>ML788907.1:210212-260527 GCA_009831015.1 Picea engelmannii
AGTTTTACAGTTTCAACCTATTTTATTTATTCAATAGAAGTTATTGTTCAATGGATATCTGTTGTTTCTCTCCATATCTCTGTGTTATTGCATTCATTATGTTATTCATTTCGTTCCACTCATAAATCTGGATTAGTGATACTCCAAATCAAAGGAAGTATAGGAATAGAAGCAAAGATATGTTATCTCATTCCAGTATAAGAAGATCTCGCTCAGATTAGACTCTGCATTGAACCCTGGAAGTTGTGTGCGTCACCAAGAACTTAGGTAAGATAAAAATCTTTGTAAATTATAGTTAGTGAAGGAAGTAAAGGTATTAGTAAAAGTAGTCCAAGTAGCGGAAGTAGTACGCCGAGTCATAATAGGTTAGTGTTATCAGGAAATAATATTGCGCAGAACATGATAGCAGGAGTAGATCCTTTCTTCCATGGAGTGGGGACAGAAGATCTAAAACAACATATTTGAATTTGTTAGAAAATATGTATTGTGAATAACGTCCAATATGATGATGCAAATATTGCATAGTTGGAAATGACATTCATAGATCATGCATTATTATGGTACATGAATTATCAGACTACGACATTTGCATGATAGACTAGAACCTTCGCAGAGGTAATTCGATCTCTATTGAAAGAGTTCTAGAAACCTAAATCCTAGTCACAGTGCATAAAAGAGCTGAATGAGATCAAGAAGATATTAAATGAATTAGTGTGGAACTACGATCAAAGATTTAAGATACTAAAGGATAGGTTTACATTCCAAATTCTAGATGAAAAACACCAAGAGTGGTTTATTTCAGGATTTTCGTCACATATACGCTTCTCGTTGATGCAATAGCAGATCATGTCACATTTATAATCCTTATAAATTACAATGAAGTTAGAAGCGTCCCCGGTAGGAGAAAATGGCGCGGGGATGGATCAAGTGCAGTCGCAACTAGCAACGATGACTGTTCAATTATAGGATCTTTTGAAAGGTAAATAAAAGAACGAGGAGGTATGGTGCGTCACATGAAGAATGGAAGGTCACCATAATAATGAATGTCCAAATTTTCAATAGTATTTGAACACAAGAGCTCTGAATCCATTAGGGTTATCATGTGAGATTTGCAAAATGTTGGGTCATCACCCTCATAATTTCCCATTGATGCAGAAGTACCAAAGTATTACAAGAAATCTATTTTGAAACTTTTTAAATCCTTTCTGACATGAAGAGAAGGATTGTTGTGCATTTGAATTCAAGAGAGAGAGAACTACATATGCATATAGAGTCCAAGGAGAAAAATATGAAGGAGGAGATTCATAGTATAATACTCCACGAGGTTATATAATTAAGAAGGAAGAGAAAGTTTCAGAGGTTGCAGAAGAGGAAGATTTAGAATAGGTATAGGACCAATTATATGATATAATTGTAATCATTCTAGAAATTTAGCATGAGACTGCTCGAATCCTTGCACAAAATGTACATATTTCATAGCACGAACATGCGACAAAGGATTTTCCATGGCAGATCATAAAATGGAAATAAAAGAGGAATTCACATGTATAGATTATAGAAACAAATGTGTGCAATAAAAAACCTAATATAATAGTAATTATGCATAGAGGAACTAGAACCGGAGTTGATGCGATAGATCAAGGAAATGGGATCCACCAGTGGGTAAGGAACGCAACATAGCCTCAATCGTTGTTTGACCCTAGAAAGGAGAAAGAGATGTATATGAAAGAAAGGAAGGAAGTGATAGGAAAATATTGTATATCATCTACTTTGACCATGCCACCTTTGTATGATAGACCTCTAGTATATGATATGCCACTAGTCTATAACCATTCAGAAAGGAAAGTTGACAAGGTAAGCACTTTGGATAGTTTTATGAAAATTTGTTTAGAGTTAATGAAAGATGAGTCTTCTTTGAGAATGTTGCATTGACTGATAGAATGTTGCACCCTAGAGAAATATATACTTGTCACACATAGAGCAGTTAACTAGGTGCACCATAAAAAGAGAATGAATAGGGAGTTTCAGCTCAATTCGCATATAGGAAACTATGACATGGACAATATTATTCTGGATCTAGGCTATGATGTAAATTTCCTCCTGAGGAAGACTTGGTAAATGATGGGCCAACCAAAGTTGATTTGGTCACTCATTTAGTTGATATTAGCGAACCAACATAAGATGATGCCAATTGGAAGGTTGACAGGGGTAAGTGTTAGCATTGATGGAGTGCACAGCGTGACTGATTTCAAAGTGATTGAGATAGTAGATGGAAGCACCCCTTACCCATCACTCCTTGGAATTGATTGGTCCTTTGAAAATTAGACTATCATTGACCTAAAGAAGAGATAGATGATATTTGAAGTAGAAAACTTGAAGGTTACTATGGCGTTGCATCCTACTGAAGGAAGAAGATATGTAGAACTAGTAAAAGGAAAAGAGATCGCCAACCTGTATAACATGACCATGAAGATGGAAAATTATGTGAACCCTACAACCAATGGTGTACTTAGTTGGATAAGTATTATTTCATGTGTGTAAGATTCAAAATAAGATTTGGATAATTGGTAGTAGAGATTGCACTAAGTGTCCACAAGGAAATGTGCTCGAATCACTCATGTGTTGTGATTGATTAGAAGTGAGGTATGTGATCCTCGAAGGTATGACGGACTGAATAATGTAGCTTATTTTATAATAGAATTTGAATTGAAAATATCATGTCAAAAAATATTATTAGCATTAGATGTCACGCTAAAAGAAACCCCAAAAAGATGGTGGGCCACACATAAGGATGGAAAATTAAAGAGATTGACAGTAGTGTAGATGACTATTACAAGTCAAGTTCGGGGAAAAGAATGAAAATACTATGAAAAAGTATACAGGGTTGAGTTGTCTAATGGAGCATATTACAAAGTGTATTACGACATGGAATAAAGTACCCAGGCATGAATGGAAACATTTGTTTATACACATCTTGGAAAAAATCCATAAGAATTGGTACCTTGAACTCGAAGTGCATAGAGAAACTACAAAATGGGAATAATTAACACATAATTTAAAGGTAACTTTAGTTTTGAAAATGATGCTCCTTTAGTTGACTTAGATTTTCAAGTCATCAAGAACAAGATTTTTCAGTAGAAGACTTGGTATATCTACTACCTGTATGTATTGTGCATATAGTACTGCAATAGTTGGAGAAGCTTTAGACTACTATAATGTTGCTGAAGAATACCAAGAGGATGATGAAGATCCCATAAATGTGAAAATAATAGAAATTGAAGGAGAGCGCACAGTGGAAGGACCACAACTTGAATCGGTCTTATATGAAAAAACATTGAGAACACACAAAGTAAATAATAATATATAAGAGAATATTAAATTTGCAAACATATGAGACTATTGGAATGATGATATTGTGGAGGACATAGCGGACTTACTATGCGAGTATTAGGATTTGTTTCCAACTATTTTTTCAGAGATGAAATGGATTCTTGGGGAGTTAGGAGAGATGAATATTCCATTGAATCCATATGTTAGGCCAGTGAAGTAGATTCCATACAGACTGAACTCAGTGTATAAGAAGAAGGTGAAATCATAGATATATAGAATGTTAGAATATGGAATTATTGAACCCGTCATGGAATCATAGTGGATTAGCCCAATGGTGGTTCAGGATAAGAAGACATGTGGGATCAAAATATGTGTATATCTAAGGAAGCTAAATGATGCCTGCTTACATGATCCCTTTCCTACACCATTTACATATGAAGTGTTGGAGAATGTAGGGGGGTAGGAAGCCTATTCATTCATGGATGTATTTTTAGGATATCATCATATTAAGATTGCACAATAAGATAGATATAAGACCACATTTGTGACAGAATGGGGGTGTTACTAGTACACAATGATGCCTTTTGGATTAAAGAATGCTCCAACAATATTCTCTAGAGTATTTGTAGCAACATTTAAAGAGTTCATCCATAATTTCTTGGAAGTATACCTAGATGATTGGACTATATTTATCTTCTTAAAAGATCATAATGATATTTTACACTTAATGTTGGATAGGTGTAGGCAGTATCATACATCTTTGAATTTAAATAAATTCATTTTCTCTGCATCCTTTGGTATCTTACTAGGCCATGTAGTATGTAAGCAAGTATTGTTGTTGGATCCCATGAAGATCGATGTGATTGTTGACTTACCACCGCCAACTTCGGTGTGAAAGTTACAAGAAACACTAGGACATACATGGTACTATAGGAAGTTCATTGGATATGCATAGATTACAGCCCCGATGGAAATATTGATAAAGAAGGAGAATAAGTTTCAATGGAGTGAGGAATTATAGGAAAGTTTACATACTTTGAAGTGAAATTAGTTACCGCATCAATTTTGATATTTCCAGATTGGAAGAAGGAGTTACATGTTCATATAGATGCGTCATCTATAGCTTTAAGAACAATGTTAGCTCAGCCTGAAGAAGGAGATATAGATCACCCCATTTCCTTTGAAAGCAAGGAATTTTCTACTACAGAACATGACTATACTATGACAAAGCATGAAGGATTAGAAATGGTGTACACATTGCAGAAGTTCAGACATTAATTGTTGGGTTCACACTTTAAGATGTACACACACCATTCTGCGCTAAGATATTTGTTCAACAAGCTAGTGTTTGGGGGGAGAATATGTAGATGGCTATTCTTGTTTCAGGAATATGAATTTGAGGTAATTGTGAAACCAAGGAAACCTAATTTAGGACTAGATCACTTATCGTGCATACTATCAGGAGAAAATGTTGGAAACTTGGATGACATCTTACAAGATGCGCACTTATTTTCAGTACAAATGGTTGATGACTATTTTGCAGACATAGTTTAGTTCTTGAGTACAAGAGTAACCCCACCTAAGTTTATAGTTGCGTAGAAGAATAAATTAGTAGTGAAGTTCACAGACTATCAACTTATAGCAAGAAATATGTACAAGTTAGGCCCAGATGGAATTCTGCAAAGATGTGTATTAGAACATGAAAGACATATGATATTGTCAGAGGTGCATGAAGGGGTTGTAGGAGGTCACCACATAGGAAAAGAAAAAACTTAGAATATTGTGTGCATAGGATTGTGGTGTCCTACCCTCAATAAGGATGCCAAGGAATTTTGTAAGACTTGTGATGTTTTCAAAGAACTGGGAGGCCTTCCAGAAGAGATGATATTCCCTTACTACCACAAGTGACGTTACAATATTTTGATAAATGGGAAGTGGAATTTGTTTGGTCGATCAATCCACCAACAAAGAGATTAGGATCTAGATACATCATTAATGGGATAAATTAGTTGACTAGATAGGTTGAAGCAAAGCCAATTAGAGATTGCAGTGAGGAGACAACTGCACAAGTTTTGTCTGAAAATGTGGTAACAAGGTTTGGATGCCCCAGAATACTTATGAGCAATCATGGAACTAATTTTCTCAATAAGATGATTGTAGCATTAACAGAGTTTCACATTCATCATTAGAAGAGTGCATCGTACCATCCTCATGCAAATGAAACAATTGATTCATTCAATAAGATATTAGAACATGCATTAGCGAAGGTTTGTAATGTAATTTGAGATGATTGGGACTTGAGAATCCAACAAATTTATGGGAATATAGGACTACAAGAAAGAAGTTGACAGGACGCAATCCATTTAGATTAACATATGTTCAAGAAGTCGTGATGCCTATGGAGTTTATTGTACTGATTATGTGCACTGTTGCACTGACAAAGATTACATATTCTGGGGAAATGGAGAAGAGACTATCAAAACAAGTAGAAATAGAAGAAGAACAATTTGTCATAGGTTTCCATCAACAAGTGAAGAAAGTGCATGAGAAAGCATGGCATGACCAAAACATTATACAAAAGAAGTTTCAAACATGAGACTTAGTGTTACTTTATGACAACCAGTTTTTTCATCACCTAGGGAATTTCTAGATGTATTGGTTGGGACCATATGTGACCAAGTTTGTGACAAATGCAAGTGTTGTTCATTTGGAGAAGTTGAATGGAGAATCTATGGAAGTATTGGTTAACGATAGTCAACTGAAACTATATAGGGTCAGTCAGGATTTCACACACTAGTCTTAGCGTGTAGTATGTGTACCATATTACTTGCATCATAGTGTATTATATAAAGAAAATGAAAAACAAGAAAATCAATAAGGGAAATTGAAGGTTGGAAGAAAATGATAAAAACAAGAAAGAGCAAGGTGAACTATGTATAAAGGAGAAATAGAGTATGAATAAAGAGAGTATTCGCACAGATGACGGTTGAAGGCATTAAATATAAAACTTGACGAGACATGTAATAAAGAGTGATCATGATGAAAAAGTAATGGAGATGTGTAGTCATTAATGGAAAGCAGTGCCAATATCAATATAGGTTGGAAATATCTAGACCATGATCCACCAAATAATCCAAATTCAGTGTAGGATATGGAAAGTATTGAATATGAGTACAACCAGATTAGATAATAAGTTTGGGTGTGAAGAACAAAAACAACTGGAGATAGGCGATAAACTCAGTTAAAGGGTCAAAAACCATAAGTTATTGTTATTCAGAGTTTTCATAGATATCAACAAGAGAAGAGAGTCAAGAGAACACATATAGAGCCAAGTAAGAAAAGGTATAGAGAGTAATTGCAGAGAGACATGGCACCACCCAAAGAAGCAATGACATCAACATCAGGGACTAAGAATCAACATGTAAATCCACTGGTAGCACTAGTATAGGAAGGGACCCTAGGAGAATCCATGTCAAATCCAAATCCGACCAATTTTACGAATGATTACATACCACCAAGAAATCGTTTAGCGAAGTTGGTCAAGTTATAGAAGGAAGCAAAGTATGAGATCGTGGAACTAGAAATTCCACCCGAAGTAATAGTTGAAGGGGATATGCTAAGAGAAGTGTCGAGCTTGAAGTTTGTGACTCATGATATGTCAAACGAAAATAAGTTCCTATATTTAACATCGAGGAAATAACTAAATACATTCATATATTCATAGACATCATTTATCAAGGTTGAGCCATAGCCTTAGGGAGCAGGGTTGGTGAAAGAAGGGATTATGAACTTATTAGATATCCCGCACTTTGGTAGGAGTGTTGAGGTCAATGCATGTGTTAATGTGTCTTCATGGAGGATACCTATGGATATAAATATCCTTGTCCATTGAAACATAATTGATTGTGTGGATAACTAGGTTTCCAATGGTAGGGGAGGACCCATAACCAATGTTTTGCAGACAAGTCAAATGAGAAATCTTTGTCAGAAATAGTGAAAGATAAATTTGATACATTTAGAGGATAACATAGGCTCGATGTAGCAAGTATCAATGATGAGTGCATCAAGTTTGAAGCGTAAGTGTTGTCTTGAAAATTGGTCAGGATGTGTCGCATATATTGAGTGTCGACAGATGCAATATCATCGACAAAGAAGTGTGTAGAAGGTGTATACATGAATTGGGTGATGTTCTTAGTCAACTAGTTTCTAATAGGCTGCATGGAAGCTCAAGACAGAGGAACGCATGCTTTTTTATACTGATAGCTTTAGTGGCTTGGAGGGAGCCAGAGGACTCACAATTTTTGTTTGCAACAAACAAACCATGTTTGGCAGTGAGATACGCTAACTTGTGGCATATCATGCATAAGGAGAGACAACGAGATAACAACATTATTTTCTACATCTATAAGGGGGTTGTTTGAGAGAGAATCTAGAGGACATCGTGCATATTACCATAGGTGGTAAAATTTTACAAGGCAATTGTGCAATTTAAAGAAGGGCGCCATCACATGTACATCCAAGCGAAGAAGGATGCAACTCGGGAATGGATTCCCACAAGATACAAGGTAACTGAAGATGAAATGTGACACATCATGGAATATTGGGATGATGAGTGGAAGATACCACCGATAGAAATAGAGAATGCCAAGACACAACGCGCATAAGTAGAAGATATAGAAGATGATGAAGAAGAATAAGGAAAACAGAAACAGGGAGAAAGAAATGAAGCATGAACAACACAGAATACAACACCATGCATGGAAAAGAATCAGAAGGAACAAGATATGGAAAAATAAGTACCATAATGAAAGAAGAGGAAAGTAAATAAGGAAGTGGCCACCCAGGCCCTGTTAGAGGATGACTTAGAAAATATTGCAGATCATGTGAAGGAGGTGGTTGAGGAATATTTTAGCGAGCAACACAAAAACAAGAAGGAATTTAGATGTGCAAGCGTATATTACCACACTGTGTCAAATTTTGGAGACCACTAGAATCACATTAGTCAGAACAAGCAAATAAGAATAGATGATAGATATTCAATTGATGACATCTGCGATAGCAGGCAAGTGTCGAGTAATGAATATAGTGACAAGAGCCTTATATTTCCCTACAATAGAGTTACAAGAGAAAGCAAAGGAACTTAGTCATATCGACTTGGTGTTATCCCAACTACCTGTAAAAATACTACACAATATATAGATGAGCATCACACAAGAAATTCAAGTACACGCAATGTTAACATCAATGGAGTTGTCTAAGGTAGTTTAAGATAAGGATTTATTATAGGAAGAATGCGATCAACTTAGGATGGAGAGAGATGAGGTTTCCTAGAGAATAAAGAGACTAAAATAGGAGGTATAGTGAGTTTATAATACCATTCCAGAAGTGTTTATAAAGGAAGATGCCATGTTAGAAGAATAAGTCACAAATCTTGGTGAATCCATTCAAGGATTTCGCATGAAGATTAATGATATGGAAGCACACCAGATACCGATTACACCACTGGTAGAAAGGGAACAAAGAGAGAAGACAATGACAACGACAATAGAAATAATTAATATTTTAGAGGAGTGTGCCAAAGTTTATGAAGAAAGCACACAAGTATGGACGCAACTGAAAAAATATGGAGAGCTGTAAGAAATCAAGCAGCAGTTGTAGGTTATGAAGGATAGGGTGAAAACGTTAAAGGAAACCATGATCTCTCTTCCAATGGAAGAAAATATGAATGGAATCATCGAGAATAGGCAGTTGTACTTAGACATTAGCCAATTAAGAGTGGAACAACAAACTTGTGTGCAGAAGTTAGTGACATTGCAAGAGGAAGTGTTATGAGTAGTAGGGGATCTGGTAGCTACCCAAGGCATCACAAGTAAGGAAACACAAAACAATGAAGAGAACCTGAAAACTCATATTACAATAGAGATAGTAGAATAAATCTTACAGAAAGAAGCACAAGTCAAAGAAAATGTCACGAGCACACAAGAAACATTTCACAAGTTCATGACGACATGGAATTAGGGATGAAGTGGCTCGGGATGAGCCACATGTGAGTGTTGGGGGCTTGTTAAAAAAGGGCATTTTGGGTAAGTTTTGGGATTCATGTAGGAGAGAACCCCACGAAAATTCAACAAAGGAGAAGCATGCACGAAAGATAGTTAGTGCATTTTCAAGAGCCAAAGCGTGGAAGATGAAATTTAGTTCAGATTTTTGCAACATTTTGTCCACATTGTAATGGGATAATCCCTAATGTATATGTATAAATATGTAATGGGTTTTTGGGTAGAGAGATCTTTTGGAGAAGAATTCTGAGTGAGTTGAGTTGGTTTTGGGGAAATGAGTAGTTCTTTGGTAGTTGATGAGTATATCCTGAGTTGAATATCAGTCGAGAGGTATGTGTGCACTGCAACATAGAATGACTTGGGAATTTTTGGGTTTTAACTAAATATTATTGTATGAGCGTAGTGCACACCTTTTGTAATAACTGAAAATGAATGAATTATACAAGAAGCCATCCATTTTGGAATTATCTTGGTTTGGGGTGAACCATTTTAAATATGTTTGTCCTCATTTGTTTTGATGTGTTGATTTATTCTATTTATTGCACACATGTAGTAGATTCTTAATGGTTAATATGAATATAAGGGTTTCACGCACCTGTTTAATGGTTAAGTAGGATGAATTTATCATATGTTATTATGTTGTTATGAGTTCGTGCACAGGATATATGAATGAATTTTAAGTAAACAACAAGGACGAATGCCTCATATTCCCCCATGACTGCGGAAACATGGTTCATGTAGCCCCCATAGGTACCTCGGATGAGACTTCTCCTTCTTGCGGTGATGTTGAACCTTGGTTCTGCCCACTGCATGCCAACAACCTAGTTCATATAAATCCTAAATAAAGAAGAGAACTTCGATTGAAATATTCTCAGTATCATCTCATAAAGTTGGTTTTATTTCAAAAACAATATGATGGGGTATTATTGAGATTCCTTGAGAAAGATGATGCAGATAAGGTGTTGAAGGATGTTCACAATGGCCCACTTGGTGAGAATTTTACAGGAGAAATCAATGATCATAAAACAATAAGGGAAGGTTACTATTGGAAACCTTTTTTAGATATGCTCATACACATTTAAGGACATTTAAGGTCTATTAGCTAAGTGTCAGTGAGGAAAAGAAGGCCTCTATGATTTCTCCTAGTGAATCGTTACTAGGAGAAACCATAATCTTTGAACAATGGGGAATAGATGTTATATGAGAGATTAACCCAAATTCATCAAAACAATACAATTACATTTTAAACGCAATTGATTATTTTACCTGATGGTCAGGGGCCATTCCCCTTACTCGGATTAATGAAAAGGTAGTCATCCAATTTTTGGAACAACAACTAATTACTAGGTTTGGGGTACCATCTATGATTGTGCTTGATAACACTACTTATTTTTCCTTTACTCTTTTGACTGAATTTCTTCTTGAAAAGAGGATTATCCTTATATATTATTCTAATTACTATCCTCCAGAAAATGGTGTAGCAAAATCTACAAATAAGAATTTAATTTGAATCTTAAAAAAGATAGTCACTGAAAACCACAATAATTGGCACAATGCTCTGCATAATGCACTTCGGGGTGATAGAGTGACCCCTAAGGAATCCCTAGGAACTTCTCCATGATTCATTGTTTATGGAAAGGAATCCATCCTACCAAGAAATGTCTATATCCCATCCCTGCAACTATCCCAGGCCTCTAGATGTTGACCTCTGTCTAGTATGCAACAACGTATTGATACACTTCTTATGATAAAAGAGGAAAGGGAAAGAGATAAATATAAATTCCCAATTCACCAGTAGTTTTTAAAGAGATGGTTTAACTAACATACATATGGGGATACAAATTTTAATGTAGGGGATCTTGTTTTGAAATGGGATAAACTTAATGAACCTAAGGGAAAATATTCTAAATTTTAGAATTTATGGATTGGTCCTTACAAAGTAGATGATAATATTGGGTTTGGCACATATCTATTGAAAATATTTGGAGATGAATTGGATTCTCTCTCTGTAAATGGACAAAGACTCAAACTATTTTTCACCTATCTACTCCATGCGAGTAGTGTTGTACCATAAGTTTCATACTTTTCTTTTTCTTTTGTTTTCTTTCATTTTTTATTTTGGGTGATGTTTTGATAATTCATTTTCTATTTTGTCTTTATAAGTTTTTATTTTTGGAAAATAATGTTGCATTTTATCTTTTGGAAAGACATGGTGAGACAATGATATTATATCACAACTTTTCTATTCAATACAAAAGTAACGGGAATCAACTTTCAAAAGAATAGAAGTCAAAAAATATTTATAATTCTATATGTATATTATCTGGGGAGGAAACATATTGTTTGATCCTTGGTAAGGAAGTTCTGAAAAGGGGGATCATGGAAAAAAGGAAAGTATGGATCATGCTTTGTAGAAAAACTAATGAATATCCCACTCCTCCCAAATAAGAATGCTATACAAAAGAATAAGTACTGGTTACTTTATTCAATAACATATATCATCCTCCTAGACTCATATTCGTATCCTATAAGAACTCCTCATCGTGAAATATCCAACAATGGGTACACTCAAAAGGAAAATGTGTGGAGGTATATAACTCAAAATGGATATGATGACATCAATAAGGGAATGCAGATATCTTTTTCGAGACTATGGATGATCATTGGCAGTGGAGTAAGTTCTGTGATATCAGGGCGACTACGTAGGGGATATGGACACTCACTGGAAGCAAAGAAACACCAGAAAGGTATTTCAATTTCTTAAAGGTTAGAAACTTGAAAATTCTCCTATCAAGGGTGGTATTAGATTTAGTATTGTTTATAAGGAATGAATCATTGGTTAAATTCAAAGAGGTTGAAAATAGAGAAAATCCCCATCATCATGTCTGTGTGATTTTTCCCTAGATTATATCCATATAGATTTATCAATAACTTTTGATTTCTTATCTGATATCAAAATATGCTCTTGAAATTGTTATGTTATTGCTTCTGAGATATACTCAACGGTTATGGTTTCACCTAGTGAATCTCGATTTGTTGAGCACCCAACACACCCTTTATACATGTTTGATATTTTTAGGGTACCACTTTCTTTGTCTTCAATTTTTTGGGTTTTCTTCATTGCTGACTCTTTTATCACATTTTGATTTCCTTCATTTTTTGTTTTTTCATCCATTTTTCTCCATGAATAAATCTTTAGGAAAACTCCAAGAAAGGAAATCTCATATCTATGCAAAGATCATTAATGAATAAAAGTAAATAACTCACAAAAAGGCCTTAAAATACCACTTTTAAAAAATCTCGATGAATTGGGTCAAGATTAAAAATAGTGAAATAACAATGCGAGACCCAAAGGCCCGACTCGACAGTGTCTTAAAGAAAATTAAAACAAGTTCATTAGTGTCGGGGGTAGTCTCCAATGGATATGAATGGGTAGTGATTTTGGATTATCGCCGACAGGACCATCATTATTGGCCAAAAATATTATGGTTGAAAATAAAAGGTAAACATGAACCCTGATCACCGATATACCAATAACCAAATAGCTCCATCGCTAACCATCTGATCATTCCCATAGTTGAATCATGACCATTGAAACCTACTTCATAGTAGGCCTCATTCAAAGATTGTATAAATTCCAATGTCAGAGACTACATCACTTTCCACATCATTATTCGTACCATCCACATGAATTGTGTTGATATTGAGAGGGGGGTGAATCAATATCAATTATAATTTAGCACCTTTTTAAAAAACTTTAATTTTTCAATCAAATAAATTCATTCCAATATATGGTAAGAGTAGAAGAACAAATACATAATGCACAATAGATTTAACGTGGAAATAAACCAACAAATTATTTTCTTATATAATAACAAGATTGCATTCATAGGAAGATATGATACCCAATATTCTCCAGGTCCTAATGGAAAGAGGCACCAACCCCATGATTTACAGGAACTAACCTAAATTAAGCTACAACTCCCTATATTCTCTAGTTCCAACCGGAAGGAGGATCCAACCCCCTTTCATTTCCCCTTCCTTCCACTCTCAAATATGTATATAAAAGAATCAACATGTCACTATCACTTTTATTGTCTCTATTACTATCATTGATACATCATCATCATCAAACTGGGTCCACATAGAGATCTTAGGTCCACACTGGTCCACATATAAAACCCCCAAACCACATAAAAAATTGTGTCAATCATGTGCCAAAATATCTAAAATATGAGCCTCACAAACTAGGTCCAAATGGGTCCACATATAAACCCCAACAAACTCACAACAACATCATGGAAACATCACAACTTCATAACATAGCATACAACAATATCACAACCTTATGAAAACATCACAACTTTATAGCATAACTTGAGAATAAAAAAGACCTTAAGAGAATCCCTTAGAATTCTCTTGCACACAAGAATATGCCCCAAACACATTGTGTGAACCTAAGAATTGATATCTTGCTTGGTTGCACTAAAAATGGGAAAACATACCATGTATTTATAGTAATTTTCTCCCCAAAAATTATCTGAGCTGACCTCAATTTTCTGATTGGTTTGTTGGACGGAAACATTTGTATCTCCTCATTCCTAGGGAGTTAGAGGGACTTCCATATACTTTTGGAAAGGTCTCAAAATACGATTTCCAACCATGAAACTTGTTCTTCCATTTGAGTTATTTATGTAGGGTAAAAATTCCCTTGAATATAGGGTATCCAAATTGACCACAAATACTACTTTCAATAATATCCATCTTGCAATCTTCATCTTGGAAATCTGTAGGATTATTCAATTGAATATAAGGGATTCTTGACCACACCTTCAAGGCTTCTTGTGGGTTTCTTCAAATTGTCTTCCCATGAGGGCCATGCTTAAATCTACGCCATAAGGGGACCAATTTGGAGACTCCTTCAAGTAAACCCATAGCCTTCTTGATTTTAATCACCAATGACTAAATTTGAAATCAATAACAATACCATTCAACAATATCCCCCTTTGTCTTTGATGGAAAAACTCATTCTCCCCCTTTCATCATGCTCCTGATATTTCTCTCCCCCTTTGACATCAATGGAAAAGGGTAACTCTTCTATTTGGGGATGCTCTCCCTGAACTCATGGAAATCAATAGTATTTCACTATCCTTTTATATATTCTTATTATTCCCTTCCTTATTATAGTCCTTGGAGCTCTTTTTTGTGACTTCAATCCTCTTTCTCTTCTCTTTGTCTAGGATGTATATGTTATTTGGTATTCTTGTTGCTATTGAAACCAATCTTCCCGAGTCTTCTTCTCTGATTTCACATCTTTGGGAATCAAACTTAAGATTGTATCCTTGATCACATATTTTACTAACACTAAGGAGATTATTCTTCAAATATTTAACAAGACATTTGTTGCTTTTAAATTTTCACTTCCAAGGCTCACTACACATTTTCCAAGTATTTTGACAAAGGAGTCATTTCCAAATGCAACACTACCACTTTTTCCTTTCTTTAAGTTGATAAATTTGTTTTGGTCCCTAGTCATTTGTGTTGAGAACCCAATGTCTATGTACCATTTGTATTGTTTATTTTCAACAAGCAGTGTGAATCGATAATCTTCCTTGTTTGGATTCTATTTTCTTTCCCATATTGTAGCTAGTTTTATGATAGGAGCATCTTCTTTGATATTTTTTCAATCTCGTGCTCTGTGACCAAGATTATTGAATTTGTATGAAACAATGTTCTGGTCCATTAGTGGATCAAGTGGATTGTAATTTCTGTTGAAAAATCCATGAGAATTTCCAGATCTACTATTACATGATTGTCCTTTGGATATCCATAATACTTTCCATTTCTCATATACTTGTTTCTTGCATTGATTTTACAGTGAATTGATTTGTGTCCAAAGTTTCTACAAGCATAAAAATGACCAAGAAAAATACTCTCATACCTGGTAGAAAAGGACCTTCTTGGTGCCTCACCCCTTCTGAAGTTTGATCTTCTATTCCACCTGGAGGTGTCATGTTCCTATTGTTCTTGAACTCCCTCTTGTTTTCTTATTATACTTCTTAAGGAATTTGAATAGTTTCTATAATTTCCTTCATCTTCCTTGTCAATTTTATATGTTTATCTTGTCTTCAAACTGTTTCCATATCCATGTCCTGTCTTATCGGAAGGTGATCTCTGTTTACTAATAATTCCATCTAAATTTTCAGTACTTCTTTCAAATTTTTGTAGTAATTCAACTTTTCAGTTGTCAACATCAACTCTTTTCTTGTGTGATCCAATTCTTCTTTTTTTCTCTTAATCTTCAGTCTTCTTGGATTTATCTAACTTCTCCTTCAAATTGTCAATTGTCTTTTCAAGCTCATGATTCTCTTCTTCACAATTTTTCAATTCATTTTTTAACTCTCTATTTTTGTTTATGAACTTGATATTTTCTTATTCAGAATGCTTCAATTTTTCAAGATTTTATTCATCTTCATGTTCACTTTCTGTGATGTCTTTGCTTCCATATAAAGATTCTATGTTTGTTTCTTTTGTCTCTGCATCAGACTCTTCTTCAGAATTGATTTCATTTATTTCAAAAAATTTGTGATCATTGTTATGAGTTTCTTGAGTTATGAAGAGACCTTCCCTTTCTTCTCCATCACTTTCATCTGAAGAACTATTGGCCTCCTTGGAATAAAGGCTCATTTTCTTGTGGAAGATTTTATTTTATTCAAAAGGAAATTTCTTAGCATAGTGTTCTACCACAATTGAAGCATTTCAAAGGTAACTTACCTTTGTATTTTTCAATTCCTCTCTTGAGCTTCCTTATGAAATATGCTTCTTCTTCATTTGTTCCATCGCATGGCCTTTATTCTACCATATGTTATTTGTTCCTTGTTTTGTTCATGGATTTAAAATATGCTTATTTGTTTGGCTTCCCATTTTATGTATTTTTTCTCATTTCATATGTTGTGAGGGTCCCATGTAGTTCATCCATTATCATTTTGGTCAAATATCTATTTTCTTCAATGGTCGATACCTTGGAATCATATCTCAAAGGAAGTGATCTCAACACTTTCTATACAACCAATGATTCTTTGACTTCTTATCCTAATCTTCTGATGGCATTGACAACTTCATATACTCTTAGTAAATAGTTTGTAATATCATGTTTTTCGCTCATTTTCAGATTTTCAAACTGTGCTCTATGTCATTAAAGTTTGACCTTCTTGACTTTTGAATCACATTCATAAATATTTTGAAGTTTTTCCCAAACCTCTTTAGTTGTGTTGCAACCCATCACCTTGCTAGAAACAATTGGTGTCAATCCACTTATGATTACATACCTATCCTTTGAATTACAACTGATTAATTTCTTCTCATTTGGATCAATTGGAGTATTTTTCGAAACTTTATAGCCATTGAAAACTGAGAGGCAATGTTGGGATAGGAATTTTGGGGACCAATTTTGGGAATTGAGCAGGAGAAAACGACACATGCAAAAGAAGGAAAGATAGTTAGTGCACATTCACATGTAGGGGATAGCGCGCACAAAATAAGGAAGATCATTGGAAGTCGTTAGGCATTTTAGGTTCATTGGTACGAGATAATCCCTATTGTAATTGTATAAATATGTAAGGGTTTTGGGATAGATGATATACAATGTATGAAAAGAGATGAATATATGAAAGAGTGAAGAGCGATAGAGATAGATAGAGGGATAGGATAACGACAAGGGAATAATGTATGAGCACAATGAACATCTTTTGTAATGGATGTTCTAAATAATATAATAAGAAGTTGATCATTGTGGATGTATCCCATCTTGGGTGAAACACGTTAATCATGGTGTTTATGTGTTATGATGTGGTTGATGTTCTATGTTATGTTATTATGAATATGTTACATGTTAATATGTTTATGCACACATGATACAATCCTGAATAAATTCTAAGTTAGAATGGTTATAAGGACTACCTCCCATCCCTTCATCACTACAGAAATATGGTTCCTGCAGTTCCCATAGATACCTCGGGTGAGACTTCACTTGCTTGTGGGTGATGTTGAAAGGGACAATATCTGAGGTTTTTGTTGGTAAATTCATGTTGAATCTTGGATCTTACCACTGCGTTCCAAGAAATGGTTATGTTGTCGAGACCAGGATCCACGACTAAAAGGAATGTGGTGTCCAACTAAGGAAGAAATAGGATGGTGGTTAGAGACGAAGGAGCACGAGTTTTCCATAGATCATAATAAGAACCCATGGATCATATGGGAGAAATGGTTACAGAGGTATGCACTTAAGGGTTCATGAGTTAGACCTCATGTAAGTCTATATGCATCTCTGAGGTCTGAGATAAGATATGAAACTTTGTTGCAAACACTTGTAGCTAATGAAGGAAGAAAGGATAGTATTAAAGGTAGTCATAGTAATGTAAGTAGTGCGACAACCTAGATTCAGTTAGTCAAAATGAAGAAAAATATTGTGTAGTACACAATGGAGGGGGTAGAACCCACTTTGAGAATGCATGTCCTCCACGGAGTAGGGATAAAATATCTAGAACAAAACGTATTTTTCTCTGAAGCAATATGGATTGTAAAGAAGGTCTAGGATGACGAAACAAAAATCATGTATTTAGTGACGACATTCAAAGAATGTGGGTTACTCTGGTATATGAAGTATCACTCCACTGCACCTGTAGGACAAGCTAGAAAGTTGGAAGACATCATAAAAGCCTTGTTAAAAGAGTTCAAGAAACTGAAGTCTGAGTCACAGTGTATTACATAACTAAAAGATATCAAGCAGTTGCAGAATGAATCAATATGGGATTTTGATCAAAGATTCAAGATATTGATGGATCGGTTTACTTTCTAGATTTCAAATGAGCAACATAGGGAATGGTTCATTCTGGGATTGTTACCACATATACATTGTCCATTGATGTAGAAGAAGATTACATCACAGTCAGAAGCACTAGATGTCTCCATGAAGTTGGAATCATCCTCCATAGGAGAAAATGACGCAAGGATGACCCAAGTTTAGTCGCAGTTAGCAGATTGAAAATTCAATTGTAGTAGAATACTAAAGGGAAGGAAAAGAGTGAAGAAGTCTATTGTGTTACATGAAGAAATGAAGTTCATCGTAATAATGAATGTCTTGCCTTTACATATTTTTTTCTATAGGAGCTTTGAATCACTTGGCCATAGGAGGAGGGGTATGGTGTGAGATATGAAGAACAATGGGTCATCACCCACTCACCTACCTTTCGATGCATAAGTATCATAGCACTACCAAAATATCATTTTGTAATTTTTGAAATTCAGTGGGACATGACGAACATAAATGTCGTGCACTCGATATAATGATAGAATGCACCTCAAATGCATACAAATTTAAATGGGAGGACAGATCAAAAGGAGGGGTACCACAATATATTACTCCAAGGGATAAAATCAAGGAGGAAGAGGAGGATTCAGAGATTAGGGAAGAGGAGGATTCGACAGAGGAAGAGGAATGATTATTTGTTATAACTATAACCATCCTAGACATTTGGCACAAGATTGTTAGAATCCTTGTACGACATGCACATAATGTAGAAAACTAGATCATGCGATAGAATACTATCCACAATTGATCACAAATTGGAAGTAAAAAAGGAACCAAAATGTGTAGATGATAGCAGTGGAAGAACACAACAATCGAATAAGGGTAGCAATAGTTACGCACAAAGGATTAAGAACGGGAGACCATGCGAAAAAAAAGGATATTAGACCGACCAATGGGTTAGGAAAGTAGCAGAACCTCCTTTGATGATTAATCCCTAGAAAGAAAGAGATACATATAAGTCAGCAAGGAAGGATCTTCTAGACATAGAATGGGGAACATCAACTCTACCACCCATGTATGGAATGCTTCCAACCTATGACCACTTTATTACATAAAGGCCACTTAAGAAGGAAAGTACTCTGAAGAGTTTTTAAAGAGTTTTTTTATAACTCATAAAGGATGAAACTACATTAAACATGTTGCACAAGATTATAAATTAGTGCGTTCAAGATAAAGAAGCAGATGTTTCACAACAAGAAGTTAACCAGGTACAATGCAAGAACAAGACACATAAGGAATTCTGACTTAATGCACGGATAGGAAACTATGATATGGATAATATCATCTTGGATCTGGGATCTGATGTGAATGTCCTTCCAAAGAAGACATGGGAGACAATGGGAAAACCAAGGTTGATATGGTCACATATTCAGTTGAGGCTAGTGAATCAACACAAGATTGTTCTAATTGCAAGACTGACAAGGGTGAATGTTAATATCGATGGAGTGCGCATCACAACAAATTTTTAAGTAATCGAGATAGTGGATGGTAGTAAACCTTAACCAACATTACTTGGAATCAATTTGGATTTTGATAACCATATTTTTGTTGATATGAAAAAGATACAAATGATCTTTGAAGTAGGATACTTGAGAGTTACTGCGCCATTGGATCCCATAGAAGGAAGACGATTTGTGGAACCGGAAAGGGGAAAAGAACTCAATAACCTTTACAATGTGACTGCACAGATGGATGACTATGTTAATCCTACTGCTAAGGGTTTACTCAGTTGGATAATTATCAGTTCTTGCATTTCGGTTTTAGAAGAAGACCTGGAACATTGGCAACAAAGGTTGCATGAAGTATCTACAAGGAGATGTGCTCGTATTACCTGGACATTGCGCTATATTGGATATGACATACATGGTCTCCCAAAGTATGATGGAATAACATGTTAGTGTTCACTAATGTAAATGAGTTTAGAGTCAGGTCAAATATGCATATTGAGTTTTTAGAGTCATGACTTGGTCTTGTGAAGACCAAGACATGACTCATCTAAGTGTCCATGTATATATTTTTATGTGGTCAGTCTAGCACTTGTGTAATTCCTTGGTTCTTTGGGTCAAATAAGTCCAAAATCGCATTTTATTTTTAGAAGGTTTGAGGAGTGTATCATGTCAATAAGAGTGATTGGTCATGTGTGCTTAGTCATGAGTGAGTCATTGGTCACAAGTCTTTCAAAGTTGTCTTTCATCATTTGAAGAGCAAGGGTCATGGCATTCAATCATTAAAGCAATGTAAGGGTATGGTGTGACATATACATGATTCAAATCAAGTTTTCACATGGTTTTGTACCACTCTACCACATGGGCCTATTAGAATCCTTTCGTCGCAAAAGTTCACTACGAAAGTTCCTAGTATTTCGCAACATCCAACTGTCATTGTCCTCTCGCTGCAAAAGTGATTTTCCTTCACAATGTGTGGGTTAAGTACACATGTTTATTTGATAAAATAATATTATCCTCCATTCAAATCACCTTTTTCTAGTAGAAAACCCTAAAACGCAGTTCATTGCGAAAGCTCCTAGTCCTTGCGAAAATGATGAAGCAACAATTTTGCTGTGAAAATACATTACGAAAGTGTATTTTATTCATAACTTTTAAACCGTGTGTTCGTTTTCCATGAAATTTTGATAGGAGATGCATTAGGGTAATATGAATAAACTCACTTAATTTTAGGTCAAAATACTTCACGATTTTTTAGAAACAAGCCACCGTCACCTACAACCATTTTTGTATTTTCTCGAAATACGTGAACTGGGTTTTATTAATTTTCTTTGTGAAAAGGAATCATAATCATATTAAATTTATGGAAAAAAATAAGCCTCCATATAAACCTTCATTGTTTATGGACCCATTAATCATTTCTAGATGGCAGGATGATTTGTCAAAATTTATATTTTTATTTGGGGAAGTTGAAGTTGAGGCTCAATCAAGTAGCCATTTGCTTGATTGGATACACTGGAGATTTTGTATCACTTGATTGAGCATTCATTCAACATGTTAGAGTAGTAGATGGTGTGCAATAATCTTGATGGGGCAAGCATTTATTTTAGTTTTATTTTTAGCATGTATATTTTCAGTATGCAACATTTTTTAGCATTCAGTTTTCAGCAGTGTATAGTTCTAGTTTGCAATTTTGTTTCCAACTGAAGGTTTGGGAAAGAGTTGGTTGCATGTTAATTTGCAAGTTGCAGGGTGTAAAAATTTGGGAGCAGCCCAATGGAAGGCACCTAGTCAGCAAGTTCTTTGCTGCCTCATGGTGAAGAAAACATCCCCATTAGAGCTAATGTTAGCACATGTAAATTTTTGTAAAAAAATTGCAATTTTGGCCAAAATTGGTTTTTGCAGGGTGATTGTGCTTTTGGGATTTAGTGCATTGTTCTTCAAGGTTAAGTCCTTGTGGTTCTTTTTGGTGAGGTATTTATAATTTTGGAAAATAAAAAATTATTTTTGCTTTTATGGTAAATTTAGCTCTCGAGGTTTTTTTTAATTATTTTTAATACTCTCGAGTCTATATGGAGGTTTTTTTTAATTATTTTTGGAGGTTTTTTTAATTATTTTTAATAGTCTCGAGTTTATATGGAGGTTTTTTTTAATTATTTTTGGACGTTTTTTTTAATTATTTTTAATACTCTCGAGTTTATATGGAGTTTTTTTTTTAATTATTTTTAATACTCTCGAGTTTATATGGAGTTTTTTTTTAATTATTTTTAATACTCTCGAGTTTATATGGAGTCTTTTTTTTTTTTTGAAAATAAAAATAATTAAATTTAGCTCTCGAGGTTTTTTTTTATTATTTTTAATACTCTCGAGTTTATATGGAGTTTTTTTTTAATTATTTTTAATAAAAATAATTAAATTTATCTCTCGAGGTTTTTTTTAATACTCTTGAGTTTATATGGAGGTTTTTTTTTTAACACTCTCAAGTTTATATGGAGGTATTTTTTAATTATTTTTAATAAAAATAATTAAATTTAGCTCTCGAGGTTTTTTTTAATACTCTCGAGCTTATATGGAGGTTTTTTTTAATTATTTTTAATACTCTCGAGTTTATATGGAGGATTTTTTTTAATTATTTTTAATACTCTCGAGTTTATATGGAGGTTTTTTTTTAATTTTTTTTTTTATGGAGTTTTTTTTAATTATTTTTAATAAAAATTTACTCTCAGGTTTGTTTTTTTTAATACTCTCGAGTTCATATGGAGGTTTTTTTTTAATTATTTTTAATACTCTCAAGTTTATATGGAGGTTTTTTTTAATTATTTTTAATATTCTCAAGTTTATATGGAGGTTTTTTTTAATTATTTTTAATACTCTCTAGTTTATATGGAGGTTTTTTTTAATTATTTTTAATAAAAATATATGGAAGTTTTTTTTAATTATTTTTAATACTCTCGAGTTTATTGAGTTCATATAGAGGTTTTTTTTAATTATTTTTAATACTCTCAAGTTTATATGGAGGTTTTTTTTAATTATTTTTAATACTCTCAAATTTACATGGAGGTTTTTTTTAATTATTTTTAATACTCTCGAGTTTATATGGAGGTTTTTTTTAATTATTTTTAATAAAAATATATGGAGGTTTTTTTTAATTATTTTTAATACTCTCAAGTTTATATGGAGGTTTTTTTTAATTATTTTTAATAAAAATTATTGGGCATTAAGCCCAATATCCAAGTCCACGAGCCAACCACCCGATAGCTATACCGAGTCACATTCCAAATCATACAACACCAATTTAGCTCCCAAGACCGAGCACCAAGTCACAAAGGAGGAGCCCACGAAGAATTATTGTATTGTACACTACGCATAAAATGATTTTAGAACCATCGGTGTATTTAAAAACCGAAATATGCTTTCATCCTCAACAATGTGGGATAGTGCCCATAGAACAAAAAAAAATGGGTCGAATTCCAAATGCAACGCAAAGGATTTATCATCGATCAGTTTAAGGTTTTGACCATTGATCGCTAGTATCAAGATGTCAAAAGTTTCAGAGTAAACGCCAAGTGCCAAAATGAAGTTCCTGATGCCCAAATATTATCAAGTGAAATGCCAAGTGGAGGAGGGCATATATTTGTGGCATCAAACTTTAATATGCCAAGTTCTCGCCCCCAAAAACCTGGAATGTCAAAGAGAAAACGTTGTTAAGCTACAAAAGCATCAACAAAGATATCATTTGTCGCTAGAATAGGAGTTTCCATAAGAATTCAAACTTTGTCTATCTATAGAGAAGTCATGAGGTTATAATGATGTTTCATGGAGTGGCATGGAGCAGAATATATCATTTCAAACTTGTGCGTCAAACATATAGTGACGGTAGTGCTTAGATGTGTTGACATGGGACTTTCATGTTTCAGAGAGAAATATATATCTTAAATATCCTATGCTTACAATTTTTTGTCAGGGTAGATGTGAGTTCAACAAGGGGTTTAATTGCACACAATATGAGTTTATTGACAATAGGCAAATGAAAGACAAAAGTTATGACCCTTATAGTAATGTCACCATGCTTCAGAAAAATTGGATATGAGAAGGACGTGTTGTTTGTTTCCAACCAGGAACCTGTTATCATCACTTCTCCAAAATCCATGTTATAGCTTTGCTTGACTATCAGGTCCTTAAAATTAATGAAGTTCACTTGAGGAGATCTGTTTGCACGCTACAAAGAGTCTTTGTTTTACTAATACATCACATAAAAAATAAAAAAACGAGCCTTTGCAGCAAAGATGGATTTCATGTAATGCTACAATGATTATTTGACAATGTTTGCAGCATTTAATCGATGGAGATAAGCGAAGAGAAAGGGGCAATAGCTACATTCAAAGTCTAATACTCCGCAAGATTATTCCACCTATCACTTTTTTCCATTGCAAATATGTTTTTCTATGATGGAGTACTGGATGTAGAGGTACCTCCAAGATTTTTATTCTCTCTTAGCATACCATTTGAATGTGTTTTCTTCCAATATTTAATTGAATGAAAAGATGTAGAATTCACCTATGTGCTATGTTTCATAATAGTTAGATATTTTTTGTTTTCTCTTTTGAAGTTGATGCATAATTCATCCTATATTGATTCTCGGTGTTGATGATTTTTTCTTCCTGTTATTCCTCTTTCATATTACAACGATTTCAAGTCAAGAAATATTGTCTACCTTGCCTCTACAAATAAGTTGTCCTACCACCAATTATTGAGACTTCGATTAAATTTCATCCTTTGACTCCATGCCCAATGGATATTTTCTCCTAAAATATACCACCAATTATACAAACCCTATTATTATCTGAAGATATAGCCATTGTACTAATTGAAAAACAGTAAGAGAGAACCCTCTCTAGATTGGAAGGGATAGCTTCCAACCCTAAAGTTGGTTTGAAGGTTACCTCTCTTTTTTCCTCCCAAAACTAATGCGAATTACATAGGGATAACAACAACAATATAGTATATCTCTCATTACATAGTGATAACAACAACAATATAGTATATCCCCTCAGATTAATCCCCTCTACAATGAGGCATATTCCAACATGATACAATCTTAATTTTCTTTGATCATCTAAGAGTTCTTCCAATGAAAAAATTACAAGTCATCTAGAAATTGTTCTCCTCCTAACATCACTTAGTAGAGAATCACATCAACAATTCCTTGAACTATAAAAATATGATTATGTTTTAACATTTCTATATAATCAGACCCATTATGTGATTCTTTCCACCATCTAGCATGACTTCCCACCAATCCTAGAGTTGGAGCAGTTTTCTTCATCTCTAAGTGTGGGGTGATGGAATTCATGATGGTTGAAGCTAAAGTGTTGGACAACTGAGGGGGGGGGGGGGTTGAATCAGTTGTTACCATGCTTAGACAATTATGCTTATTTTAAACTCTTTACATAGCATTCAATGACAATCACAATAATGCAGGGAAGTAGGCAATAGAACATTCAACATCATTCCCACATATGAGATACACAGAGACAGTTATTTCCCGAGGAAACCAATAAAGGGTAAAAACCTCCTCTTCTTTATATGATAAGTAATCTTTACATTCTATACATTATCATATTTATGAGCACCAACTCATAATGAGGCTACAACCTCTGTTTTGCAATATGTTACTTGCTGAGAGAACCAACTCTCTTATTTCTCTAGCACCCACTAGAAGGAAGCACCGACTCCCTAGTTTCTCTAGCACCCACTAGAAGGAAGCACCAACTCCCTGGTTTCTCTAGCACCCACTAGAAGGAAGAAAAAACTCCCTAAGTGTTCCAGCACCAACTGGATGGAAGAACCAACTTCCAGTCACACAGGCACCAACCTGTTTAACAGAGAACAACAGTTCTCCCTTGCACCACCCTGCCACCCTGGTTTCTCTGGCTGCAACCAGATGGAAGCTACAACTCCCTGTGTTCAAGCACCCACTTGAACCTATGAGGACAACAATCCTCCCTAGCACCTCCCTACCACCCTGAAACATAAATCTTTGCTACTGAGACTTATTATAGTGATATAATGTTCATCAATGGCTTACTAGTCTCATCACTGTTCTGCTACACTGCTCTGCTCTCCTGTATCAATGTCTCTTTGCCTACATCTTCTTGCACTTTCTGATCTTCTGCTCTTCTCTACAAGTGCACCTTAGCCTTCTTTTACTGTCTCCGTTATGCATCTTTGTTCTTTGCTTCTACTATGCTTTATGCTCTTCGTCTTCTCTTGATTCTCTGGATTACACCTCTTCTGTGTATTTTAGCTCCTGCCCACATCATGCCATTTCCCCGTGTGTGATTCCTCTACACCGTTGCTCCCATCTCTTCTTTGTTCTTCATTCTTATAGTCTCTTTGCACCTTCTTCATTCCATATGCGCAATGCTTCTGCATTCTCTTCATGTCAAGTGCAACTCTTTAGCTTCTCTGGCTATTGAACCCATGTGTCCATCATCATTGGGTGTTATGCTGAGATTCCTTAGCCTGTCTAGAAGTCAAGACTCTTCGTCTTCTCTGTCACAGTCGAGCTCATCCTTTCTGTGGAAGTTACAGGCTTCAACTCTCTTTCATCTGTCAATCGTCTCCTGAACAATCTTCATTCCACTGGCAGATGCCTTGAGACTCTTCATCTTCTCTAGTGATCAGCCTGAAGTCTATTCCAGTCCTCTCGCAGAAAAAATCAATCATTTCTAGCAGTTACACTGTGAACCTCAAAAAACTGCATCAGCAAATGAATCACCACTGATCGATTAACTGTGAAGAGCAACATTATCCCTTTGATCATATTCTCAAATAACCTGCACCGTTGGATCATAAATGATGGGTCTCACGCTCATTTCTCCATTTCGCAATTCGACATTTCGGCATTTCGACATTCCTGTGGTGAGGCATCTTGTCTCTCCAAGTCGCGATCTCCGAAATGGAGATTAGCTTCCTGCTACCTCCTCCCTTGAGACTTCATCGATGTGACCATAGGTTATGACTAGGGGCCAATTCTGAACACACATTTCACATTTTGCGTTTCTAGGATTCTATGATGAGCCGTCTCGACTCTCCATGTCCCAACCTCCGAAATGGAGCTTGTCTCTTCAAGCTCTTCTCTACATATCTTTGACGATGTGACCACCGGCGGTGACCAAGCGCTTATCCATACAGTGCTTTTGCAATTTCTCATTTCGACACTTCGGGACTCCTGTGATGAAGAGTCTTGACTCTTGACTCCTCCAACTCCCAGTATCCGAAACTCCGGTTGATGTGCATGTTTTGGGATTTTTCAGCTTTTCGCATTTCAACACTTTGGGACTCCTGTGATGAAGAGTCTTGACTCTTGACTCCTCCAACTCCCGGTATCCGAAACTTCGGTTGATGTGCCTGTTTTTGGATTTTCGGTGTTTTTCATTTCGGCACTTCGGGACTCCTGTGATCAAGAGTCTCGACTCTCGACTCCTCCAACTCCTGGTATCCAAAACTCTGGCTGATGTGCCTGTTTCAGGATTTTTGACATTTCACATTTCGGCACTTTGGAACTCCTGTGATGAAGAGTCTCGAATCTTGACTCATCCAACTCTCGGTATCCAAAACTCCAATTGATGTGCCTGTTTCAGGATTTTCGGCATTTCACATTTCGGCACTTCGGAACTCCTATGATGAAGAGTCTCGACTCTTGACTCCTCCAACTCCTGGTATCCGAAACTCTGAAATGGATTCTTTGTTTCTGATACCCAAAATGGGATTTTAGCTTATGATCTTTCCATGCGATCATCATTGTGTTGTTGGTCGTGTTATTTTCCATCAATGACAAACACGCATACTCTACACTCTGCGTGCACCTCTGCACTATCTCTTCTGGTCTTCACGAGCTTGCTCTATTGCCTCTTCCCAAAATACTTCTGGTGCCCATCTGGCACATTATACCTGTACTCAAGCCATCATCATTGTTGTACTTGCCATCAATGACAAGCATACACTATCTGTAAAACATGCCAACAATCTCCCCCTTTGGCATTGATGGTAACAAAGGCACCTGGAACTGTTCTTTTCTCCCCCTTTGACATCAATGTCAAAGAAAACATGCTCCCCTTGAGTTGTTGCAGTTTTTTCAGAGGTATCAGATATTCAATCAATACAAACTCCCCCTAACAGGATGGACTCCCTTAGGTGTGAGACGGGATGACACCTAGCTTCTATCGGAGATATTCAAATGGTGTCTTAGCTAGGGGTTTAGTAAATATTTCTGCAATTTTTTCTGTGGTTGGAATGTAATGGACATGAACAATCTGATTGGTGACCTGCTCTCTCAGAAAATGGTATTTTATGGGAATATGATTGGTCTTGGAGTGGAATACAGGATTCTTGGACACATTAATGGCATTAGTGTTATCAAAATGAATTGGGATCAGTGCAGCGTATTTTACCTCCAAGTCTACAAGTGTTTGAATCATCCATAATACCTGAGTGCAACAAGTAGCAACAACAATGTACTCTTCCTCTATAGTTGATAAAGAAATGGAACCTTGCTTTTTACTCAACCATGCTACTATTGAATCTCCTAAGAAGAACGCACCTCCACTCGTGCTTTTCCTTTCATCCATGCAGTTAGCCCAATCAGCATCTGAATAGACTGATAATTGAAAATTTTGATTCTTACGATACCATAGGCCATAGTTCATTGTTTCTTTCAAATATTTGAATATCCTTTTGACAGCTAGCAAATGACTCTGCTCAGATGCAGACCGATATCTTCCTACCATTCCAACAACATGCATTATGTCTGGGCGAGATGTTGTGACGTGCAACAGGTTGCCTATCATTGACCTATATGATCTTTGATCAACATCAGGTGAGTTATCATCCTTGCTTAATTTGCATCTAGTAACCATAGGTGTGCCCACAGGTTTAGAATCTTCCATTTGAAACCTTTTCAACATTTCTCTTAGATATTTTTCTTGAAAAATGAACATCCCTCCAGACCTCTGAGTAATTTGCAGACCAAGAAAAAATGATAGTTCACCTATCATAGACATTTCAAACTCAGACTCCATGGCAGAAGAAAACCACTGTACCAATGAATCCTTATTACAGCCGAAGATGATGTCATCTACATAGACCAACACGATGAACAAATCATTATCCTCTATTTTGATATATAGATTGTTGTCAATTGTTCCTCTCTTCAACCCTTTGTCTTTGAGATACGTATCCAGTTTGTGATACCAGGTGTGAGGAGCTTATTTTAACCCATATAAATTTTTCTTCAGCTTTCATACTAATCCAGGGTTATCAGACAGTTTGAAACCCTCTGGTTGTTCCATATAGACTTCTTCATTTAAATCTCCATTTAGAAAAGATGACTTGACATCCATTTGATAGACTTTAAACCTTTTATGGCAAGCATAGGCAATAAATATTCTGATAGCTTCTAATCTTGCTACAGGCGCAAATGTTTCATCAAAATCCAGTCCTTCTATTTGAGCATAGCCTTTACAGACAAATCTTGCTTTGTTCGTGACAACTTGTCCCTGCTCATTCAACTTATTCTTAAAGATCCATTTGGAACCAATGATATTTTTACCTTCAAGTCTATGAACCATCTCCCACGTATTGTTTTTCTCAATCTGATCAAGTTCATCATTCATTGCTTTAACCCAATGGTCATCTTTTCTAGCTTCATTAAAATTCTTAGGTTCCAACATGGATATGAAATCTATATGTGATTGTTCGGTGTTTTTTATTATCTTTCCCCTAGTTTGTACACCTTTGTCTTTTTCGCCAATTATCTGACTTGCGGGATGATTCTTTTCAGTGATTCTAGAGGAGGAATTTGAAGTTGTCTACTGATTTGAGTCTATCTGAGTATCTGTGTCTTCATCTGATTCAGAGTCTTTGTTTTCTGATTCTTAGACCTATTCATCTTCAGCTTTAGCTGTGTCCTCTGTAGAAGACTCATTATTGTACACCTCTCTTGATGGGATTCCTTCATCAACTTTTATGTCAATATAGTCAACCATTTTATGCAGCCTCTTATTATAGCATCTGTATCCTTTACTGTTTGTAGCATACCCTAAGAAGATACCTTCATCAACCCTGTCATCATATTTTCCAAGGTTCTCATCATTATTCTTTATGTAACATTTACTCCCAAAGACTTTGAAGTGTTTGATTGAAGAAGGTCTCCCATACCACAGTTCATAAGGTGTCTTATCACTTTGAGGTATGAGGTGGGCTTTGTTAAGAACATGGACTGCTATGTGTATTTCTTCTACCCAGTAGGTTTGACCAATGTTCTTCTCATTCATCATTGACCTGGCCATTTGCTGCATTGTTCTGTTTTGCCTCTCAACTACTCCATTTTGTTGTGGAGTTCTTGGGATTGTGTATTCTCTCTTGATCCCATGTTTATCACATAATTCCTTGAAATCACTTGACATAAATTCTCCTCCTCTATCTGATCTTACTGCCTTTAACCTCTTTCTTGTTTGATTCTCAGTTAAAGCCTTAAATTTTTTAAACTTCTCAAATGCTTCAGCTTTTTCCTTGAGAAAGGCAACCCAAGTAATTCTGGAGTAATCATCAATAATCAACATGAAGTAGTTTTCTTTCCCTATGCCTTCCTGTCTTGATGGTCCACATAAATCCATATGAACTAGTTGGAGTGGTTTCTCTATTGAAGTAGAGATCTTGGACTTAAATTGTGTCCTGGTTAGCTTTCCTACTTGGCAAGGTTTACACATAGAATCTTGGGGCTTTGATATTCTCGAAATATCTTTTACTGCCTCAAGATTTTTGAGCTTGATTAAGTGGTCAAAGTTTAGATGTCCCAATCTCCTATGCCATAATGAGCTTTCATCATGTTTACTTAGATGACACTCTTCTCTATCTTCTTTCAACACATATACATTATTTTTTGTCCTTATGCCTTTGGCCACCACTTGTCTTGAGTTTACAGACTTTCTCTTGCAGTCCTTGGACATGAACACCACTTCACATCCTCTGTCACACATTTGACTTACACTGAGCATATTATGTTTTAGTCCATCTACAAGTAGAACATCTTGGGATTTTCCTTTTCCATTACTTAAACTCACCATCCCTTTACCCTTTATTTTACTTGGAGCATCATTTCCAAAGGTTACGTTTCCTGATTTTCTTTCACTTAGAGATAGAAACTTACCTTTGTCTCCCATCATATGTTTGGAGCATCCACTGTCTATATACCAAGGGTTCATTTGTATTTGAGCTGAAAACACTAATCTGCACTTGTCACTTTCTTTCTTCTTCCAAACCTTGACATTTTCAGCAGGGGAATTCAAATCTGGTTCATAGTTCCTTAAGCGACAGTCAACAAATTTATGTCCATAGTTATGACAGATGTAACATTATGGTTCGTCGAATAAAGGATCATAACGTTTGTTATGCTTAACCTGTGTCATTTTCCCATCCATCAAGTGATTTGCAGTCTGTGGTGATTTGTTACTTGGATGTCTCATTCTTTGTTGTGGCAGATATCTATACCATGAATGTCTTGATTGCTCATAATTTAATCTTTAAGAATAGTTTACAACTTTGTGACCAAAGTTAGAACAAAAGAAACAATATCCATAGAAAAAACGTTGATACCTGGAAAATGGTTGTCTTCTTTGAGAAGGTCGATTTCTTCCATGTTGATGATTTCTTTGAACAAAGAGTACATTATTTCTTTGTTCTACAGATTCAGTCCTGGCACCTTTTTCTTTACTCCTCCTGGGCGGCTGATTGTCTTCCTTTGTTTCTACAGGTTTGTTGTTGTCATTAGTTGTAGATTTGACAAACTTGATGGGTTCTTTGTTTCTTGGCTGACCACTACTTGATCCCTCTTCATAACCCAAACTAGTTTTCAACTTTGGATTCCTTTGTTGATTCAGAATGGTGGCTAATCCTTCTGAGGCTTTGATACTTGACAGATTTTGATGATACAAGGCTTGAAACTTCTCCAACTCTTTCCTAGTTTTCACTACTTCTTCCAGAGCTTTACATCTTGCCTTCTTTTCTGATAACTGTTGTTTCAGAATTTTCTCAATTTTCTTTGCCTCTTCTAATTCCACTTTTAGCAGGGCAAAGTCTTCATCAGGATGTTTACTATCTTTCTCGAATTGTATCAACAATTTTTTTTGCTTTCTATTCTTAATTCTGAGTCTGTCAATTTCTTCCAAAGCACTGATTAATTCACCTTCCATATCCACCACAACTTCTTCATCATCCATTTCACCTCCTGTTTTTTCATCATCAAGATCTCCCATAACCATAAGCATAAAATCATTTAGTTTATCTTCAATAGAGGAGTCATTGTCTTCATCATCTGAAGGATCATCATCATTGTTTACATAAAGACTTTTCTTCTTAAAATTATTCTCTTTAAAGAAATTTTTCTTCTTAAAATTATTCTTTTTAAAGAAATTTTTGTGTTTGTGCTTCTCCTCATCATCACATGTTTGATCCTCTCTTTTGTGAGGACATTTATTTGCAAAATGACCTATCTTACCATAGTTGAAACATTTGAAAGGTAGTTTACCTTTATATTTGCCCGATCCCTTCTTCAGTCTCTTCACAAATTTTTCTTCAATTTCATCAGGCTCAGAATCCTCATTCTTGTCTGCCTTAAATGATGCTTCTCTGGAGGTGGGTTTATCTTTAACTATTCTCATTTCATATGCAGTCAGTGTTCCTAGATGTTGATCAAACTCCAAGGTTTTTAGATCATTAAGTTCTTCTATAGCAGAGACCTTCGGGTTGAACCTATCTGGTAGAGATCTCAAAATTTTCTAAACTAAAGAAGGTTCCTCAATTTTTTCACCAAGTGCTTTCATTGCATTTACCAGTTCTTCAACTCTCAGAAAGTATTTTCCAACATTTTCATCTTCTTTCATCTTCATTTGTTCAAACTGTACTCTATAGGTTTGAAGCTTGGCATCCTTTACCTTCTCATTACCTTCATAACTACTAATGAGTTTGTCCCACATTTCTTTGGCAGTTCCTAGGTGCATAAATTTTACGAATACTACTTCTGCAAGCCCACTCAAGATAACATTCATAAACTTAGTGTTGAAGCTAAATTCTAGCTTGTCATCCTTATTAGCTAGTACAACTGGCTTTACATAACCAATATCTACCACGTCCCAAACATCTGCACCTAAATCCATTATGTAGGTTCTCATTCTAACTTTCCAGAAGGAAACGTTTGTTCCATTGAACAGAGGGGCCTTATTGGTTGAATTTCCTTCATGGCTTGACATGTTTAAGCTCTAGGATTTACCCTTAGATAAAAGGGGCCGACTTTGATACCAATTGTTGGACAACTAAGCGGGGGGGGGGGTTGAATTAGTTGTTACCGTGCTTAAACAATTATGCTTATTTTAAACTCTTTACAGAGCATTCAATGACAATCACAATAATGCAGGGAAGTAAGCAATAGAACATTCAGCATCATTCCCACATATGAGATACACAGAGACAGTTATTTCCTGAGGAAACCCATAAAGGGTAAAAACCTCTTCTTCTTTATATGATAATTAATATTTACATTCTGTACATTATCATACTTATGAGCACCAACTCATAATGAGGCTACAACCTCTATTTTGCAAGCTGCTACTTGCTGAGAGCGTCAACTCTCTTGTTTATCTAGCACCCACTAGAAAGAAGCATTGACTCCCTGGTTTCTCTAGCACCCACTAGAAAGAAGCACTGACTCCCTGGTTTCTCTAGCACCCACTAGAAGGAAGCACCAACTAGTTTCTCTAGCACCCACTAGAAGGAAGAAAAAACTCCCCAAGTGTTCCAGCACCAACTAGATGGAAGCACCAACTTCCAGTCACACAAGCACCAACCTGTATAACAGAGAACAACAGTTCTCCCTTGCACCACCCTACCACCCTAGTTTCTTTGGCTGTAACTAGATGGAAGCTACAACTCCATGTGTTCAAGCACCCACTTGAACCTCTGAGGACAACAATCCTCCCTAGCACCTCCCTACCACCCTGAAATATAAATCTTTGCTACTGAGACTTATTAGAGTGATATATTGTTCATCAATGGCTTACTAATCTCATCACTGTTCTGTTACACTGCTCTGCTCTCCTGTATCAGTGTCTCCATGCCTGCATCTTCTTGCTCTTTCTGATCTTCTACTCTTCTCTACAAGTGAACCTCAGCCTTCTTTTACTGTCTCATCTATGCATCTCTATTCTTTTCTTATGCTGCACTTTATGCTCTTCGTCTTCTCTTGATTCTCTGGATTACACCTCTTCTGTGTATTTCAGCTCCTTCCCACAACATGTCATTTCCCCGTGTGTGATTCCTCTACACCGCCGCTCCCATCTCTTCTTTTTTCTACATTCTTATAGTCTTTGTGCACCTTGTGCATTCCATATACACAATGCTTATGCATGTTCTTCATGTCGAGTGCTCTGTCGGATCATCATTGCAACTCTTCAGCTTCTCTGGCTGTTGAACCCATGTGTCCATCATCACTGGGTGTTATGTTGAGATTCCTTAGCCTGTCTAGTAGTCAAGACTCTTCGTCTTCTCTGTCACAGTCGATCTCATCCTCTCTGTTGCATTTACAGGCTTCAACACTCTTCCATCTTTCAATTGCCTCCTGAACAGTCTTCATTCCATTGTCAGATGCCTTGAGACTCTTCATCTTCTCTCGCGATCAGCCTGAAGTCTCTTCCAATCCTCTAGCAGAAACAATCAGTCGTTTCTAGCAGTTACGTTGTGAACCTCAAAAAATCGCATCAACAACTGAATCGCCACTGATCGATTAACTGTGAAGAGAAAAATTATCCCTTCGATCATATTCCCAAATAACCTGCACCATTGGATCATAAATGATGGGTCTCGCACTTATTTCACCATTTTCCAATTCAACATTTCGGCATTTCGGCATTCCTGTGGTGAGGCATCTCGTCTCTCTAAGTCACGATCTCCGAAATGGAGATTAGCTTCGTACTACTTCCTCCCTTGAGCCTTTGTTGATGTGACCATAGGTTATGAACAGGGGGCAATTTTGAACACGCATTTCACATTTCGCGTTTCGGGGATTCTGTGATGAGTCGTCTCGACTCTCCATGTCCCAACCTCTGAAATGGAGCTTGTATCTTCGAGCCCTTCTCTATAGATCTTCGACGATGTGACCACCAGTGGTGACCAAGTTCTTATCCATACAACGCTTTCTCAATTTCTCATTTCGGCACTTCGGGACTCCTGTGATGAAGAGTCTCAACTCTTGACTCCAACTCCCGGTATCTGAAACTCCGGTTGATTTGCCTGTTTCAGGATTTTTCATCTTTTCACATTTCGGCACTTCAAGACTCCTGTGATGAAGAGTCTCGACTCTTGACTCCTCCAACTCCTGGTATCCGAAACTCCAATTGATGTGCCTGTTTCGGGATTTTCGGCGTTTCGCATTTCGGCACTTCCAGACTCTTGTGATGAAGAGTCTTGACTCTTGACTCCTCCAACTCTCGGTATCCGAAACTCCAAAATGGAGTCTTTTTTTTTATACCGGAAATGGAATTTTAGCTTCTGATCTTTCCATGCGATCATCGTTGTGTTGTTGGTCATGTTATTTGCCATCAATGACAAACACGCATACGTTGCACTCTGCATGCACCTCTGCACTATCTCTTTTGTTCTTCACGAGCTTGCTCTGCTGCGTCTTTCCAAAATACTTTCGGTGCCCACCTAACACATTATACTTGTACTCAAGCCATCATTGTTGTTGTACTTGCCATCAATGACAAGCATACGCTGCATGTAAAACATGCCAACATAAAGTTTGTTCAAAATTTTATACAACATTAGAAATTGCAGAAGGTTCACCTAGCCAGTGCATGTATCACTAATTTTCTTTGAATGAAGTGTATAGACCACAAATAACATCCCCTTCAGTGGGTCATGGTGGTATAGCTCTATTCCCCCCCTTGGAGAAACATGAAGGACCTGTTGATGTTGTCATACTAAGGCACACTCTTCTACCTTATATTTCTCAATTTTTGAGGTAGGTTGCACCTTGCATACCTAGAAAGGTGTGACTAGTCACATGTTGCATTATTGGCAAGGTGCAACCGGTTTCCATTTGCATCATTGACATCCCACGACTACCCCTATCACCTTCTAGATTTGATGAGTTACGAGGAGATAAATGTTGGGTGAGTTGTAGATATCACAACATTAGAGGAAATTTTATCCAAAAATGGACCTCCTAAGGATGTTATAAAATAATAATCCATGTGTGCAACATCAAAGCCATTTATACCACATGACATTGCCTTATAAACTAGGTAGATCTAGAATTATAAGATGAGAGTTAAAAATAATAATGGAAAGTTTAGATTCGTGTGCATAGACAATAAATGATAATAAGTATCATACAATAAATAATTACTAGTAATATATAATATGAAAACATAATAAATAATATATTATTAATATATTATAATAATCTATAATAATAATTTATAATATAGTCATAATATATAATATATTATATATAATACAAAATTATTTAATAACTACTATACTATGAATGTGGCAACATTATAACACATATATAATATGATATAATAATATTAAATATATGATATAGTCATAATATAATATGAATTAATAACTATAATAAAATAATATTATGAATGCGTACATAGGAAAGGTCAATACTTATTATGCCATATTATATTATAATATAAATATGAATGTGTCAGATGTATTAGAGGATATTTGTAGTATGAATTGAAGATGAAAATGTCAATAATAATACTATGAATTAATTTTTATATAAAAACTATATACTTTAATAAGTATATTGAAACTTTATAACTACTAATTAAATATTATATAATATAGCAAATTAATAACTATATGATATAATATTATTATATAATAAAATAATAACAATACATTATTAATATATAATGGAAGCACACATTATTATTAATATATAATAATAGTGGAAATATAATAAATAAATGATAATAGATATCATATAATAAATAACAAAAGTACTAATAATATAGAATATTTCAAGGATATTGAACATATCCCGAGAGGATGTCGCCAAGGTATTAACTAAGCTAAGGTGTACATATGGTTAAATATTGTCAAATAAAAACATAACACAATCATCATTGACTTTTATATGTCAAAATCAACCATTATGGTTGACTTAATTCTCTGAAATTATATTGGTTATTGAATTCCCAACTCAATGAGCATGATTTTTCTTATAAGACCCACTTTTGGAGAAAATTTCCTCTAATGGAGGAGATTGGGAACTCGTATTAGACTCATTTTTCACTAAGTTCTAGAGATCTAGAAGCATTCCCTATCCTCCATAAATTTATAAAAGGAAGAAATTCCAAGGGAGGAAGGGTGGAAGAATTGAGAAGTAAACTATGTAGCATAAGTTTACTTCTCAATTATTCCTCCCTTTTTCCCTTGGAATTCCTTCTTTTTATAGATTGATGGAGGATTCTAGGGGATGCTTCTATATGTATAGAGCTTAGTGAACTCTGTCTAGTACGAGTTCCCAAGATTCTCATACGATATCAACAACTCACCCAACGTTGATCTCCTCATAACTCATCAAATCTAGAAGGTGAAAGGGGAAGTAATAGGTTGCCAATGATGTAACTACTGACCATTCAAACGTTTCCAGTAGTGGAACATGTGATCAGTCACACCTTTCTAGGCATGCAAGGCATGACCTCCCTCAAAAATTGAGAAATCTGAGGTAGAAGAGTGTGTCTCAACATGAAAACATTAGTAGGTCCTTCATGTGTCTCGAGGGTTTAAATAGAGCTATAACACATGGGGAACAACTTCCATTTCCTGTAGATTGTATTGGAGTATATTTAAATTGACTAGGAAAGAATTCGACTTGTCATTGTGGAATTGTCTAAGCAGGGGCAAGTTGACCAAGAAATAGTCATGTCCACTAGGGAGGATAAATTACCAAGTAGGTAATTGATGGTCTAGAGGAGAAAGAGGCAGCTCAAACAAATCATGTATGGCTTGTACAACCTCACATATGCAAACAAATGACCACACAACCTGTGGAAAAATAACCAACGGCCCGTGGGAGGAAGGAAATGTCCAACAGTGAAGGATTCAATGCAGGAAAGTGGAAAAATGAATAAGATAGATCAAGTCTATAGAAAGAAAACGCATATCGAGAGTTATCTGCATGTAATTTCCTATCACCATCCCACCCAAAATATGGGAGTTTTGAACACCCTAACCACACGGGATATTAGGATCTTTGATGAAGAACACTTGTATCTGGAGAAGGATCACCTTACCAAGTTTTTCAAAAGAATAGGATATAAGAATAGAGATATCGGGATAACAATCAATAGAGCCTTGGAAAGGATGGGAGGTGAGACACGTTCCAAAACAAATCACCCTCGAATGACAACATACCTCCCCTACATCAAAGGAGTCACTAATAAGATTTCCAAAGTCTAGAGAAAGAAAAAAATATTACCTCCTTCAAACCATTGGAAACCATAAGATAGAAGATGAGATCAGTCAAAGACATCTCATACCATCGCCAATATAAATGAGTCTATAAGGTGATGTGATCATGTGGTAAATGTTACATTGGGGAAACAAGACGATCTTTTCAAGTAAGGATCAAATAACACGGAGTTGATATCAAGAATTTCCGCACACATACCTCAGCCCTAACAAAGCATTCTGATGTAACCAAGCATCATGTGTGCCTTGAAGATACTAAAATATTAGCCAAAGAAGATCACTTATTTAAGCACAAAATTAAGGAAGCCATCAAAATCATTAAACACCCTAACAATATTAATAGGGATGGAGGTATGGAGATTAGCAAGATTTGGCTCCCATTAATCAACAATAGAGTGAACAGGTAGAATAAGGTAAGTCTCCCCCTTCTCCTTTCAGTTTTTTTTTTTTTTGTTTTTGTTTTTTGTGTTCGATGTTTTCTCTCTCTCCTTATTTCTTCCCTCTTTTATTTATCCTCCCTACTTCTTTCTCTCTTTTCTTTGATCTTTGGGTTTTTAAGTTTTTATTTTTCTTTCCTTTTCTTCTTGGTTTATTCCTCCCTCCCCTTCTTTTGTTTTTCCTCCTTCCTGATCTTTTCTCCTTCTCTTCATCCTCCTTCCCGGTCTTTGCTCCTTCTTGTGTTCCCTCGCCCTCTTGTCTTTCTTTCCCCTTTGAAACTGGTTTTTAGTTTGTATGATGCATAAGTTCCTTTGTCCTAGAAAATACATCCTTAATAACTCATTAATAATTAGTTTGTTCTATTCTACGACGCTTTATAAGGTCTAACATAATTTTAGTTTATTTTATTATTACATATTATAATTTAAAAACACTATAGTATTATTATTATCTTGTATACAATGAATAACTTTAGGATCTTGTTAATACCTTGGTAATATTATTATTGTTTACTACCAATCATAAATATTTATACTCTAACCTAATTATACCTTAATTTAACAATACCTAAACCTACTATATTATTATTATTGCATATTATACCTTATTTTAATTATTTTCCCTTAACTTAACAATACCTAAACTTACTGCTTCAATTCCTTTACTAGTACTTATTATTATTATTATTATATTTTTATTGACTATTATTACTTATTGTTATAGTTGTTATATTACGCCCGCAGGGGTGTAGACCGATTGGCATGTGTCGTGTAAATGGAAGGAATTGTGTAAAGGAGGTCTCAAGTTTGATTATCACCCTGCTTTATCTGTGTTCCATTCTTGCGGGATGTGTAGCGCACCTGGGGGTATATGGGTAGCAGACAGGTATCGACCACATGTCACGCGAGTACGAGAACCACGCATTGTCGATTCCCCCAGCATAAAATAATAATAATAATAATAATAATAATTGTTATATTACCATTACATATTATTATTAACAAAAAAATATTATTACTTATTAATCCCTGCTATTACCTATTATTATTATTACCTATTAATACATATTAAAATGTATCTATAGTTAATAAAATATTTATCTATACTTTAATAAGTTTTTTAGGGTTTTTGAGCCAATGTATGTAGTTCTCATACAAGGTTCAGGTCTCTGATGTTTTCATATTTATATGCTTGGTCTTCCTCTTCACCAACTCAACTATTTGTTGTGACGATGGACACAACTCAAGATCCGAAATATTGACAATCAAAATGATGACTGTGGACTTTTTGAACAATTATATTAACCATTCTCACCACAAAAAACTAAAATAAATAAAAATAACATTCTCATGAAGTTGAATGGTTGTAGTCTTCCATATCACAACGTGTACTAATGTGTACTATAGCTATAGCATTGGAAGATGGTAGTGTGTATAGTTTGTTGTTCTTGTCAAAATTAATTGGCTTAAATAGTCTTGATGTTGTAATTGGCTATTAAGCCAATTAATTAAGTGAAGAGAATAAAAAAATCAAGAAATGTTAACCAAAAAATATTATTTTCTTCACAATTTTTATTTTGAAGAAAGATAACATTATAATCATGGCTACCTTGGTTAAGACGAAGATAATAATAGTTTCAAGAGAGTTTAATACATATATTAAAAAAAGAAAAAGATAATAATAGTTTTAACAGACTGTAACACATAGCAATATTGATCCAAAATGGATCTGAATAAGTGAATCGTGGTAAGAATCAATACATGCAAGCTAATTTGATAATTAAATAAGGTTAGAGAAAGTATGAAAGATAATGATAATGTAAAAGTGAATAAGACAAAAGAGAAAAGAAAGAAAATTAAATGAAAAAGAAAATCAAACATGAGAGAAAAGAGTGAGGAATGAGAAATGAAAGGTCATGTACGTTGTCGTTCCCATTACCCTAGATCTTTCTATTTAATTTTTTACTTTCAATTTCAAATGGTATTTTGGAAAATGAGATGAGGATGGATAGACAACCATGAATATCATTGTAACTAGAGATTGTTGAAATAGATTGAGCATCCAGTCAAAGTTGGTTTTCCCATTTGGGTTTCCAAGGTAAACATTGTGTCTTTGTGTATGGATTTATCTATGTTGTGTTAAATGTTATGTTAGTTTTTCCCCACAAGTTTTAATGGAGATAATTTGTATTTTAATGTTTTCTTGTGTTGTTTAATCACTAAGGATTCTTTACCAACTTTAGTTTTGAATATTTCCTTCATATTTATACTCTCCATGAGCAAGAGAACTCTCCCAACTACACTTTATTCTCCTTCGTTCAGCTATTTATGAGGTAGGATATCGATGGAATTCATTCCAGATCCATTTAAATAGTTTAAGAAGTTTCTAATTTGGTTTATTTATGGTTTTTGGGTGAATTTCTCTCTCCTATAGGTTGCAAATATTCCCCAATAGTCCGTAATTTCACCATTACCAAACTGTACACTCTCTCTCTCTGAGCCAATTCATACTTTCATGGGTATATTTCATATTGCTTGGGTCAATTTCATACTGGCTAGGTAAATTTCATATTTCTTGGGCCAATTTCATATTACCCAGGTCAAATTCCTACTTTCTGGATGTATTCAATCATCCTTCAAACTATAAATCTTCTCCATTAGTCAATTTTTTTCCCTTAATTGCAAATTTTCTATTATCCACAAGCCATGAAACCATCCAATTTTATCAGAGGAGGATCATATAGAGCCATATGACCACACCCTCACTTAGGGAAGACTCCATGCAGGCCATACAACCATATGTAGTCTGGTGGACATCCTCTCTCTCTCTAAGATATGTGAAGAGGATTGTTGGGTGTGTGAGTAAACAATGGGAATTGAATACTGGTAATTTGTTGAACAAAGTGTTGATTGGTGCACTGTGCATTGGGATAAGAATAGGTTGGATGGTATCCTTTCCTTCCCTTAAATCCTTTGTTATATGAAGGGTCAAGTTGTTTCACACATATATGGCTCAGTGCTCACTGAATGTTTATATGGTTCATGCTTTCACAAATGGTCATTTCACATGTATCATTAAGTTCTATCTCACTTGAATTTTCATGAATGGTGTTTGGATCAAAGTGTACACATGGTGCATACTCTTTCTTATTATGACCATCTTTTCATGAAGCCATGTCTTATACATGTGAACTAACAACCCTCTCATATGTTTGAAGAGTGATCCTCATATATGTATTCATTTATTAGTCTTTTCATCCTTGATATAGACAATTGTCATTTTATATATACACATACATGGTTTAAATAAGGGCTATCCCATTTATGCCTTAATGAGTGGTGTTCAAGTTGGAATTGGAGTGTGATTATATGCACAGGGAACTTAGAATTGACAACTTCACCAATTGAATGAATGACATTTGAACCATGTATGAAATCACTATGTCAAGCTTGAGAATAATCACGTGGTAAACATAGGTTGGCCATTGAGAAACCTAATTTATTTATTGGTTGTATTGAATCCTCTACTAATGAATTTATTCACTTATTCGAAAAAAGAATTGGCCTACTAATCAATGAGGAGGTTGGGTTGAGTTGATGTGAAGAAGGCCTATTATGGTTGCACCTCACAATTTGTAGTATACGTGAAGATATTTGGCCTGGAAACAAAAAACTACAAAAAAAAAAACCCTTCCCATACCTGAAGAGTAGGACAAATCTTGAAGAAAAAAAGCATAGCCAATTTATATGTGTCCACTTGGTGATGGACAACAAAGGAACCAACTTGAAATCCTAAGTAGTTTTGCAGAGTAGTTTCACTGAGAACCGCAACAAGAAAATAGGCCTTGTAACCATTTTGAAGACTAGAAATAGAGAGGTAGAGTTCACAAATAAAATTCCACATAGTATCCATGTTGGAGAAGCAAGTGGGATATAATTCCCTCGTTTATGGATCACATTGGTATCAGAGTATTTGAATCCTTGACCATGACACAACTACTGGAAGTTTGAAGAGAGAAAAAACTCAACATGGGTAAAGAAAATAAATAAATTTTGGAAGACTTAAGGTCCATGAATGCTCAGCTTCAAGAAACGAACTAGAAATTGAAGGAATAGGTTAGAAGGTTTAACCAAAGGATGACATAGATGGAGAATAATATTGATAGATCAATAATATTGTTTCTATTGCTAAAGAATTAATTTGATGAATGTCAAGACTACCTTACTGCGGTCATGGAATATTGGGACAAGCATAAGTTTCAACTTGTAGAGTTGGGAGAGAAGGTCATTTAGTTGGATAGCTGGAAAAAAGATAGGCTCACTCATATGATGTCTCGGCTACACCGATATTTTTCCATGAAGGAAGAGGAATTTACAAAGATACAATAAGTTTTCCAAGAGCACCAAGAAGTAGGGCCTCCTTCGATTGCCATTATTGAGGCCATCAGCATGACTGAGACAACTTCGGTAAGATCATATTCCATATACCTTTCTCATGAGAATTTGGGTGATTTTGAAAATCATGCCATAGACATTGGTTCCAAATTGTTATGATGGATGGGCTATGATAATCAAGGGATAGGAAAAATAATTCAAGGAATCATAAGCCCCATTGTAGATGGATAAAGGATCAAACAAGAAGGCTTAGGTTTTAATGGAAGAGAGGAAAAGGCCATGAAATCCAATATCACCTATGTGAAGGAAAAGAACATGGTATAATTGGCCTACTCATCATAAGAAAGAGTAGTAGTAGATGAAGAAGGCAAGACACTACCACTCCATCCTTTTTTTGGCCGATTACAATCTTTAAGAAGAACCCCTTCTTAGAGATGTTCCAGAGATTGATGCATGGAGGTTAATGACCTTGGAGGTGGGTTCTTGAGAACTTCATGAAAACTACTAGAAAAAATAAAATGTTGGATGATGAATTGTGATTTCACAAAAAGGTTTTCATCTAGATTGCATTATTGCGGAGACAGAGTGATTGTATGATCTGGATTTTATGAGTAGAACGAAATGAATACATATTAATAAAATATTCTTAACACAAAATAACAGAGATACAATAAAACTAGTTTTCTATTCAATTAGGAAATAAGTTGAAATTGTAAAATGCAGCGGAAAACAAGCTTACTGGAATGGTGACGACTTATCTCTGAGAAGAGATGTGACAGCTACGTTCATTTGCAAGAATATCATTACAATGAGGCTCTGAATCCCTTTTACAATAAACACAAATGTCAAAAACCCTAGAAATCAAAAAACCTAACCCTAGGAGATGAAGTGTCAAAAGTCATGTGGGCCTCGTTTGGGTAAGTTAGTACATCAACTTTCCGGGGTTGTAAATTTTGCATACGATCTTCGTTTTAGGCGCAAGATAGCCCATTGGAAAGGTCTAACCGAGAAGAACAATTTTCAAATGGCCCTAGGTAGTGCCTTTGGCAATCGTTTGGGCCCCAAATCCCCAAAAAACGTCATTTAGGGCCTCAAAATGGCCCCGAAAGTTTGGAGCCCGAAAAACTGCCAAGGTGGAAAATTGTTTTTCGAGCCAGTGGAATAGGTGGGTGGCCACCGATATCCACCTGGATCAATCCTACCTCCTTAGAAATAAATGGTATCCATTGCGTTGATTTTCCCCATCAAATGAGGAAATTTTGGCTGAATTTGGCCCTGGGTGAGCCACTTGCCTTGGTGCAGGAGTTGCCCTGCTTTAACGACTCGATAAATATGGATCCTTTGTTGTCGAGTGCCCTTTATTTGTGTGTCCACAATCTGATCATTGGATGCTTGTTGCATGCAATCAGGGTTGAGATCTATTGGTGTCAATTGCTCTTCTATCTCTGAGGTGTCCAATAATGGTGGGAAATATGGTCGAAGGAGAGCCACGTTGAAGACTGGATGCAGACCAAGGAAGGGGGGAATGTTGAGCTCAAAACCATTGTCACCCACAGCCTTAGTGATGATGTACAACCCATAACAGAGTGGGAGAAGCTTCTGATGGGGCCCTGTAAGGCATTATTTATGAAAATGCAACCAAACTTTGTTGCCCATATGAAGCTTATGTGGCACCCGTTGTTGATCATGGCACTGCTTTTACTTGGCATTATAATTTTGTAGAATATATTGAACCTGTTGGTGGATGTGTTGGATTCTCTCAATGAACCGGGTGGCTTTGTCAGCTTCTGGTGGAGCAAGGGACGAGTTGACCAAGGTGGTCGCCATGGGTAGTGCAACATCCATGGGGCCCAATGGTTGGAATCCCAACCCCACTTGAAAGGGGTTGTGTCTAGTTGAGCTATGCAGGGCTCGGTTGTAGCTATGTTGGACATAGAGAATACTCTCATCCCATGTGCGGGGGTGTTTAGAATTGTACATGTGCAGGATATGTACGACCATGCAATTGACGACCTTAGTTTGGCCATCTAACTGGGGGTGGAAGGCAGTGGATTTGGTGAGATTGGTATCCAGCAGTGACCAGAGACTCGACCAGAATGAGATGAGAAACCGACTATCAAAGTCTAAGATAATGGTTTGTGGGATCCCTAAATGTACCCATACTCATTCAAAGAAGAGCTTGGTAGTGGCTTTTGTTGTGATGTTCTTCTTGTAGGTCGCTAGAATCACCATCTTGGAAAAGCGATCAACAACCACAAAAACACAATCATTTCCCCTCCTCATGAACGAGAGGCCCGACATGTAGTCCATTCAGGTGGATTCCCATGGCCTGTTAGGAGTAGGAAGAGGGGTATATAAGCCCTGATTCTTATTGGTTGGTTTGGCAATAGCGCAGATGGAGCAGGACCTGATATACTTGCCGACATCTTGTCGAAGTTTCGGCTAGTAGAAATGTTTCTGCAACACTGCCACTATCTTTTCGATGCCAAAGTGTCCTACCACCCAACTGTAGTGAGCTTCCCAAATCAGCTTCGCACGCTCGCTTGATGGAACACAAATATGGCCTAGACAGCACAACAACCCATCTTGAAGATGGAAAATAGTGACCACTGAGTTGGCACGCAACATTTGGTAGGTGGTGGAGAAGTCAGGGTCTGTCTCATAGAGATGGGGCCATCCGAAGGTCTCGTGGTCACAAGAGTATAGCACCGTGGTGAGTGTGGCAACTAAAGGTCGACTGAGGCAGTCAACAACTCGGTTGGTACTTCCTGTTTTATACTTGATGTTGAGGTGGAAATGTTGTAAGTATGTTGACCACTTTTGATGGAGGTCATTTTACAATTTTCCTTGGGTATGCATGAACTATAGCCTCTTGTGATCAGTGTGGATGATTGTGTCCTTCCCAAGAATGTAATGTCTCCATTGGCGACAGGCTTGCACAATGGAGTACATTTCTTTGTCGTAAGTAGGGTACTTACAGACAACATATGATAGTTTCTCACTATGATATTCCATGGAGTGGCCGTATTGAGTGAGAACGACACCCACAACATAGTCTGAAGCATTTGTCTCGATCTCAAAGGGGTGTTGTAGGTCCAGTAATGAATGTACCGAGGATGAGAAAAAATGATTCTTCAAATAATCGAAGGCTTGTTGTTGGGACAAGTCCCACACAAAGTTTTTCTTACTTCCACCCCTAGTTACTTGGCTGAGGGCCCATGCAATATGAGGGAATCCTAGCATGCACCTACAATAGAAATTGGCGAGGCCCAAGAAGCTCCGAAGTTCAGTGAGTGTGGTTGGGGATGCCCAATCACAGATGAATTGGATATTGGTTGGATCCACATACACACCATGTTTATCAATGATGTAGCCTAAGTAATGGACCATGTCCATGCCGAAGAAGCATTTTTCCAAGTTTTCATATAGTTTGTGTTGCCACAGGGTGTGAAAAACCTATTGAATATGATGCAAGTGTTTCTCCCAAGTCTTGATGTAGATGAGGATGTTAGCCAAATACACCACTACAAAATTATTGGTTAAAGGTCATAGGATATTGCTTATTATCCTCATAAAATTTGTTGGAGCATTTGTCAAACCAAAGGGCATGACCAACCATTCAAAAAGACCTTCTTTTGACTTGAAGGCAGTCTTCCATAAATCTGTGTGTTCTATTGGGACCTGGTGGTATCCATACTTCATATCAGTTTTATGAAGTATTTGTCCCCCGTGAGATGATCAAGGAGGTCGTCTATTCGGGGAATCGGGTACCGGTTTCAGACTGTGATTTTATTCAGGGATCCATAATCAATGCAAAGTCGCCATGCCCCCTCTTTCTTCTACACTAGCATGATTGGGCTCCCACAAGATGATGAGCTAGGACAGTTGTGCCCCTTGTGAAGCATTTCTTGGATATGACTCTTGATATCCTTGTTTTCTAACAGAGAGCGATGGTAGACTGGCCCATTGGGTATCAGTGCACCTGGGGTCAGATCGATGCTTAACCTGGCAGTGTAGAGGTACCCCGATAGGAGAGGAGAAGATATATGAGTATTCTTCCATGACCTTATCCAGTTGCTTATGTTGTGTGGAGATATCGGTCGCAAAGGCACTAGATGTGGCTGCGATATTTCACTCACTCTGAGAGAGAATCACGAAGAAGAAAAATTTCCCGGTCTAATATATGACCTTCCTGCATTGCTTGGTAGAGATCAAGGAAATAGCACTAGGTGGGACTGCCTCGAGTATCCTGTGAAATTTCTTGGTCAAAGTAATAATAACACTACGAGGCCTAGACTCATATACAACATGAAGTTTCCATAAATAAGGTTGTCCCAAAAGAACATTACAAAATTCTAGAGGAGAAACATTACACAATACCTCATCTTTGAAGGACTTGATGTCATACGACAATCGACACTTTTGGTTGACATGGAGATCGCTTCCTTGGCGGAGCCATCCAATTATGTAGGGTTGTGGGTGCGACATTGTCAGAAGAGCCAACCGCTTGATGACCTCTGTTGAGATGAGGTTCTTCTGGCTACCACTATCAATGATGAAGTGAAGTGAGGTGCCTTTTACCCACATATGTGAATGGAAGATGCACTCTCCTTCTTCTAGCTCGTCTGGTTCACTAGGTTGGAGCTTGGTGGTAGAAACGGTGGAACTAGCTTCTGTGTCAATGATTTGTCTTCCCCTTTTTGGTTCTAACTCAGAGTCAGAACCTGCATCTGATTCAGAGGCTTTCACTTCGGCCACCAATGAATTCTTTGAGCGACAATCAACAATTTTATACCAAGGGCTCTAGATGGAAGTTGCACCACTTCCTGATATATTTCTTTGTCTTTCTGGTGTCCTTCGTTGCTTGCGGCTTGGACTCATTGTCCTGATAATGTCCATATTTTCTATGTCCTTTTTTATGTGGGTTGGTGCAGCCCTTTCCTGGCTTTTGCTGTGAGGGGTTCCCAGGCCCAAATTGCTGCGTCTTTTGTTTGAGCTTCTGCTTGATTTTGGCGGCATATCGGTAGGCCGCACCCAAGGACAATACATCAAAAAATTCAATTTCAGTCTGGATGTATCTATGCAGAGTACAACCATACTTGAGCACCAAATGTGGCTCTGAATATTTGATACCCATCTTGGTGCGCAAGGTATGGAAGATATTTGTGAACTCTGGCACTGCTTGGTCTCTTTCTTGGTGCAGTGTGGTCCATTTGGTATACAAGTCGTCATAACTTTAAACAGGGTAGTATTGTTCCTTAATAGCATCCCTGAAGGATTCCCAGGTGGCCGTGACTATAAATAATGAGGGTTCATCTATTTCATTTTTCTCACAGAAAGTTTCCCACCAATATTTGACATGGGGAACATCTTTCAGGAGCGCAAAAGTAATATTTTTTCTATTCGAAAAGTTATGGACAGAAAAATACCCTTCTAATAGATTCAACCACTTGTCTACAACATCTGTGTCTATCTGACCTTCAAATATAGGAATATCAAAGTTGATTTGTACCTTGAAGGAGGCGGCACCTCCGCTCGAGGAATATGTGTCTACTGTTGGTAGCCGCCGAAGGATTTGTGGGAAACTATCCATCATCTCGTTCCTCTGTTGCGTGAGGGCTTCCTCAAGCAACATTTTGAAAGGATCTCATGTCCCGTCATCTTTCTTTTCTCCTGCAATGATAGGTCGCTTGGGTTTGCGAGAGCTTTCATCCTCAAGAGAAACAAGCTCAAGACCCAATTCTTTGTACCCTAACCTCGTTGGGGACATGCATTAAGAAAAAAAAGAGCATACCACTCTGATACCAATGATCCTGATTTTATGAGCATAAAGAAATGAATACAGATTATTAAAATATTCTGAACACAAAATAACAGAGATACTGTAAAAATGGTTTTCTATTCAATAAGGAAATAAGCTAAAATTGTAAAATGTAGTGGAAAAAAATCTTGTTGGAATGGTGGCAGCTTATCTCTGAGAAGAGATGTGACGAATGCACTCATTTGCAAGAAGATCATTACAATGAGGCTCTGAAGGCCTTTTACAATAAACAGGAATGTCAAAAACCCTATACATCCAAAAACCTAACCCTAGGAGATGAAGCGCCAAAAGTCACGTGGGCCCCGTTTGGGTAAGTTAGTACATCAACTTCCCCAGGTCGTAACTTTTGCATACGATCTTCGTTTTAAGTGCACGATAGCCCATTGGAAAGGTCTAACCGAGAAGAACAATTTTCAACTAGCCTAAGGAAGTTCCTTAAGCAATCTCCTGGGCCCCAAATCCCCAAAAAACGTCGTTTAGGGCCTCAAAACGGCCCCGGAAGTTTGGAACCCGAAAAACTATCGAAAAACTACCAAGGTGGAAAACTTTTTTTCGAGCCAATGGAATAGGTGGGTGGCCACCGATATCCACTTGGATCATTGTAAGAATATGTAGGCAACATATAATTGTTTCCATGCGAGGAAGCAATTGACCTTAATAACATAAGTACATGTGATGGCATAGATTGTTGGGGTCACATTGAACAATAATACCATCATTTGACCTGGATTCATTGATGGCCAATATGGATTGTTTCCAAGTCTGAGAGAGATGGGAATGAATGTTGATTATAGAGTTTGTATGTAGATATGTTTTAGAGCTAAGAGTCATATAGTATACTTTTTCATTAAGGGAACAAGTGAGCCATCAACTAGAGATAGAGCCATAGCTAGAACTAGAGCTAGTAGCAAGAGACACAAGCAAGAGCTAGAGCCAGAGTTAAAGCTATAACTAGGATCCAAATTCATATCCATGTTCTAGAGAATCAAATGGAAGGAACATTGATCCAAATTGGTTCCCTTCAAGATTTTGGAGACCAAAAATCTGTTGGAAAGATGGCTACAGCAGAGATGATGCAGATGATCAAGGTTGTCATTGATGGCAATCGGTTATGGAGCAGTCAAGGATGTCAACACGCACAAGGAATGCTGAATCACAGATGCTGAAACACAAATGCCGAATCACAGATGATGAAACGTAGATGCTGAAACACGACTGCTGAAACACAAATGCTGAATCACAGATGCTGAAACACAAATGTCGAATCACAGATGCTGAAACGTAGATGCTGAAACACGACTGCTGAAACACAAATGCTGAATCACAGATGCTGAAACGTAGATGTTGAAACACAAATGCCGAATCACAGATGCTGAAACGTAGATGCTGAAACACGACTGCTGG
>ML788907.1:282106-307834 GCA_009831015.1 Picea engelmannii
TTTTTAGGTTTTTTTTCCATCTTTTTTTTTTAATTTTTTTCTCTTTTGTTTAATTTGGGTTTTGAATTTTTTTTTTAAATGTGTTTTTTTTCTTCATTACAAAAAAATGTTAAGATTTTCTCATTTTTATTTATTTATTTTTCAATGTAAATTTAAGAAAAAAAATTAATAAATAAATTTTAAAGTGACCATTTTGTATTCAATTTTGAGTTTTTTTTTTTGGCATAGGGATCTATTGTCAAAACCACCATTTCAATTAGGTCCTAATTAGCCATAATTTTAACGTTTAGAATATTTTTATTTTTTTTAGTTAGCGTCACTTTTTTTATTTAGGTGTTAATTTTAAGGTTTTTCTGAACTATTGTATGAGTTTTGAAGGCCATGCTTGAATAATATTGTAATTTTGACCATGTTTGAAAAGAATGGTGCTGCCAGTAGCACCACTCTTTGATTTGGGGGTTGATTTTCATGTTTTTTATTAAAAAATATGGGTTTTTTGGGCCAAAATTCTCATTTTGAGGTCACAGATCTCATTAAATTGGTAACTTTGTTGGAGGGGATATCAGTAGATCCAGACAAGATAAAGGCCATAGAAAGTTGTCCAACACCAAGAAATGTCTCAAAAGTGAGGTCAGTCATGGGCCTTGCAAGTTACTACAGAATATTTATTGAAGGATTCTCAAAGATTTCACATCCAATAAGTTTTTTGCAGAAGAAGGATGTAAAGTTTGAGTGGACATTGGATTGTGAAAGAAGTTTCCAACACTTGAATAATTTATTAACAAGTGCTCCAATACTGAGGATTCTTGATCCAAATAAATATTTCATTGTATGCACTGATGCATGTAATGAGGGACTTGGTGGAGTCCTTAGTTAGAATGGATATGTGGTGTGCTATGAATCAAGAAAGTTGAAGGAGAATGAAAGACCCTATGAAACTCATGATTTGGAGTTGGCAGCCATAGTGCATGCCTTGAATATGTGGAAGTACTACCTCATGGGGAAAATATTTGAGTTGATAACATACCATAGTGGTCTGAAATATTTGTTTGGACAACCAACCCTTAATGCCAGGAAAATTAGATGGTTAGATTTCATTAGTGAGTATGATTTTGACATAAAACATATCAAAGGTAAATAAAACAAGGTGGATGATGCACTCAGTAGGAGGGTGCATGAGATGCATGCTACAACCATTAGCATGTACACATCATATTTGAAAGATAGGATTCTAGAAGCTACCAAATCAGATCAGAAATATATGGAGTTAAGGGAAAAGCTTCAGCAAGGTAACTTAGAGCAGAAAGTTGAAGATTATAAGCTGGAAGATGATGAAATTTTCAGCTACAAAGGCATAATTTATGTGCCAAATTCTCGGACATTGAAGGATCTGATATTGGGGGAAATTCATAATGTACCTTATGTTGGACACCCAGGTTACTAGAAAACTATTGTAGCTACCAAGAGAAAATATTATTGGCTAGGCATGAAGAAAGAAGTTGTTGAGTTTATTTCCAAGTGTTTGGTATGTCATAAGATCAAGGCCGAGCATAGACATCCAACTGGATTGCTGCAGCCATTGCACATTCCTAAGTGGAAGTGGGAAGTGATAACAATGGACTTTATCACCAAACTACCCAGAACTAACAAGAAGCATGATTTTATCACAGTAGTTGTGGAGAAGCTTACCAAAGATGCCCATTTTATTCCAGTAAAGCTTACTCATAAGGTAGATAACATAGATGATATTTATTTGAAAGAAATATCTTGATTGCATGGAATTCCCAAGACAATTGTGTCTGATAGAGATCCAAAATTTACCTCAATTTTTTTGAAGGGATTGTTCAAGGTATTTGGAACAAATATGCATTTTAGCAAAACTTATCATCCAGAGTCAAATAGGAAAACAAAAAGGGTGAAACAACTAATAGAAGATATGCTAAGAATGTATGTCATGGATAAACCAGCCATATGTGAGGATTCTCTATGCTTGGTAGAGTTTGCTTACAACAATGGGTAGAAAGAATCCCAAAAGATGAGCCCATTTGAAGCACTCTATGGAAAAAAATGCAACACACCAGTTAGCTGAGATAACCCAATAGACTACGCAGTAGTTGGACCAGAACTACTCAGGGAAACGGAAGAGAAAATGGTGAAGATTAAGAACAATTTAAAGGATGCACGGGACAAACAGAAAAACTATGTTGATAAAGGAAGAAATCTCAGGGAATTTAATGTGGGTGATCATGTGTTCCTAAAATTAAAGGCCAACAAAAGTTCCCTTAAGTTGGGGAATTGCTCAAAGTTGGTAGCATGGTCTTGTGGACCATTTGAAATTGTGGAAAGGATTGGGTATGTGGCTTATATTCTTTCCTTGCCTACATCAATACATATTCATAATGTATTCCATGTATCCTTTCTTAAAATATGTATACCTAATACTAATCATGTCATTTATTGGAATGTGATTCAGGTGAAGCAAAGAGGCGGTTTTCAAGTGCATTCGGTGCACACATTGTATCAAAAGGTCAAGTAAATCCAGAATCAATCCATAGGGATAGTAAAGGTCCAATGGACCTGGTACGAACTTGAGGATGCAACTTGGGAGCATGAAGATGCTATGCAGGCAGAGTACCCACATATTTTTGAGAACTTTTGAAATTTTGATTGCACATGTGTATATATTTCACTAAGGACAATGCATAAATAAAGGGGAGGGGATTGTAATACCACTAGGATGATTCCCAAGTGTAAATAACTATATGTTACTTATAAGTTGGTGAGATGAATTAATAATTTGTTTGGTTTGGTTTGGTTTTGCGCACATTAAGTTAGTGTGCGGGGATCTCACACCAAAGGAGTGTGCACAATTGTAAAATGATACACCACACAGTTTAATGTTTTGGTGCATACACTTGTGTGAGTACACAAGAATGGAACAATGAAGGTTAAAAAAACTAATGAATGCATCGTGCAAGTGTTAGTGCAGAATGATGGCACACTGAAGGAATAGGAGCGTAACCCTAGATTCAATGTGCACTAGCTTAATGCGCAGGTTTTGAAGACCAAAGAAGTTGTTTGTATAAAATTCATGATGCAATGTGCACCTATGTAAGGGAATGAGGGTGGCATACTGAAGAAAGGATGAATGCATCCCAGAAATTCCATGTGCACTAGTTCTAGTGCGCAATTTGTATATTTTGAGGCTGATGAGCCCAGATTCAAAAGATCAATACTTTTGTACTGAGTTTGTGATGCAGGAGCATCTCCCACATCAAGCGAGCCAGCGCGGAGACAATCGGACAACTGGACAAGTGCCAGCACAAATTTTGAAATCACCTTGGAAGTTGTTGTGCGATCTTAAATGAGTCATTAAGATAAGGCGCACTTGAAAAATGTAAACGGACCTTGAGCCTTTAGCTCTTGTCCTTAGTAGGTAGAAGGCATTTAAAGTAGTTAATGCAGGTAGATAGAATTTAATTCTAGATTAGATAGTTTTAGAGCGCAAGAGGGAAACGGGATATAGACACCCTCATTGTGTATTGTAACATTATTGAAGCAGGAGAAGAGCAAGAGCATGTAGAGAGTTGTGTAAGAACACCCATGTACATATACTTGGATTAATAGAAGAGGTTGATTCAAATTCATGGTTTTGTGTTTGTTCTCTATGTATTGATGTTGAATGATATGCTCATGAATTTTTGCTTCCTATTATACATTTTCTTTATATGTTGTTTATATGATTTCATGTTTGAGTTTGAAGTCTGAAAGGAAGAAGGAATGAGTTTCAATTGTTTCTCTATCTGAACAAGGATTCCTGCAAGGAGTGCAGTCGAAGTGTCTGCAAGGAGTGCGTTGACAGAAGGTTCAGATAGGGAAGCTTTTTTTGTTCTCATTCATCCAGAAGGTGCAGACAGGCACATGAGCCATGCAAGGAGTGCACAGGCCAAGTGAAATTCAGGGTTGCGAACCTGAGCAAGAGTTGAAGGACTGTTGTTGCAGGTGTGCGCAGAGTTGAAAGGATTCAAGCACTTGAAGTGTTTGAAGGTTGCCACAAGGAGTGCACGCAAGAGTCTTCTTCAATTCTCAGAGTTACAAGGAACCTCAGGGAGGATAAGGCTTTCGAATTCATTGAAGGACAGCACAGAGAGGTTGTGCCTTGAATATTGAAGTAGGCATCGTAAGTTTACGCTGCAGGTGGATGAGTTCTACGGAGGAACACTTGGTCATTCACTGAAATCACCAAGGAAAGACAGATGGTCGGTATTCTCTGAGGAGAATTCGCGACATCCCGTGGGCCATTAGATCTCGAAGAGGTGCAGGGGAGATACGACGAAGTATTCCCAAGGTTCAAAGCTCAGGAGGGGCAGGACCATAAATCTGAGCCATGAGGGTCGTTGGATTTACACGTGAAATCATGCATCGGGGTTTCACGGGTGGAAGTCTCGTGAACATAGCAACAGGAATCGCGAAATCACAAAACGCAATATCTTGACGGGTATGAGAAATGTTTGGGGCCACAGGAGTTTGTGAGGTGGACACGTGGCACACCATTTCGGGGTTTCGCAGTGAGAAGTCCCGAGACATTTGCATCAGGATTTGCGATATTGCGAACTCTGAAATGTCGATAGAGTGAAGTCATTGAAAGGTCAACTCACGAGCGCATCGGAGTATCGACATATCAGGATTCGGAAGTCGAAGAATCAAGTTGTTTGACATCGAGCGTCGAAATCACGATAGGGAAAGTCCCGATAGGAGAGGGAAAAGGTCAGTGTTGACTTGTATCAGGTTTCAGGGATTTGAATACTGAATGCTCGACCTTTGGATTCGCGAAGTCGCAAAGTCCGATCTCCCGATTTGAAAAAAAAAAGGGGGATCCCACGAGGATTTCTGTGGGTGCATATTTCCCGATAGAGAAATAGAAGAGCATTAAAGTTCTTCGGGCCATGAGAAAGGAGAAGATCCTATGAGCAGATGTGCTTGCGAGTGCGTGCTGCGTCAAGTGGTATCAGAGAACAGAAAGGGTCTTTGCTTTCTGTAGCAGAGAAGAAAGAGAATTTTCCATGCTGCCAAGGAGAAGGGAAATGCAGACACCCGATCCACCAGAGGATAGAGAAATGTCGCGAAGAAGAGGTAGGCAGATGATAGATCCAGTTGTGGAGAGACAAATGCGTGATATCTGAGCTAGACTCGAAGACATGGAGATAGCGCAAAGACGCACAGTCAGTGTGGGGGATCTAGGTGATTCTGAAAGTGAAGTTGAAGCTGAGTGAGAAGAAGAAGTTGCAGCCGAAGATGCATCAAACAAGCGTTTGATCAAAGCTATTGCAAGGATGGGTGCAAGAGAAAAGATGGAAATTCCAGTTTACGAGGGAAACTTGGATGCAGAGGAGATTCTAGACTGGATTAGAGCTCTAGACACATACTTTGACTATAAAGATGTCGAGGAAGACAAGAAGGTCAAGCATGATGTCACCAGATTGAAAGGACATGCAACATTGTGGTGGGAGGAGCTACAAGCTGACAGACGCTGCAAGGGAAAGTAGAAGATCAAGAGCTGGGAAAAAATGATCGCGAAGATGAAGGCAAAATTCATCCCTAGAGATTATCAAATTACTTTGTTCAGGAGGATGCAGAACCTGAGATAGAAGATGATGACAGTGAAAGAATACACTGAGGAATTCTACAAACTGAACATCACGGCAGGTCATCGGGAAAGCGATGATGAAAAGGTTGCCAGATATATGAATGGTCTGAGATATGATATCCAGGATGAGATGAGCATGGTAACAATCCGAACGGTGGAAGATGCTTATCAGATGGCTCTGAAAGCTGAGGAGAAGCTGAGTCGAAAGCAGAGTCAAAGGGGCAGAGGCCGAAGTTAGCCCAGAGGCAAGTCAGTTGCCTAGGATAAATATCAGAAGCCCAAGGAAGACTGGAAGAAACCTCAGACTCGGACAAAGAGGGGTGGAACCTCACAGCGAGGACAACATAATGAGCAGAGAGGAGATTATGCTGACAACAACACTTTTCCTCGTACTAGAGGTATAGGAAGAGGAAGAGGTGGAGTAATCACATGCTTCACATGTGGAAAGGATGGGCACAAGTCTTACGAGTGTCCAAATAAAAAGAAGGAAATTGGAGAAGCTCACATCACCGAAGCATAGAGGCAAGATGGTGAGGCAGAAGACGATGAAGGTGGAAGATCTCTCATGATGCGAAAATTTCTTTTGACACCAGAGAAGGAGGTGGAGAGTACAATCCAAAGGACTAGAATTTTTAGGACTGCTTGCAAGACCAAGGATAGGGTATGCAAGGTCATTGTAGATAGTGGTAGCATGGATAATCTCATATCTACAGAGATGGTAGAGAAGTTGGAGCTGGAGACGATTGATCATCCAAGCCCGTACAAAATTTTGTGGCTACAAAAAGGACATCAAGTAACTGTCACTAAACAATGTTTAGTTGAATTCAAGATAGGTGGATATAATGATAAGATCTTGTGTGATGTCATTCCTATGGATGTTTTTGATTTATTGCTGGGTAGACCATGGCAATATGACAGAAATGTGATTCATGATGGGCAAATGAACACATACACCCTAGAGAAGAATGGGAGGACACACATGTTGCTTCCAATTAAGGATAAGGAGGTGAAGCTGGAAGTAAGCAACACAATACTTCTCATGAATGGGAAGGAACTTCTTATAGAGGTTAAGAAAAAGGAAGAGCCACAATTTATAGTGGTCAGAAAGCCTAGGATTGTTCTGACTAGCACGAGAGTGGATGACTTACCAAAAGAAGTTCAGGAACTGCTGGAAGAGTTCACTGATATAGTAGTGGACGAATTACCTCGTTCATTGCCACCGATCAGAAGTGTGAACCATCATATTGATCTCATACCAGGAGCCAGTTTACCAAACAAAGCCGCATACAGATTAACGCCACAAGAGAATGAAGAGGTTAAAAGGAAAGTCTAGGAGTTGTTGGACAAAGGGTTGGTCAGGGAAAGCTTGAGTCCATGTGTTGTTCCAACAGTACTGAGTCCGAAGAAAGATGGAGGTTGGAGGATGTGTACTGATTCAAGGGAGATTAACAAGATAACCATCAGGTACAGATTTCCATTGCCGAGGATGGATGATCTGATGGATTTCTTGAGTGGAGCAAAGTATTTTTCAAAGATTGATTTGAAAAGCGGTTATCATCAAATCCGCATGAGAGAAGGTGACAAATGGAAGACAACATTCAAAACAAAGGAAGGGTTGTATGAATGGCTTGTTATGTTGTTTGTCTTAACAAATGCGTCGAGTACCTTCATGAGGTTGATGAACAAAGTCCTGAGGGAGTTCATCGGAAAATTTGTCATTGTGTATTTGGATGACATACTGGTTTACAGTAAAATAGTGGCAGAGCATCTGGAGCATTTGGCTACAGTGATGCAGAAACTACAGCAGGAGAAGTTGTTGATAAACATGAAGAAATCCTCATTCATGAAGACAGAGCCCATTTACTTGGGGTTTGTTATTTCGGCAAATGAGTTGAGGATGGATCCAGATAAAGTGGAGGTAATCAAGAATTGGCCATCACCGAGGAACATATTTGAGGTGAGAAGTTTTCATGAATTGGATAGTTTCTACCAAAATTTCATCAGGAATTTCAGTGGAATTAGTGCAGCGATGATGGATACAGTGAAGAAAAGACACAAGTCTCTTCACTAGAATGAAGAAGATGAGAAAAGTTTTAACCTGTTGAAGAGGAAGATTACGGAACGACCAGTGTTGGTGTTGCCGTATTTCCAGAAGACATTTCAGGTGAAATGCGATGCAAGCGGATTTGCAATCGGGGCAGTCTTGAGTCAAGAAGATAGGGCGATAGCATATTTCAGCGAGAAGCTAAATGAAGAGAAATTGAAGTAATCCACTTATGATAAGGAGTTTTATGCTATCATACAAGCATTGAAGAAATGGAGGCATTACTTGATCCTGAAAGAGTTTGTATTATACAGTGACAATCATGCATTGCAGTTTGTGAATTAACAGGAAAAGTTGAATCAGAAACATGTCAAATGGGTTGAGTATATGTAGAATTTCACATTTGTGATTAAACATATTTCTGGTACTACTAACAAAGTGGTTGATTCTTTGAGCAGGAATTGTTTGTTGTTGCAGGAGTTCCGAGTCAAAACGTTAGGTTTTGATGATCTCAGGGACATGTATGCTGATGATCTAGATTTTAAGGAAGCGTATGAAGAAGATGAGAATCCAATTCTCAGGGACAGAAGCCAGTGGATAGAATACATGATCCAAGAAGGATTTTTGTTCAAGGGAAATCAACTATGTATTCCGAAATGCTCCATGACGGAGAATCCGCTGAAGGAAAAACACAGTGGAGGATTAGCAGGGCATTTTGGCCACGACAAAATGTTCGCAAATATGAATGAGTCATATTTTTGGCCGAGAATGTGAGAAGATGTCAAGAGATTCATGGACAGATGCAGAATTTGCTAGCATTCGAAGGGAAGGAAGCAGAATGCGGGTTTTTATCAACCATCGCCCATACCAGAGAGGCCGTGGGATGCAATCAGCATGGATTTTGTATTGGGGTTGCCTAGAACACAAAGAGGTGTTGATTCAATCTTTGTGGTGGTAGATAGATTTTCCAAGATGGCACACTTCATTCCATGCCAGAAGACCAGTGATGCAACTCACATTGCAAATCTATTTTTCAAAGAGGTCATTTGACTTCATGGGTTTCCGAAGAGTATAATTTCGGATCGAGATACAAAATTCATAGGGCATTTTTAGAGGACCTTATGGAAGAAGATGGGAACTAATTTTTTGTTTAGTTCAGCTTATCATCCTCAGACAGATGGACAAACTGAAGTGGTGAACAAAAGTCTGGGAGACTTGTTGAGAATCTTGGTGATAGAGCACCACAGCCAGTGGGACAACATATTACCACAGGCAGAATTCGCGTATAATGACTCAGTTCATAGGAGCATAGGACAGAGTCCATTTCAGGTTGTTTATGGCATGCAGCCAAGGGGAATTTCTGAACTGAGGGATTCAGAACAAACTGCGACTAGGAGCTCTAGTGCAGAAGAATTCGCAGAGGCGATGAAGGAACTTCACAGTCAGGTGAAGGAGCGACTACAGAATTCAAGTCAGGAGTATAAGCGTAGAGTAGATCAGCACAGAAGACAACTTCAGTTTGAATTTGGTGACTTGGTTCTGGCACATTTGAGGAAGGAAAGGTTCCCGAGAGGAACATATAATAAGTTGAAAATGAATAAAATTGGGTCGTGTAGGGTCTTGAAGAAGTTTGGGGTGAATGCTTACAAGATTGAATTACCCAATGGGATCGGAATCTCTCCGATATTCAATATCTCGGATTTTTACCAATATAGAGATGAGGAACCAGGGACTAGAAATGAGCAGCCAATGGTCCAGTGGGAAAAACAAATGCCAGTTGTAGAGAAGTCAAAGATGGAGTGCATACTGGACAAGAGAGTGAACAAGAGGACCAGGCGGAAGCAATACTTTGAGTATCTGGTCAAATGGAAGAACCATCCAGTTGAAGATGCCAACTGGGAGACCGAAGTGGAGATCCAGAAGCATGGACATACTGCACAGGAGCTCATGGACAGGAGCCCATGAAAGTTTTCAAGTGAGGGAGTATGATGCAGGAGCATCTCCCACATCAAGCGAGCCAGCGCGGAGACAATCAGACAGCTGGACAAGCGCCAGCACAAATTTTGAAATCACCTTGGAAGTTATTGCGCGATCTTAAATGAGTCATTAAGAGAAGGCGCACTTGAAAAATGTAAATGAACCTTGAGCCTTTAGCTCTCGTCCTTAGTAGGTAGAAGGCATTTAAAGTAGTTAATGCAGGTAGATAGAATTTAATTCTAGATTAGATAGTTTTAGAGTGCAAGAGGGAAACGGGATATAGACACCCTCATTGTGTATTGTAACATTATTGAAGCAGGAGAAGAGCAAGAGTATGCAGAGAGTTGTGTAAGAACACCCATGTACAAATACTTGGATTAATAGAAGAGGTTGATTCAAATTCATGGTTTTGTGTTTGTTCTTTGTGTATTGATGTTGAATGATATGCTCATGAATGTTTGCTTCCTGTTATACATTTTCTTTATATGTTGTGTATATGATTTCATGTTTGAGATTGAAGTCTGAAAGGAAGAAGGAATGAGTTTCAATTGTTTCTCTATCTGAACAAGGATTCCTGCAAGGAGTGCAGTTGAAGTGTCCGCAAGGAGTGTGTTGACAGAAGGTTTAGATAGGGAAGCTTTCTTTTGTTCTCATTCATCCAGAAGGTGCAGACAGGCATAGGAGCCGTGCAAGGAGTGCGCAGGCCGAGTGAAGTTCAGGGTTGCAAACCTGAGCAAGAGTTGAAGGACTGTTGCTGCAGGTGTGCGTAGAGTCGAAAGGATTCAAGCACTTGAAGTGTTTGAAGGTTGCCACAAGGAGTGCGCGCAAGAGTCTTCTTCAAGGCTCAGATCTACAAGGAATCTCATGGAGGATAGGGCTTTCAAATTCATTGAAGGACAATGCAGAGAGGTTGTTCCTTGAAGATTGAAGCAGGAGTCGTAAGTTTATACTGCAGGTGGACAAGTTCCGCGGAGGAACACTTGGTCATTCGCTGAAATCACCAAGGAAAGACGGACGGTCGGTATTCTCTGAGGATAATTCACGACATCCTGTGGGCCGTTAGATCTCACAGAGGTGCAGGGGAGATACGACAAAGTATTCCCAAGGTTCAAAGCTCAGGAGGGGCAGGACCATAGATCTGAGCCACGAGGGTCGTTGGATTTACACGTGAAATCATGCATCAGGGTTTCGCGGGTGGAAGTCCCGTGAACATAGCAACAGGAATCGCAAAATCATGAAACATGATATCTCGACGGGTACGAGAATAGTGTGGGGCCACATGAGTTTGTGAGGTGGACAAGTGGCACACCATTTCTGGGTTTCGCAGCAAGAAGTCCCGAGACATTTGCATCAGGATTCGCGATATTGTGAACTCCAAAATGTCGATGGAGTGAATCCATTGAAATTTCAACTCGCGAGCGCATCGGAGTATCGGCATATTGGGATTCGAAAGTCAGAGAATCAAGTTGTTTGACATCGCGAGCGCTGAAATCGTGATAGGGAAAGTCCCGATAGGAGAGGGAAAAGATCAGCGTTGACTTGTATCGGGTTTCGGGGATTCGAATACCAAACGGTCGACCTTTGGATTCGCAAAGTCGCGAAGTCCGATCTCCCGATTTGTAAAAAAAGGGGGATCCCACGAGGATTTATGTGGGTGTAGATTTCTCGATAGGGAAATAGAAGAGCATTAAAGTTCTTCGGGCCATGAGAAAGGAGAAGATCCTGTGAGAGGACGTGCTTGAGAGTGCGTGTTGCGTCAGTTTGTAAATGTAATCACATACAATATTATGAAAATACATCACTGCAGTAGATCAACAATGTAAAAGAGTTTAGGGGGCTTAAACTCCACTAGATGGGGTTAAGGGTGTTGGGTTAAAGGGGCTTAAACCCAAAAATGAATATTTTATTAATATTTCTTTAAAAAGCATAAAGTGAGGAATATTATATTAATATTCCTTAAAAAGTGTAAAGTTAGGATATATTATTATATCCTAAGTCCTAAGGAGGGGACATGTGGTTGAAGGCAGTTCTCAACATGACAAGTGTCAAGTTGGGAACATGTTGTGGACTGAAGGTAGTTCTCAACCTGACAGGTGTCAATTTGGGAGCATGTAGTCATTTCTTTTGGACTTAGTCCATTATGGTATTCTATCAAAGGGGGTAAAGGGGAAATTATTATGCACTGAATGGTTGAGATATGAGAGAAGGGGGACTGTTTGGTCATCGAGCCGATTGTTCTGTTGTGACCCGACTATTTTTTTTTAGAGTTATTCCATGACTGAACCCATTTTGTTGTTGTAATGAGACTGATTGTTACTGTGACCAGTATACTGAATACTATCGTAGATACCTTTGTATGACTTAGCTTGGAGAGATAGACTAAAGAAATGGGTTGTCAGGCCCGTGGGTTATTAAACTAAAGAGGCGGGTTGTCAAGCCCATGGGCATGGGACTGAAGAAGTGGGTTTTCAGGCTCGTGGAAGATTGCATTCTCTCTAGGTGAGAGAATTGTTGGGAATTATTTCCCAAGGTGACAAACTAAAGCGACGAGGATTTGAGACTTCCTGTATTGTTACGAGGGAAAAAATCTCTATGGCCAAGGGTAAACCACAACATACATGTATGACTGTAGAAATCAACTCAATTCCATTGTATGCTATATAAACTAATGTGAAATATAAGAAAGAGGCCTACCTCGATACAACATTCGATGATGTTCCACCATTGAGCACTTCGACCCAAAGCTTTATACTTGCCACAAGTTCTCAACAAACAAGCAGAGCAAGTACATAGTGATAATATAAAGGGGTTAGCACATTAGATAACATAATCCATTAATAAACATTACAAACACACCCATGGATAATAATCATATATTTACACGATACCAATAGGAAATGAGTATTTCTATTAATAATTGATCAACAGAAGTGACAACATTACAAACTTCCATGTCGACATGGTTTAAAACCAAGAAACCAAGTTCCTTCCAATTAGGCCTCCACCACTTCAATCCTCCACCAAAGGCAAGTTCATAGGAGAGAGAAAATGAGGTTCTCTCAAAAATAGGGAAAGATCTTGGGGGATGGACACTATGTTCAGACTTGAGGGACAAAGGGATGCCGACTCAATATGAAGTAATTTCTCCAGAGTAACTTTGCTCTCAAAGTTGAATGCTTTATCCTATTTTCCATAGTTCGGAATTGTGCTTTTATAGTCTTCAAAATGCAACTGAAGGGACGAGTCAGAATGTTTCCAGTATGTGGAAGGCCAAGGATCAGAGATCTCATGTTGTGACATGGAAAACCATCTCCATTTTTCTATTTTCTAGCACAAATCCCGATGTACGTGGTTTGTAGTGGAGCAACATGCGTATACACATGTTGTATAGCAGATAGGGTGCGTATATGTGGAAAAATGTGTATTTTTGGCTCTAGATTCATAAAAAATGGATGATAAGTCTGCATAGGGAAATGGAAAAAGGCCCTCTGTGCAAGATAGAAATGGTGAGGAAAATATTGCTATAACAGATGCCCCCTAATGTGTGAGATCAAAGGAGTATTTGCGATGTACGAAATACATTATAAATAATCCAAGAGTGGAGTGGTAGAGAACCAGCTAGACGAACTCGATTGCTCATTACATTCTGTACTGACTTTGCATACATGGATGCCAAGAATGCAATGCAGATCCATGTGAAAAATATACCAAATAAGTGTATGTGGTCATGAATAGGAAAATACAAATGCGGTTATATGCCAAAAGTTGTCATAATCACGAACAAGGCCTAGTGAAACCAGTCTCAAAATCAATCTGAAGATATCTGTATACCATGGAGTACAATCTGATCTCCCATGATCACTGAAGTCAAATAGGTACTGGTCCAATGAAAAGGAAGCAACAACTCAGGAAAGTTGTGGCCATGTAGTGATGTCTTCAAGTCTTCTACACTATCTGCCAAGGGTGCAAGTCTACATCATGTGAATAAAGGAGTTGAGGTCGAACACAATGAGACATCATTTTATTATCGATCATTGAGGTATACCGTTAAAAAACGCGAGACAACCTACCAATAATGAAAATAGGTATCAAGGCACCGAGTACATTCCTACAAGTGTGAATAAAGGAGTCAGTGTCGAACACTTGAGAAATCCATTGATTAGGAGACATCGATGTATTCTCATATGTCAATGGTGAGAGGGCCTGCCACTAATGACTGCAAGACTCGAGGTACTCATAAAACTCTAGGTCCCATATCTAGAATAAATGAGTTGAAGTTGATGGAAGGAGACCCACTGAAAGGAGAGCATTGAGTCATCTCTCATCATTCAGCACGAGGAAAAAAGCAAGATCTTCATGATTTGGTGGGGATTGGACGAAGAACATGTTCATGAACCAACGACCATGTGTGTCTTTCGCGTGTACCAAATGCAAGCAGTATACGAAAAAGTCCCTATGAATAGAATCCAATGATGAAAACTATTGAAAAAGGTGAGGAAACCACCAATAAGGCTAATAGCATCCAAGACACTACATGAATCCCAAAGTGTGAATAGATGTCTTGCCGTTGAACACAAGGGAAACCACCCAGTCAACGACCAATGATGAAATGTTGATTGTTGTGTTCAAGGTGACCTACCAATGATTAAAGTAGGGCCAGGGTGCATGATAAGACCATAGTATCATGTGATTCTGAGAAAAACTGAGGGTATGGCTGACATGCAAAGTCAATATTTCTGAGGAGTGGCCAACACAGTTTGATAGACTTCCTTTGAACAAGAGCATGAGACATATGGTGGACTCTGACAACATAGAATCAATGATGTGACTATTAGATGCAGGAGGCATCAATAATGTTCTCTATAGGGACTAGAAGAGTAACAAGTTGGTAGAGAAAACTCTGTAATGAGATTAGCTTCCTAAGGACATGCTAAACCCAAAATTATGATGAAACAAGGACTCAATAATTTTGTGCTATGCTCAAAGGCGACACGACCGCTGCCAATTATAATATAATACTCCTTTCTCACCCTTTTTTTTTTTTTTTTTCNTCATAACAAATGAATGATATGATATAGAGGAGGAAATGAGTGTCGCAAGTAAGAAAAACTAGTTCCAGCAGTGGAATGTACCTATGCTCAATGCAAGAAAATGCATGCGGGAGATGGACACTCGGGGTGATGTTCCCTCCAGGGTATAGGGTGTCAAATTGTGAAGGATATAAACAAGGCTCTGATTGGTTGAGGATGAAAAAACTACTTAGGAAATGGTTTATAACGCAAAGCGAGAACCAACTAAAGGCTCAATACTGCAAGAGAGGGCATGAGATGCAATCACAACTTAACGCCAAAAAATATCATTTTTTCTATCTTTTAGTCTACTTGGTGTGAAAAAGGGGTAAACTTGTGCCAAATAGACGTCTTTTCAAATCCAATTTATGAGTGTGAAAAAGACAAGTTCACTCGACAATCTTTTCTATTTTTTATAACAAGTCAGAAAAGAGCTTAACTAAGACTCATGACCTTTCAAATCCAATTTAACAAGTGTGAAGGGAAAAATCACTTGGCAATATTTTTGTTTTTTTAGACGAGTTGAAAAATAGCTTAACTACGACTTGATTATGTTGTTCTAATCAACATTAAAAGGGGGATGTCAAGGCTCCCATCCCGGTATTCTACGAAAAGTCAGTGTCTTATAGATAGCTGACAAAAGCTTGGGAAAACCCAAATCTCTCCAAGTCGAGGAGGATAAACTGCTAATGGAGTATATATTCTCTGTGATGGTTCGAATAATGTCTCTTAATGGAAAAGACATAGGTGGGGGTATGGGATGCCCCATTAGGTTGTCCCAATCGAAGGGAACCTAGTCAGGACTTGGAGGGAGAGAATTTGGGGGAAGAAAAAATCTCTCTTGCTCAGAAGGGGGGGGATTTGGAATGTTGACGACCTGATTGAAAGGTGCATCACTCTCTTCAAGGAGAGTAGGATTGACTAGATATTGCACTGGTGTGGCCACTTCTTCAATTATAGGTTGAAGAGGATGCATAGTAACAGGGGCAAGAGATGCTTCACCCTTAACAAAGGGGGTGAGTTCGGGAGAGGATTGCATCGGTGGAACCACCAAGACGATCAAAGGAGAAGTGGTGTGAGGAGAAACCACAGATGCCTCAGAATTCGAAGGGCTCTTGGGTGAGCCCCACGCTTCTAGTATCCTGGTAGTAGCCAGACACAGACGAGTAAGGTGACTTCCTTCACAAGTCCTGCAAAGGAATTTAGGCTTACGTCTAAGACATGTAGGTTTCTCGATACTCCCAGCGTCATCTACAACGGATGGTGACACACTCTCGACGTAATTGGCAGGGGTGAGAGATTCTTCTCCTATATAATGAATAGAGGTTGGATATGTGATGCGACTATGATTCCAAGTGAAAAGGATGGTACCCCCAACATAATTGGTAGAGGTGGGTGCGAGATGTTAACATAATTTGTAGAAAATGGTGACCCATCTCCAACATGACTAGCAGAGGTTGGTGATGGAGCACCAGTATGATTGATAGTGACTGGGCTAGTGATATATTGTGACATTTGATTCCAAGGTCTGGGGAAAGATTGATTCTGAAATATTGCAGGCCAGAAAGGATCCTGGTGTACTCCCTGTCCTTGCCTAGAAAAGTGGTGGCCTATATGCCAAAATGGTCTAAAGAGGTTTGGATGGGTGTCTTCACTGAGGTCTACGAAGAGACCAAGGTAGGATAAGAATTATTCGAGCGAGGATATATGTTTCCCCCTTGTGAAGGGGTCCCATAAAGAGGGTAGCTCGAACCGTAAAATGGATTCTCCCTGTATGAAATACCTAGGGGTACTTGAGGACCTGTCATGGAAAAAGTGTTTGAAGGAAATGACATGGTGAATGAAAGATACATGGGTGGGGGGTAATAAGTGGGATAAGCACCCATATGAGTATTGACTCCTGAAACATCATAGCTAGTATTGGATCCATAAGGGGGAAGGTTCCAACCTCCCATGGGGACATGACTCATATCAAACGAAGAAGTAGGCATCGGAGCCATGGTGCCCCCGAGTCCAATTCTAGGATTCATATACATGGGCCAGGGAGAGGACTGCACGGATGAAGGCATATCAACAAAAAAATGACTAGGGACCCAAGGTGTGGACTGAGCGTTGTAGTTCTGCATACCATTGTAAAAAGTGGAAGGGTCTGTCCCCATGAAGTGAGTAGGCATCATGGGGTGGGTATTAATGAATGAAGGAGCAAAAGAAACTCCACTATCCATGATGATGAGACTCAAAATAGACTCCTAAGGCCAACTAGTAGTCAAAGTGCATACCAAAAATTCAAACGGCCAATATGCATGCAAACAGGCTAAAGTGGTTGAGTGGCCTCCCTTGCTAAAGAAGGTATGTCTCGTCCAAGAGGGACCTGAGACTCCCTGCTAAAGTTTGGAGGTAACATAATCAATTATAGGGGCCCTCATGGGATTAATAACCAGTCAGTCAGATCCCCCCGGAGAGGTAATCCTCCATAAAGGTTGTGCGATGTCTGACCCCTATCTGACCCAGGGTACAAGAAGAATAACCCCTGCAAGTAACCTATGAGATACCTAAGTCAAGCAACTAATAAACCAATGTATAAACGATGCACATGCGAGCATTCGTAAGTCTGGATCACCATATGGGCAGGGTAGAAAAGACCAAAACCTTGAAAGCACCACCTCTCATAGAGGTATCAGTACTAGAAAGATCCCCAAATATGAATAAATCCACAAAAATATCTCTAATGCTAGGTGAGTATCCAGGGGTTATCCCTTCAACTAAATTCGCGCAACCTTGTGATTAACTCCGGTGTGAGTGGAGCCTCCTGATCTTACTAATTATACAATGGATTTCTCAACTCCCTGTCTCAGACACATATGTTGATTTAATTTCCTTGGAGAAGTTTACTCACAAAATCCTATTCCAAGGCACTAAATCCTAGACTAGTTTGTGCACCCTAAAAATAAAATCGTGACTAATCAATTTTAGTTTAAAGAGTAAATTTTATTGACCATGATTACTCAAAAGGGTATGGAAGTGAAACTCATGATGTTATGACTCTACAAGAAAATAAATATGAATATAATGCAAAGTCTATCTTTAACTTTTTCAATGAATGATATGCTAATAAAAACAGTGCAATTTTCAATTTCAACTCTGCAATTCAGAAGTAAAATGAAATCTTTCACTAAATGCACTAAGAAAATGATAAAGGTTCGAAGACAAAAATTCCAACCAATGCAAAATGCCTATTTGTTTTTGTCTTTTCAATATATTAAAGAGAAAATGCATGGACTGAAAAGCAACCTGATATATAAATTCTACTATATATAAACGAAATAACTTAATAAGAATACCAAGAATCCAAGCAAACAACTGAGGGTTCAAGGACAAACCAAAAATTAAAAACGATGAGAAAGACTACGCCCAAACATTCAACTCCAAACAGGTTTCCTGTCAACCCAAAGAAGCTCAACAGGCACTACAGAGACCTAATAAGGCTCAACACACATCAAATCCCACCCAACAATTACTAAACCAAGCAAACAAGCAAGGGAAAGTGGTATACACGACTTTTTAGGAGAAAAGTGTGTATATACGCATCTTGTAGTGAGACAACACGCATGTATACACAACTGTCAAGGCAAAAAGAACGTACAGGCTTTAAAACAAGGCCAGTCAAGGGAAAAAAGGATGAAAACTCAGACACAAAGTGAACAGAATCTGTCAAGCATTGATATGAAAAGAAACACAAAGGAAAAAGAGCAATGCAAGAAGAAAAAGTACGTCAACCCTTAGAAGGAAGATCTCTCCCCAGTGGAGTCGCCAATTATGTTACAAGGGAAAAACTCTCCATGGCCAAGGGTAAACCACAACAGACAAGTATGACTACATAAATCAACTCAATTCCATTGTATGATATATAAACTAATGTGCAAGATAAGAAAAAGGCCTACCTTGATCCAACGTTTGATGATGTTCCACCATTGAGCACTTCGACCAAAGCTTTATACCTGCAACAAGTTCTCAACAAACAAGCAAAACAAGTACATAGTGATAATATAAAGGGGTTAGCACATTAGATAACATAATCGATTAATAAACATTACAAACATGCCCATGGATAGTAATCATATATTTGCATGATACCAATAGGACAGGAAAGGAGTATTTCTATTAATAATTGTTCAGCAGAAGTGACAACATTAAAAACTTCCGTGTCAGCATGGTTCGAAACCAAGAAACCAAGTTCCTTCCAACTGGGCCTCCACCACTTCAATCCTCCACCAAAGGAAAGCTCATAGGAGAGAGACAATGAGGTTCTCTCAATAATAGGGAAAGAGCTTGGGGGTTGAACACTGTGTTCAGACTTGAGGGACAAAGGGATGCAGACTCAATATGAAGTAATTCTTCTAGAGTAACTTTTCTCTCAAAGTTGAATGCTTTCTCCTCTTTTCCAAAGTTCGGAATTGTGCGTTTATAGTCTTCAAAATGCAACTGAAGGGATGAGTTGGATTGTTTCCAATATGTGGAAGGCCAAGGATCATATATCTCATGTCGTGACATGGAAACCCGACTCCATTTTTTGTATTTTCTGGCACAAATCCCGATGTACGTAGGTTGTAGTGGAGAATCCTGCATATACGTATGTTGTATAGCATATAGGGCACGTTTATGTGGAAAAATGTGTATTTTTGGCTCTAGATTCATCAAAAAGGGATGGTAAGTCTGCATAGGGAAATGGAAAAAGGCCCTCTGTACAAGATAGCAATGGTGAGGCAAATGTTGCTATAACATGTATGACCTGTTGTTGAAGCCCTAGAAGGGAAGTGGGGAATTTAAAGGAATGTTGAGAAGAGAAGGGGCACACTTCTTTGGGTAGGACATTCATCTGGGGATTGAGATATTGTAGTTTTTCAATGTGAATTGGCATCTGTGACAGACTTTCCAATAATTAAGTCATGTGTCTGAGTTACTTGTGACTGAGTTCCTATTGAGTGAGATATTATAGACTGGTTTTGAACCCTTACCCAAGTGGATTTTAGCCTATTGATATTGATGAACAATGCGGTCTAAGGCCAGGAGGAAAGTGGAAGGTATGCCCATAGTTGGTGTCTTTATTGCAAAGATAAGTTCCAAATTGTGTGTTAAATATCGTTGTAGTAATTTTTATGAAATTATTGTCATGGGTTTATGTTATTTATGCTGCATGTGTATAATTCTATTATGAAGATGTATGTAATCATGCATTGCAGAGTATTTACATGATTTTAATTAGTGACAGAGTTGTGTCATAGCAATTTTGGTGGAATTGCTGGTAAATTGGTATCAGAGACGATGACAAGAGAGGTGTGAGTGACGTGACTCATCCTGGGTGGTCGAGTGCGTTACAAATTGGTATCAGATCAAGAATGTTTTAAGTGGAATTTCCTAGTCAATGGTTCGAGGTGTTAAATTTGAACCCTTTTAGATCCATTTTTAGCATCCTCATGGGACACACATTAGACAACAAGTGAGGCCCTCATTGGACACTAGTGTATCAACAAGAGAGACTTCTAGATCTTCTAGAGACCACTAGAGGCTTGAATGATGTGAGTTCCTAGGAATTTTCCATGAATATCCAACTCATCCCTCACCTATCACCTCATAACTCCCCGATTATAGAAGTCTAGTAGTGCCATGCTTATTGAGACACTAGTGTCAAGTGAGGACCTCACTTGTTGTCTATTGTGTGTCCCGTGAGAATGCCAAAAAGGACTCTAAAATGGTTCAAACCTTAGGAAAAATATGCATTTTGGCCTCTATCCTCTAATGGTTTCCTCTCTGGCCTATAGGGTGGAAATTAAGGCTATAAAAATTTCCCCCTTTGTGTTGAAAATCCACTTACATCTAACAAGCTTCTTGTTGGAAGGTAGAGGAACCAACTCCCATGTGTTTTTCTCCATAAGGGAATTGTACTCCACTTTTATATTTGCCTCCCAATGGGGGTTACCTTCAAACTTTGCATAAGATTGAGGTCTTGATCCAAGTACCATATAACAATAAATATTTAGCAAAGGCTTTGTGGTAGTAAGAGCTTGCAAAGTCTCCACAAATCGAGATTGGGTTCTCCATGGATCAAGGCGGTCACCCACTAGATTACTTGCTTCCTGAAGAGTCTATTGTGCCCATCATGGTAGATGATATGGACCCGAAACTTCTTTCTACTGATCATAAATATCAGAGATATCATATTCATATATCTTATCAAAAATATTATAGGAAGAAGTCTCATGAATTTCCAAAACTAGTGGCGGAGGAGATGGAGGTGTGGACTACTCTCAGAGTATCTGTGAAGGACCTTATTCAAACTTAACACTCATCTAAATGGAATATTCATTAGCATGTGTTAAAAGAGGTATGTAATCATATTTATGATTAAAGTGAGAGAATGTGTACAACCTGGAATGGTGATTAACCTCACCAACAACAATCTTTGAACAATCTGACAAGTTAGAAATAATAATTGAGTCTTGAGTGAACTCCACTTTCTTCCATGTACCTAAATGAGTAATTTGATATATGGAGAGGAGATTCACTAAAATATTCATAACATAAAGTACATCTTGAAAACATCCATGGTCTATATCAAATCTACCCCTACCACACACCTCAACAGGAGAATCATCTCCCATGAAGTAGTTCAGAACAAGTCTCCAAGTATGAGAAAAGTATATCCAACGAGGCCATGTGATGTGTAGCCCCTGAATAAATCACCCAAGAATTAGGAGAAGATGAAATAAAAAGTAATCCATGACCATTTCCTCTTTCCGATGATGGCTTGACTAATGGATTCTTCCTTGCATTATTTGGAATACAATCCTTGAGGTGATGCTTCTCAACTGATTGTGCCATGCAATATATGGTATTTCTCATGAAAGGAATCTCAAAATGGAGCCCCATATTATAGTAGGAAAACATGGTGTTGGGAAAATATTTTGGGGCCCTTTTTGGGAACATTTTCAGTGCTCACAAAGGAAGGAAAGACAGTTGGCACACTTTCAGAGATCTGGGTGTGCAAAGGAAGGAAGAACATTAGGAATTTTGGGTCCATTGATACAAACTAATACCTATTGTAATTGTATAAATATGTAATGTTTTTGGGATAGAGAGTAGTCAGAGAGTACGAAGTAGAGAATGTATGTGATGCAATGTATGTGAGATATGTAAGGATAAAGAGCAACAAAGAGAGACATAGGGTAAGAGAATGTCAATGGAATAATGTATTAGCATAATGTGCATATTGTGTAATGGGTGTTCGAAATAATATAATAAGAAGCATATCATTGTGGACGTAACCCATATTGGGTGAACCACGTTAAATTATGGTGCCTATGTTTTATGATGTGATTTTTCTTTTTATTGTGCATATGCTATATATTATGTTGCTACGAATATGTTATATGTTATATGTTATTATGTTTCTGCTCACCTGATATAAGATATAATGAACAAATGCTAAGTATAATGGTTATGAGGAATACCTTATGTCCCTTCATAACTACAGAAACATGGTTCTTGCAGTTCACATAGATATCTCTGGTGAGACTTCACCTACTTGTGGGTGATACCAAAAGGGTTGGTATATAAGGGTTTTTTTGGTGAATTCATGTTGAACCTTCGGTCTACCCACTATGCACCAACAAATGGTTCTATTGTCAAGACCAGGATCTATGACTGAGGGGAATGTGGCGCCCAACTAAGGAAGAGATCAAAAAGTTGTTAGAGACAAAGGAGTGCAATTTTTCCAGAGATCGGTATAAGAACCTGTAAATCATCTTGGAGTAGTGGTTACAAAGGTACATATTGATAGACTTACATGAGATTTTCTTTGTTGATTTCCTAATATTTTTGGTTAAGTGGTTACAAAGGTTAGCTGAAAAGAATGAAAATTCCTCACCATTGTTATGAGGCGTTGGACCTTGGGTTTATCTACCAAGTTAATACCATAAGTAATCAGGTCTCGCACATAGTTGATTTCTGGATAGATAGTGTATTGGGGGGTTACATTACTAAGTTTTCTATAGATTGTACCTAGTCATATAGTGTTGTTGAAACATATTTATTTAAAGGCATGCATGGAAGATATTTGAAATAATTGTCTACTTGGGTCAATATATTGTTGTGTGATAAATGGTTTATGAAGTTGGAATATGATCACCCTAGTATCTACGGGCCTTACTGCGCATAGGGAGACTGGGGGTTGACCATGGGATGGTATACGAGTATGGATAAGAGGGATGTAGGAAATAATAGATAAGGAAAGGATGGGATCAGAATGTCAAGAGAAGAAGAAGGTGTGATGGAAGAATAAATTGGAGTGTTGTGCAGTGGAAAAATATTTTGGTACAGTAGGAAAAGGATTGTGGCTAATAGAGAAGAGAAACTGAGTGATATTGAGGAAAGAGACATTGACGTAGTGCTCTAGATTGAAGGAATACCATTCACAGAGGAAAAGGAAAAGGATTGTCAGCTCAATCCAGTAGAAGGAGATCCATTACATCTTGGTATCCCTGCTCAGGCCATATTCTATGTCAAAATCATGACCCCATTTGCATCTCTAAGGTTTGAAAATTTGTAGTGAAAACTTGTATTTAGTGAAGGAAGAAAGGATAGTAGTAAAGGAATTCAAATTAGTGGAAGTAGTAAGTGAACCCAGATTCAGTGAGCGACACGAAGGAAAAATACTATGCAATACACAAGGGATGGTAATGACGGGGGACTATGATTCCACAAGAAATGGGTATAAAGGGGAGTCTAAGGTAAAAACTATGTAATTTGTCTAAGTCAATACATCTTTACCATCTAATCCTCCTTTGAATTATTAGACACTCAATCATTCAATTCATGTAAGAGGTTGGGAGAGGAAGTCACCCCACCTAGTTATTGAGAGCATGGGAATGAGTACAATCAAATTTGGGAAATGCAAGAGTCAACGTGCATGGGAGAAAAGGAAATCTGAATGGGAAAACAAGGCAGTTTTTAATTGTTGATTTTGGAGAAAAATATAGGAGTAGGGTGATAGGAAAGAGAACCAACCATCATATGGTTTAGAATAACCATAAGAGGGATTACTTTTATGCCTATAGTGGGGATCTATTCCTGTAATGAAGGTCGTATGCATATAAGTGACATTTTCCTATTGAGGAAATGGCTCCAAAGACTTGAGAAGGAAGTTTTGAGCACTCCTGGAGCAATTGATAGTTCATGGATTCCCTAGTTGTGATATTCCTATCCAACCAAGTGCACTGGATCCTTGGAGGGAAGTAGGAATGTTTGAGGGGTTGTGTATAAGAGAAGGGGGATCCCATTCCTTGGGTTGTGCAGGTTGAGGGTAAGAGATATGGTGGATTGGAACTATTGTTGGAGTATAACCTAGGTTTATGGGCTACTGAATGTGGAGAGTGGACAACTGAGAGGGCCATTCCTCCTTGTGGAATCATAGCCTCAACTTGACGGTGGCCTTCTCTTGAGAGAAATAGAACAACAACGCCTATGGCTGGGAGGAATGTCCCATGTGTGCATCGATTTGGTTTAACAATTAAAAGATAAGTTTTATGTTGTATTTATATATGTTTATTATATTATGTAAATGTTAATTCAAATGTTGTTATGTTTGTTGCATATGCATGCATTCATGTTTTTTATGATGTTATTAGATGCATGAAAAAATAAGCATGTTCTTTGCTACAAATGTTATGTGTATAAGAGAAAAAAAATTGGGTTTGTTGTTTTGGGTATTTTACAATTGGCATCATAGATTATTTTTCAACACCAGACCCATATGGGCAAGAAATAACACAAATTTGGTAAATTCATTGATGTATAGTTTTGATCTATGAAATATTTGGGGAAATATATGAAACTGGAGTGAAATCCTGAAATTTCTAAGGAAATTCAGGTTGAATTGGACTCAAAATGGTTGAGGAGATGATCAATGGCATCAATCTACAAGTTGCAGAGTTAAATTTGTCCTGGAAGGATGATTTTTTGTGTTTTCATGGTGACTGAGGAGTTAGTAAAATCAATGCCCAGATCACATTCGACTTGGCGAACAATGGTCCACTAGTACATATGACCAAATTTGCGACGATTTTTCGTTGATATAGCCACACTTATCCGTCACAATTTCCACGAAAGTCGAGATTTTTTTCATCAGAATAATTTTGTCTCTATATCCACAATCCAGGTGTGCATGAAAACATCGAAAAAATAAGCGCTCCATTTGTCACCACCTTCAATATTGGTTAACCCTATGCATCGTCACAATTACGACGAATTTACATCGCAATAACAACGAAGAAATGTGGCAATTACGACGAAAATTCGTCACAATTTCGACGAAAATTTATGCCAGGCCAATAACTTACGACATAGATGTTGAATGTGCGACGCAAAACCGTCGCAACTTGCGACGAAAATGTGTGGCAATATTGATGAAAATATATCTCAAAACCAAACTTACAATGCAGATGTTGTATGTGCGACGAAAATTCATGGCAAATTGCGATGAACTTCCATCACTATAGCGACGGTTGTGGTAAAATATTAGATTTGTAATATGGCATTACCATATTACATTGTAATATGGTATACCATATTGTATGTTATATTACATTGTAATATGGTAATGCCATATTAATATGGCATTACTATTACATTGTAATATTCTAACATATTGTAATATATATATCCCCTACAAATAATCAAGGCACATATCAACCAAATATTGTAAGAATGTGTTATCATGAAGTTGGATTAAAAGTAAGGATACCAATATGACAATATACACAAAAAATAATTTGGAATATTACTTTAAAAAAAACACATGGATTGCATGAGTGAGTCATTTGCAATTTATATTACACAATACTATGACAACACTTCTAAGATTGATGGATGATATCTTAAGACCATTTCTCGAACTTGTTTATTGTAGCCTCCTTGGATGATATTTTGACTTTTAG
>ML788907.1:329476-351456 GCA_009831015.1 Picea engelmannii
GGGGGGGGGGGTCCGGAATAGTGTGGTGTGTGAAGTGGGGCCCCTCTTGTCATGTCGACCACCGTGTCGCGTTTCCCTCTCTGCCACCTGTGTTCCACTTAACCGTACAACGGGGTCATTTCTCATTGGTTGCTCTCTGGCCCTATTGGGATTTGTTCCTATTATCCATTTGCTAACCCTATAGGGATTCACCCCCATTGGCCAATCGCTAGCCCTGTTGGGATTCGGCGGTTTCCAAGTCAAACGAATCGACGTCACTGTAGCGCCAAGGCACGAAATATGAAAGAGGTACTACATTTATTCAGAATGTGATCGTGACCCGCAACCACATGGGAGTGGGAAGAGAGAAAGGACCAGCTTACGCTGGTCCTCCATGGATGTTTAGGGCTTCTGATTTGGTAGAAGACCAGAAAAATCCGATTTAGGTAGTGGGTATGTGACAAAGTGGTATCAGAGCATGGTTACAACACTCAGCCTGATTGGGCTCATGAACGAGTTGCGCATAAGATCCATTCGAAGTACTCCTATGAAGAGAAACCCCCTAATGTAACTCTCTTGTCTAGGATTGAAAACTTGGAAATGAGAACCCAACTGTGTATGCATGTGAAAGAATTATAAATTATGCACAGATTATAAAAATATATCTAACTCTTGACTAACAATCAGCGTTTGTCTTTTCACCTAAGCAGACGATTAGCGACAGAAATTTACAGACACAGAGAATGGTGACTCACCAAGAGATGGGAGAAGGCTCCCACAATAGAGATGAAGAGTCTGACAAAAGAATAGCGATAGGAACCCCTCCAGACCTAGACGAGACTGTGAGGAGTCTCATGGTTGAGTTGCAAAGTTGCAAGGCCGACAATGAAAGGATGATGAAAGAACAAGAAAAGCAAACTGAAATTAATGCAGTGTTACTGCAGAGCTTATCCAACCTACAGTGACAAATGCAGCATTAACCCGAAGTGCAGAAACATGGTTGTATCAGTGGCCATACTGAGAGGAGCACCTCAAGAAAGGTCCACCCCAGAGGTAAAGGACCCGTACCAGACGATTCCACTGAGAAGGAAGCTAGCAATTCAGAAGGCTCTTCCAGCAGCAGGACCAGTTCCTATTCTCGAAGAAAATAGAAGAAGCAAAAGACTTCCAAGAGTCATAAATTTGAGGAATTCAGAAAGGCCAAACCTCCCTCCTTCGACGGTGAGATAAATAAGGGAGAGGAAGCCGAGGCCTGGCTACTTGGACTGAAGAAATTTTTCAGATTCCATGATTTTTCAGAGAATTTGAAGGCCCGAGTGGCCACTTTCAATCTAAACGGAAAGGCTTCCATCTGGTGGGAAGACCTTAAGAATATGAAAGGGGTCTGCAAGGAGGACCTGTCTTGGAAACGGTTTGAGAAGTACTTTCGGAAGAAGTATTTGTCGGAAAGATATTTCAACGAGAAGGCTAAAGAGTTTTATGAAATGAAACTAGGACAACTTACTATAGAGGAATATGTCAACAAATTCATCGACTTATTGAGATATGTACCCTACATCAAAGCAGAGAAGGCGAAGGCGCAACGCTTCATCAGTGGGCTACCTAAGGAATATCGGAACCGAATTGAATTTGATGAACCAAAGACCTTAGAAGACACTATTTGAAAGGCAACATATTTTCATGAACAATATGGACATTGGGCAGAGTCTCGTGGAGACTGGAGATAGAAGAGTGGTTCGAGATTTCAAAACAAGGGGATCAAATCCTCAAGATTTAAGAGGTACAAGAAGAACCCCAGAATGAACTTTCCAACCCGGAGTGTACTCCAGCAGAACTTTCCATCATCAGATGGAAATAAAACTTCTGGACCTATACCAGTAAAGACTAATAACCCAAAGAAAGAACCTCTAAAATGTTGGGGTTGCGGAGAAGAGAATCTCCTGAGAGTTTGTCCACACCAACAACAGAACAGTCGGAAATTTTATAACATTCAGGAAGCTACCACAGTCAATGATGTGGCAAGGAGTGTGCCACAGATTTATGCAGCCTTGGATAATAACCAGGCTGACCACTAAGCTTCAGTGGTGGAAATAGAAGGTATGATTTTCAACCATCTAGTGTCTGTTTTAATTGACCCTGGTTCAAATTTGAGTTATATAGCCCCTAAGACTATGGATAAGTGTAAGCTACAGCCAAAAAAACAAACCAAGCCATGGTTGGTACAGTTAGCCACTGGCACTAAAAGAAAGGTGGTAGAGGCCATACCAGCCTGCCAGTTAATGTTGGGTGAATTCCCCACCCAAGCAACCCTTAACGTATTACCCCTGGGATCATACGATTTGTTGATTGGTATGGACTGGTTGCCCACCCATAAAGACAAATTGGACTGTTACCATAAAACCTTAGAATGTGTGAGCAAAGAAGGAAAAAAGATAACCCTTCAAGGGATCCGAAAACTGGTCTCGGTGAGACAAATATCAGCCCTGCAAATGAGAAAGTATTGCCAAAAGGGATGTCCCCTATATGCAATACAGGTGTTGAAAACAACCGAAGGTGCTAAACCAAGCCCTGATGAACACCCTATCCTAAGAGAATACAGAGATGTGTTTCTAGAAGAGGTACCAGGTCTACCTCCGAGAAGAGACATGGACTTCTCGATAGAGCTCGCACCAGGAGCGGTGCCGGTGTCTAGGACACCCTACCGGATGAGCACACCTGAGTTAGTGGAAGTCAAATTACAATTGAAAGAAATGATGGATAAGGGTTATATTCGACCCAGCGTGTCCCCATGGGGAGCACCAGTCCTGTTTGTGAAAAAGAAGGATGGCACTCTTAGACTGTGTATAGATTATAGACAACTTAATAAAGTAACCATAAAGAACAAGTACCCCTTGCCCATGATCGATGATCTATTCGATCAGTTGGGAGGCGCGTCTATTTTCTCAAAGATTGACTTGAGGTTGGGATACCATCAAGTCCGAATCAAGGGTGAAGACATCCATAAAACCACTTTCCGGACACGGTATGGTCATTATGAGTTTGTGGTAGTGCCATTTGGGTTAACCAATGCCCCTACCACTTTCATGTGCTTAATGAACAATGTACTCAGTAAATTTTTAGATAAATTTGTACTAGTCTTCATTGACGACATATTAATCTACTCTAAGAATAGAGAAGAACATGAAGAGCATCTCAAACTTGTGCTACAAGTGCTAAGAGAGCATCAACTCTATGCTAAATTCAGAAAATGTGACTTCTTTCAGAAGCAAATACATTACTTGGGACATGTTCTGTCCGAGGAAGGGGTAGCAGTAGATCCTGACAAGATCAGGTCTATCATGGAATGGCATACCCCAAAGGATGTCTCAGACATCAGATCCTTTATGGGTTTGGCAGGATACTATAGGAGATTTATAAAAGGATTCTCCAAGATTGGTTGTCCAATCACTTCCCTCTAGAAGAAGGGGACAAAATTCCTGTGGACACGGCAATGTGAAGAAAGATTTCAAACCTTGAAACATCTACTAACCCATGCACCCATGTTGAAAATCACTGACCCATAAGCTGACTTCCTTGTGTGCACAGATGCCTATAAGGAAGGGCTTGGAGGAGTCATTATGCAGGAAGGAAAGGTGATCTGCTATGAATCCCGAAAATTGAATGAACATGAGGTCAACTATGTGACTCATGATCTAGAACTGGTTTCCATAGTGCATGCCTTAAAAATGTGGAGGCATTACCTCTTAGGAAGAAAAATTGTACTTATGACAGATCACTATGGATTACGGTATTTGTTCGACCAACCAAAGCTCAATGCTAGACAAGCTAGATGGATGGCCCTCCTTAGCAAATTTGATTTTGAAATCAAACACATCAAAGGGAAGGAAAATAGGGTGGTCGATGCCCTTAGCAGAAGCATGAAAACAATTCACTTGGCAGCGGTGAGTACCTGCGAAACAGATGTCAAGAACAGTGTCAGAAATGCACAAGAAACAGATTCCTTCATTCAGACTGTGACCCTATACCTACAACAAGAACCCGCTGGAGTAAAATATGAAGGCTACTAGATGACTGAAGGAGGTTTTCTCACTTACAGAGATAGACTATACATTCCAAATGGTGACGACTTGAAGAGGTTCATTATGGATGAACTACATAAAAGACCATACACTGGTCACCTAGGATACCAGAAAATTGTCACTGCCACCCAGAAACAATTTTATTGGCCTGGATTGAAGAAAGACATAGCCAAATATTTGGCCCAATGCATAGAATTCCAACAGGTTAAAGCAGAACATTGACACCCAGCAGGACTATTACACCCTTTACCCATCCCAGAATGGAAATGGGAAACCATCTCCATGGATTTTATCACTAGATTACCAACCTGCAAGGTGATAGATATCACCCAAATATTCATGAAATATGTATTCAGACTGCATGGTATGTCGAAAGAGATAGTGTCTGACAGAGACACAAAATTTACTTCCAACTTTTGGAAATCACTGATGGTTGGTTTGGAAACCAAATTGTTGTTCAGCACTGCCTATCACCCTCAAACTGACGGACAGATAGAAAGAGTGAATCAAATATTAGAGGATATGTTAAGGATGCATGTAATGCATCAACCCAGGAAATGGGAAGACTACCTTCCATTGGTAGAATTCGCCTACAACAATGGCTATCAAGCATCCTTAAAGATGAGTCCCTTCGAGGTCCTCTATGGTAGGCCATGTAATACTCCAGTCAACTGGAGTAATCCTTTAAATAGGATTTATTTTGGACCCGACATGTTGAAAGAAATGGAACAACAAGTGACTCAGATAAAACAAAATCTGAAGGTCGCTCAGAACCGACAGAAAAGTTATGCTGATCAGAAGAGAACTCTAAGAGAGTTCAAAATGGGAGACCATGTATATCTCAGAATTAATCCTAGAAGGAGTTCCCTGAAAATGGGAGCTTGTGCCAAGTTGGCACCCCAGTATTGTGGACCCTTTGAGGTTCTAGATAGAGTGGGACCTGTAGCCTATCGGCTAGCACTTCCTCCCACAGTGAAAGCACATAATGTTTTCCATGTTTCATTATTGAAGAAATATGTACATGATGCTAATCATATAATTGACTGGTCTATGATCCAGGTGGAACCGGAGGGAGAATTTCTACCAGAACCCCAATGCATACTGGATAGAAAGGAAACCTCGCTCCGGAATAGAAACATTGCACAGGTCAAGGTGCAGTGGAAACATTTTGGCCCAGATGAGGCTACATGGGAAATGGAGGATGCTACGAGATAGTCATATCCGATTTTGTTTACTTATGTACATGCAATTCATGTTAGTAGATAAGAACATCGAGGACGATGTTCCTTTTAAGGGGGAGGGAATTGTAACACCCTATTTCCCCCAGTTTGTAAAAATAACGGGACTGACCAAGAACTATGGCAAACTCATAAATGTGAATAACCTTATGAATTTTATTGCAGGACTACTAAGAGGGGATGTGCAGAAAAGAGACCACCATGGAGGTGGAAGGCACCTGAAAAGGTGGCATTAACTTCCACCAAGAATTAATACCGTATTTGGACTCCACTGGCCCGGAGAACCAAAAGTGGCTCGCTGGCCCCGAATTAAATGCCTCGCAGACTGGTAGGTTGATGGCTCCTCAGGAATTAATGAGGGATGGGGAGGTGAACCGCCCATCCGTAGAGCCATCATGACTGCTAGTGCGAGAGTAATCGCACCACACGCAACCTCACAAGAGGATAAGGCGTGGGATAGAAGTGATTGGGCGGGAGTAGATGCGAGGGGAGAACTCTGGCAATATGCAGAGTGAGTGATAGCATAGAGGAAGGATTGCAACCTTCACTCCTGGTCACTGGAAAACAGAGATGCAGTCTCACATCATCGTGGTCTCAGCTCGGAGGTGGCTAGTGGTAAATCCACTGGTAGTCGCTAAGCCTACGGTTGGGTGGAAACGAGCAACCCTCTCAGCAGTTGCTTGACCCCTGGTGTAATCTCTGATAAGTGTTTTGCCTCTGGAATCTTGAAATATATATATATATATATATATATATATATATATATATGCTTATTCTAATAATTATTCTCATAAGCTATGAAACTGTGAATGATTTCATTATAATAATGATTGTTTGGTGTTTTGATCAGTACTAGTAGTTGTATATTTATATGGAAAGACTACGTATGGTTTATGTCCTCATGAATTCGTTATTTGTGTGCGTACTATTCCAATTCAGACTTCACGCCTAGCTCTCGGGAGGATGACATCCTTATATACCTCAGGTAGTACCCTGAGTAACTCTCCCCATAGAATTACCTTCCTTGAAAATCCCATCAAGAACCGGGAATGTGGTTGTGAAGGCGTAAGGCCTTAGTAACCCTGCATAAGGAGGAACGATCCTATTGAAAACCGAGATGACAGCATAAGGATGAAGTAACGAATCGATGGATGAGATCCTATTGGGAGATCTGTGGTCACTCACGACCATCAAATCGGAGGAAGGAGCTGGAAAGTTAAGTACCTTAACCTTATAGGTATTAATCGACGGACAAGATTTCGTCGAGGAATCTGCGGTCACCCACGACCGTTAGATTAGTAGGAGAAAGTAGGGCGTTAAATGCCTTACCACTTGGTTTTCCTGTGTCTTCGTGGGTAGTGAAGAGTTTAGGACTGTAGATCCCCAAGGTTCATGAGAGTATCTGGACCATGGATCTTTTCCATGCCCAGGGAGTCATGGAAGAATGCATGGGTAGGAACCATTATGAGCCGTCAGATGTCGGCTGAAAAACTCGACAGCTGTTGGATCTGTTAGGAGTTACCCGAAGGTTAAGACTCCGGTGTATTAGGGGCGAAAACCCCGAGACGGATCTGAGTCGTCCGATTGACGGAGGCCACGTGTCATGAGATCTTCCATTTTGGGAAATCAGGAATCACGGAATCGGGATTCCTGTTGACAAGAGTTCGGGATTTTCCATGGTGAAAACCCTGGGACGGATCTAAGCCATCTGATTGAAAGAGGCCACGTGTCATGAGATCTCCCATTTTGGGAAATCAGGAATCGCAGAATCGGGATTCCTTTTGACAAGAGTTCGGGATTTTCCATGGTGAAAACCCCGGGACGGATCTGAGCCATCCGATTGACGGAGGCCACGTGTCGTGAGATCTCCCATTTTGGGAAATCGGGATTCTTGTTGACAAGAGTTTGGGATTTTCCATGGTGAAAACCCCGGGATGGATATGAGTCATCTGATTGATGGAGGCCACGCGTCGTGAGATCTCCCATTCCGGGGAATCGAAAATCGTGAGATCGGGAGTCCTGGCGACAAGGGATCGGGATTTTTCTGGGTGGAAACCCCGGAGCAGTTGTGGACCGTCTGATTTAAGGAGGTGACGTGTTGAGAGATTACCCGTTTCAAGGATCGTGGATTTGGGAGTTCCGCTGACAAAAACTCAGGTTCTTGCCTTGAAAAATCCCGATCCATAATGTCGAGACAATAGCATATGGCTAAGTCTCGATGGATGGACAAGATTCCTTCGGGAAATCTCAGTGTCCGTAACGACCATCCGATGTGAGGAAGAGATGACAATTTTATGCTAGGGCGTGAGTGCGCATTAGGGTAAGTAGCGACCAGATCTGGATGGCCAGAGTCCACCTGCCCAGATCTATGGCTGAGGATGCATTCTGGAGCCCCCTTGCCATTCTGCCTTTAATGGGGCGAGGGGGGGGGGGTACAGAATTGGATGCGCAACTCTCGAATGGTCGAGATTAATTCATCATGATCAACGGTGCTGAGGCGGATTCCGGACCCCCCTTGCCATTCTACCTTTAATGGGGGGGGTTCAGAATAGTGTGGCGTGTGAAGTGGGGCCCCTCCTGTCATGTCGACCACCGTGTCGTGTTTCCCTCTCTGCCACCTGTGTTCCACTTAACCGTGCAACGGGGCCGTTTCTCATTGGCTATTCTTTGGCCCTGTTGGGATTTGTTCCTATTATCCATTTGCTAACCCTGTAGGGATTTGCCTCCATTGGCCGATCGCTAGCCCTGTCGAGATTCGGTGGTTGCCAAGTCAAGCGAATCAACATCACTGTAGCATCGAGGCATGAAATATGAAAGAGGTATTGCGTTTATTCGGACTGTGATCATGAACCGCGACCACATGGGAGTGGGGAGAGAGAAAGGACCAGCTTACGCTGGTCCTCCATGGATGTTGAGGTGTCCTAACAACGAAGAATTGTATTTTTATTCCATGCTTGCTGAAAAAATCCATAAGTTCATTTGAAGTAAACTCTCGTCCACTGTCCAATCTCAAGCATTTGATTTTTGAATCCATTTCATTTTCAACCATTTCCTTGTATACTGTGAAGTTTTCAAACACTTCAGATTTCTTCCTGAGAAAACAAACTACAATCATCCTTGTATAATAATCAACCAATAACATAAATTATTGTTCACCTTTTAAACCCTTTGTTCTAGTTGGTCCAACCAAATCAGTATGCATAATTTCCAATGGTCTTGTTGTGGAGTATTCCTTTGATTTGAACCTCATCTTTGTTTTCTTTCCTTTTTGACAATGTTTGCATAATGTGTTGGTTGGCTTCATGATCTAGGGAATTTCTCTAACTTCTTCATTTTTGTTGACTTTGACGAGGTTATCGAAGTTTATGTGACCCATGCCAAACTTCATCTTTATTATCCTAGACAACACTTTTCATTTCTAATTTCACTTAATACATATATGTTTCTTTATGTTCTTACAACTGTTGCAACCAATTTTCCTAAACCTTCTTTTCTTATCTCCCACTTCTGTGAATCAAACATAAGTTTGTGACCTTGGTCACACATTTGAATTACACTTAGAAGATTATGTTTCACATCTTCTACTAGTAGAACATTTTCTTCCTTGGTATTCTTGTTTCCAATTCTAACTATGCCCTTTGCAATGATTCTAGTTGAGTCATCATTTCCAAAGGAGACTGGTCCATCTCTTTCCTTTATCAATGTCAGAAACATATCCTCATCACCTGTCATGTGCTTTGAGAAGCCATTGTCAACATACCAACCATCTTTCTTGTGTTTATCTTGTAGAGTGAGTGTGAATCCTTCATTGTTATATTGATTATGCTTTTTTATCCATATTCTCTATTGAGGTTCTTGTCTGTGACTGTTGTTATTATGTTGTGATTCTCTAGTAGGGACTTTGCTTCTACAATCTTTAGCCATGTTTCCAAAGTTGTTGCACTTGTATCATTCCACTTCAGTTCTCAATGATTAAAACCTATTGTAGCTTCTTCTCTATGTTTCATTAGGCCTTCTTTTCTAACCATTTTGTGCATGAATTTCAAATTTTTTTATATTCCTTCTATTATCTCTGCAATTTACAGTTTTATGTCCAAAATTATTACATGCATAACATAAACCAAAAATGATAGTTTGAAACCTGGGAGTTGAAGATATTCTAAAAGGAGTTACTCTTCTAAATCCTTGTTCTTTGTGAGGTATGTTTGTTTTTGACTGTCCTTGATTCTGAAATATGAATCTTCTAGGTGGAGGAGTGTCCATGTGATCTTCCTTGTAAAACTTCTTGTCTCCTCTGATTGCCTCTGCATAGCTTCTTGGATGTGTTTCTTGATATGTAGTTTTGAATCTTGAGCCTATTCCTATCTGATTGTATCCTAGCCTGGATTTGTAATGATGTGGCCTCTGACCGTTGACAATGTTATCCAAAACCTTTGATCTATTCTGCATGTTTTTTCTGTTGAAGGGATTTTCTCAATGTGACAATCTTTTCTTGCAAATTTCCAATGATCCCGTCATTTTCTTCCAAATGTTCTTTAAGTGATTCTTCGATTATTTTTTCTTCTTCAACTTGAATTTTTAAATTAAATATCATCTGCTCCAATTCTTCAGAGTTGGAATTTTGTGTTTCCTCTTTTCTTTTTAGTTTTGCATGTAGTGATTTGTTTCTCTTATTTTCCCTTTTTATAACATTTATGACACTCAACAATTCTTATCTGTAGTCAACTTCTTCCTCTTCATATTCGTATTTTGTGTCTTATTTATCAAAGTCTTCTATTTCCATGAATAGAACTCTTTATGTCTCACCTTCATTGACTTCATCTTCGTCTGATGAGGAGATGTCTTCTTTGGTGCATAAAATTTTCTTGAAGACTTTCTTTTTGTTCTTTTGTCTTTATATGTTTGTTTTCTATTTGAATCATCTTCTTCATTTATTTTCTTTTTATTATGAGGATATTTGTTAGCAAAATGACCAATACCATGACAATTAAAACAAATCAATGGAAGCTTAACTCTATATCTGTCATCGGTTCCCTTTTTCAATCTTCTGACGAAGTTGGATACTTCTTCATTGTCTTCCGAGATATCATTGTTGCTGCTATCTTCTTTTGTCTTCTTCTTTCCATTTTTCTTTGAATTCTTGGATGCTTTAAATGCTGCTTCTTTTATACCTAGATTCTTCTGTTCGATTCTCATTTAGTAGGCTGTGAAAATTCCTTGTAGTTCATCCATGCTTATTGAATCCAAATCTGTTCTTTCTTCTAGTGTTGACACCTTAGGATCAAATCTCATTGGAAGAGATCTTATTACCTTTTGAACAATTATAGATTCATCAACTTCCTATCCCAATCCTCTAATTGCATTCATTGTTTCATCAACTCGTAAGAAGTAAGTTGCAATATTCTCATCTTCCTTCATTTTCAATTGTTCAAATTGACCTCTGTAAGTTTGAACCTTTGTTTCCTTGAATTTTGCATCTCCTTCATAAATATTCTAAAGTTCGTCCCAAATCTCTTTTGCGGAGCTACAATGCATAACTTTTCCAATAACTGAATCACCAAGACCATTTAGAAGTGAATTTTTGGCTTTTGAATTGTTTAGGATGAGCTTCCTTCCATTGTCATTTGTTGGTGGAACTATTGGTTCTTTATATCCATCTACAACTGATTTCCAAACCTCAAATCCCCATGCTTGCACATATGTTTTCATCCTTCTTCTTTAGAATGCATAGTTTTGTCCATCAAATTGTGGTATTCCATTTTTATACATATTGTTTCTCTCCATGATCTACCTTTCAGTGGTTAAACTAATTTATGAAGGAACCTGCTACGACACCAATTGTTGGATTACTGAAAGCATGGGTGAATCAGTAATAGATCTTTTTAATCATTTTAACCACAGTATGTAAGTTTTATTTATCTTTATGATCAATATAACATTATCATCCAATACATGGAAAGTAAATAAACCATAAATAATGAACAATCATACACATACATAGTACACCAATATTTTTACGTGGAAACCGAATGTAAGAGAAAACCAAAAAATGTTTTTTCTTATATTTCTTTAAGAATTACATTCATTGGAAGCACCAATATCCTTTGTTCTCTAGCTGCAACTGGAAGGAGGCTTTGACCCGAGGATTTGACCCCCTATATTTTCAGGCCACAACCTAAGGAAAGATCCAACTCCCAAATTCTTTGGCTACAACTAGAAGGAGGCTACAACCCCCTATTTTCTTTGGATAAAAGCGAAAGGTGGCTCAACCACCTATCATTGCCCCGTCTTGTCTCCTTGAAATATAAGTGAAATGATGAAACCACTGCCATGCTTTCACTGTGAGATATACCACTGCAAACATGTACCAATATGTGCCAACAACCTATAACCAACCTGTACCAATATCATGTGATCAACCTGTACATGTAAACTTCCTATACCAACAAAAACCCATAGGTACGTGACATGCCTGTGCTGCATCTCACATATGTATGTGACTTGTTTGTACTACAGTCTGTGTATGTACGTGGCATGTCTATACTACATGTGTATGCTTCTAAAAAATAGGGTTTTCACCTTCCTAAAAAACTCTAACCCTTTACTGCCTCTGTCACAACAACCTTCAACTTGACACTGTGTCCAAACTATAGTTGTTCCCTATGCATACATCCTCATACATGTCCCTTAACCAAGTTCATCTATATCTCTCTAGTCATGTGTCATACAAGTGTGTATAATCATGAACAAGTATAATAACCCTCACATGGAATAGACATCAAATCCTTATTAATATATAACCTCTCAATACCTCAACCACTTCACAAATACAAGCTCTCAACCATGTACCACAAACGCCCCTAACCATATGCCAAGAAATACAAGATGTTTCTCAACACTAACAAGACATACCAATGGATGATATTTGTTTTTATAGTTCCGAACAACGATAGAGCGATAGGGTTCGTGGAGAGCATCTAGGGTCCGTTTTTGCAGCCAAAGCTAGCCATGGCCACCCCAGGGGGTGGGGATTCGGCCCCTCCCCCTCTGAGTTCAGAAGAGGACGCATTTAGGAAGCTGATTGCCAGCAGAGGCAAGCGCAAGGTCCCTTATTCGGTTCCAAAATTCATAAAAAAGCTAGATGAAATCCCAGAAATCTCCCTCCCGGAGACGCAAGCGATCAAGATAGCCCTGGCTCTCTCTGAGAGAGGGCTGGTAGGCCAGTTTATGGGACTTTGGCCCTCAGCAAAAACCACTAAAACTTGGGTCCAAAGGAACTGGAAGCCTCTCCTTAAGAAAGGAGTTACCTGCTACCATTTGAGCAGTGGATTTTTTCTCTTCGAGTTTATAAACAAGGAAGACAAGGATCTCATTTTCAGAAATGGACCATATTTTATGGGAACCCAGGGGCTGTATCTGAACCACTGGACCCTGGACTTCGATCCCATGGTGGAATTGCCAAAGGAGGTACCTGTTTGGGTCAGGCTCCCCAACTTGTCGGTTCACTGCTGGAACTATGAAGCTCTGCAAAAGATAGGGAATGGAATAGGGAAATTCATTGATACGATAGACAACAAGTCCATCTACAACTGCACAAGGATATGTGTTGAAGTGGATCTTGAGGTAGGACTCCCGGAGGCGGTGAAGCTTACTATGGGCAACTGGTCTCACTACCAGAAACTCAATTATGAACACCTTCCCTTCAAGTGCAGATCATGTCAAGAGCATGGACACTTCCAGAGGAATTGCCCAAAGAACCAAAGCCCAGAAAAGGAAGATGTTGAGGGCTGGAAAAAGGTCAAGAAAAGAAAACCAAGTCCTAAATACAAATATCCAAGGCCAGAGCAAGAGAGCCAACCATCATCTTCAAAGACAAACCCTCAGAAGGCACCTCCGAAAGAATGGGATAACAAGCCAAAGGAAACCTGGAAAGAGCCAATAGTTATAGCCACTCAGTCCTCGCCAGCCCCAGAAAATCCGATATCGGTCAATGAAACCCCTCTAGCAGATGAACCCATGAAGTCGGATGAGGAGAAAATCCCTTTATATTCCGAAACAGGCGCAGATACAGATGAGGGGGCCATGGAGACTAGCAGTTCTGTTGGAACCCCGGAGAAGGCCCCTAGAGGAAGGAAACCAGAGAGAAAAAAAAGGGAGGAGAAATATTAGAGGGACGTAACTGCAAGATTTCAGCATACCATCCTGGCTATGATAGAAACCAGATCCTCAAAAAAAGGCAACGCTTCGAAAGGATCCACCCCCCCCCCCCTCCGGTTCTTAATGTTTTTCATCTCCTGGAACTGCAGAGGGTTGGGAAGAAAACTAAAAGAAGAATTTGTCAAAGATCTAGTCAGAATGACTTCCCCGGATATAGTTTTGATCTAGGAGACGAAGATGGAGGAGCCTGAGACCTTCCAAGCTAGTAAAAATTTCTGTAAAAAAGGAGCAGGTAGAGCCGCTAGCACTAGGGGAGCCTCAGGAGGTCTAGCCACCTTCTAGAACTCCTCAACGCTAGACCCGATCGAAGAACATAGAACCATCCATTGGTTGTTCACGAAGTTGTTGCACCGCGAATCGGGACATCATGTTATCCTCTTTAATATTTATGCTCCGGTTCTTTTATCGAAAAAAAAATATTGTTGGGAATCTCTGAATAATTTCCTTTCTACTAACCATCATGAGAATCTTATTCTGGCCAGAGATCTGAATGTCACCCTAGCCCTCTCTGAAAAAAAAGGAGGAACACTCGTAAGAGACCCTGCACAGGAGTGGGTTGAAGACCTTATGCTGGATTGGGATCTGGAGGACATCAAACCCAGTAAAGGAAATTTCACCTGGAACAACAAAAGAGTGGGGCCGAGGCACATTGCAGCCTGCTTAGACTACTTCCTGGTTCACTCTTCCTTTTTAACCCTTGGACTTTTCGCCTCGTCTAAAATCCTGCAAGCTTGCACCTCGGATCATAATCCCATCTCCCTTTCCCTAACCCCTGGGGAAAATCTGGGCCCGATCCCCTTCCGCTTCAGCCTGCTATGGGTCTCCTTGGAAGGCTTCCTCGAGTTGGTTTCAGAGTCCTAGAAGAAGAGTGTGTCGGGATCACCTTTCTTCATTTGGGAAGAGAAACTGAGAAGGCTCAAAGTGGATCTCAAAAACTGGGCAAAGAACCTGCCCTCCCCTTTGCAGGAAAAGAAAAAAGCCCAAAGGGCCCTGGAGAATCACCAACGTCATATGGAGTCTGCCCCGGTAACCCTAGCGATGCTGAACGACGAGTTGGAGCTGCAAAAGAAGATTCACAAATCTCTTAGAAGAGAGGAAGAGTGCTGGCGAATAAAGTCGAGAAGTCTCTGGCTCCAAGTAGGAGACAAAAATACTTCTTTCTTCCACAAGCAGGCAGAATCCCGAAAAAATCATAACTCAATCAGAGAGATCCAATTTCAGGTACAAACCCACAAAACATTTGAGGAGATCAAACTTGCAGCCCACTCCTTCTATAAAAATCTGTTTACTGAAGAGTTGGAGGCCCCTACTAGACCGGAGCTCTATCCTCTCACGGTGGTCCCCAAGTTGATAAATGAAGATGACAATCGTTGGTTGATAGCCCCTATCACGACTGAGGAGATCAACAAATCTCTCCAAGCTATGAACCCAGATAAAGCCCCCGGGCCTGATGGATTCACGATCAGGTTCTATATAGCCTGCTAGGATATCATCCAAAAAGATCTAATCAGAATGGTGAGGAACTCTCAGAACTGTAGCAAAATTGGAGGGAGCACCAACTCCTCCTTTCTAGCTTTAATCCCCAAAGAGAAAGGTGCCCAAAGATTTTCAAGATTCCGTCCTATTTCTCTTTGCAATTCGGGGTACAAAATCATCACCAAAGTAATAGCAAACAGAATAAGAAAATTCCTCCCTAGGATCATCCCGGAGAACCAGGGGGGCTTCATCCAGGGGAGACAAATCTAGGACAATATTATCCTTGTGCAAGAGGCTATCCACTCAAGTTGTCAAAGGAAGGAGAAAGGAATGTTAGTCAAGCTGGATCTGGTGAATGCCTTTGATAGAGTCCAACTGAATTTCCTTTTTGTTGTGATGCTCAAGATGGGATTTCACCCACATTTGGTTCGCTGGATTAGGGCCTATATAGCGGGGCCGTGGATCGCCCCCCTGGTCAATGGTAGACCGACTGATTTTTTCCAAGCCTCAAGGGGACTTAGATAGGGCTGCCTCATTTCCCCCCTTCTCTATGCCATTCAAGCGTCTGTGCTAAGTTTTCAGCTGAATAAGAGCATGCAGCAGTGCTCCTTAATTGGTCTCGCAATTTCTCCTAGAGTTGAGAGAATTAATCATGCTCAATTTGTCGATGATACGCTCCTTCTGGGCTAAGCAAACTTGTCCACCGCAAGAGCTCTCAAGAAAGAATTGGATGACTACACTGAAATTTCAGGCAACGAAATCAGTTTGAGGAAGAGTAAAATTTATGGTTGGAACTGTCCTCCTATAGAAATGATTGGCATTTCCAGGGTGCTGGAAATGGAAGGAGCTTCAACGTGGGAGTCCATTAAATATCTAGGAATCCCTCTAGTCAAAGCAGCTCCTAGAAGTAACCTGTGGTTGCCTCTGTTGGACAAGATGAAAGCCAGGATCTTGGCCTGGGGAGAAACATGGTTGAACAAAGCAGGGAAGTTAATCCTCATAAATTATGTTCTCACCTCTCTTCCTGTCTACCAAGCCTCCATTCTCCTTGCCCCGAGAGGATTTGTGAGAGACGTAGACAACATCTTAAGAAAATTTCTTTAGGAAGGGGGAAGGAATGAGGGGGGGGAAATGCACCTAGTCAGCTGGGATAAGGTTAAAGCCCCCAGGATGGAAGGTGGGCTGCAAGTAAGAGATGTGTCCACTCAAAATCTGGCCATGGGAGGTAAGATTCTATGGAAGATGATAAGAGGTAAAACCACTTGGAGCTCCAAATCTCTAAGGCTTAAATATTTATGTGGTCACAAATAAAGGTGCCTTGATCATCCCCCCTTGACTAGAAAAGGCTATCCCATCCTTTCTCTTTGCCTTAAGGCTCTTGATTTGATTACCTCAAAGCTTTTTTGGATCCCAGGGAACGACAGAAAAATCAAGTTTTGGGAAGAATCTATTTAGGACAGACCCCTTTAAGTTTTTCGAAAGGGATGGAAAACATCAAGAGTTGGCTCCATTCCATTAGCAAAGTCACCCTGTGGGACCTTTCAGCTTGGAACCAGGATGGCTCTTGGATTAAGTGGGATTTGGGGGACTATCCGCAACACTTAGAATCTGAAGCTCGAACCCTCCTAGATGCTCTTCAAGGGTGCTCCCCCTCCTCGGCCAGGAAGAAGGAAAAAAGAGGTTGGGGCTCTATGTCTGGCTGTTACTCAACTGCAGCTGGTTATGAAGCCCTGCAAGCAATCCCTTGGGTAGCCCCTAATCCCTCGGTGTGGAGAAATCTCTGGCTTCATCCCTCCCTTCCCAAATTAGATCTCTTTTGTTGGTCCCTTCTGCACAACAGTATCCTTTCTTGGGAAAACCTCTCAAAAAGAGGTTGGGAAGGGCCCTCTCGATGTCCTCTCTGTGCTTGTCATGTTGAAACCTCTGTCCACCTCTTTCTCCTCTGTCCCTTTTCTCTGGAACTTTGGAATCTCATTCTTGGCCAATTGAATGTACCCCTGCCTTCTTCAGTTACCTCTTTGTTTACCTCCTGGGTCGATCTGGCTCCCTTCTCCTTTACCAATTTGAACCTGCTAAAGCATTGTTGGATGTGGGTGCCGAAAGTAGTCTGCTGGAAATTGTGGCTGGAGAGAAACAACAGGATCTTCAGGGATATAGCAGGGACGCCGGCCCAAACTGCACTCAAAGTGAAAGCGATTCTGGGTGATCTGATAGCCTCAAAGACTAATATCACCAATGAAGTAACCCCTAACAAAGATGAGTATGTCTGGTTCCATGAGCTTGATCCCTCCCTCCTGGACAAAACCAAGCAATTTACCAAACACTATTCCCCTTGGGAAATTAGGTTGGAGGAACAAGAGTTCTTAAAGTGGAGATCTTCTTTGGAGAAGCATATCCTACAGGTGGATGGGGCCTCGAAAGGGAATCCTGGTCCCGTGGGAAGTGGAGGGGTCCTACTCGACATCTCAGGGAAAATTGTGCTCAACTTTTCCTGGTGGCTGGGTCTGAACACCAATAATACAGCTGAAATTTTAGCAATCTGGCAAGGGCTGGCTCAGGCCAGAAGGTTATCAATTTTGAATTTGGCTGTCATAGGGGACTCTAGAATCTTTATCCATGCTCTCAATCAGAGGAAGGCTCCCAAAAACGTGGGCTTGGATCATTATTATAGGAAGGTTCTGGTCCAGATGAAATATTTCGAAGAGGTGAAGTTCTACCACGTCCTCAAGCATCTTAATTAGTTGGAAGACCATGAAGCGAATAGAGGCACCTCCCTGGGCAAGGGAGTCATCAACATAAATGGAGTTGAAATTTATGAACCTATCCCTTAGAGTCTGGGGAGAAGGAATTGACCGGAGTTCTCCTGTCAGAAATTGCAGAAGTCTGAAATTTGCCAGGACGGAATCCAAAGTGCAGGCGCGAAGGTATGAGGCAGGTGAGAGAAGTCTTGTGCAGGGAAACGCTAGAATAAGGACAGAGGCGTCAGGACAAACACATGAAGAGCATCTTGACTCTGTTATCATGGGGAAGAGCTTCCAATCACAGCCCCCCAGGGAGACAAATGCCCAGGGTAAGCATCCTGAAGAAATAGGTGAGATTCTGAATAGTAGATGGAGAAGAAGGAACTATGCTGGGACGCACTTCCCCCCTGCATGCTCTCAGCAAATCTCGTTGTTGGTTAAGAAGGATACGACTGTGGTATCCCAGAACTCGCTCGCTGTGCAGGGTATCTGCCAAATCAAAAGAAGAGCCACTCAGAATGGATGCAATCTCCAGCTGATTGACTTCAATTTGAGCTCGTTTCATACTGTCCAAACCTCCTTTTCTCCTTGTGGCAGCTGAAATTATGAAATTCCCTGTCTCTGCCCCGCGAAATCCAGAACCGATGTAAAGGGACCGGTTAGTATGACCAAATCTGTATCACTGGACAAGCAGTCTACATTGGAGCTGAAATTTTGAATGGCTAGACGCGAGGCGCAAAGATGGAACAAGGACGCATGTGTGCAAACGGACAACTAACCACGGTTGATCTACCTTAACCAGCCTCAACCTAAATGGAAGCATGCAAATTGCAAAGAAAGGGACAAGACCAAATCCAGTGCTGGAACATATGCTGAAACAGTGCTGGAACATATGCTGAAACAGTGTTGGAACATATGCTGAAACAGTGTTGTAACTTATGCTGAAACACAGTGCTGGAACATTTGTTGAAATAGGGCTGGAACATTTGCTGAAATAGGGCTGGAACATATGCTGAAACACAATGCTATAACATATGCTGAAACACAGTGTTGGAACATATGCTGAAACAGTACTGGAACATATGCTGAAACAGTGTTGTAACTTATGCTGAAACACAGTGCTAGAACATATGTTGAAACAGTGCTAGAACATATGCTGAAACACTGTTGTAACAAATGTTGAAACAGTGCTGAGACATATGCTGAAACAGTGCTGAGACTTAAGATGAAACAGTGACTGGAGTTTCGGCAATTAAATTTAATCCAGTTCTTCTAGAAGACGTACAGGAACTAGTTCAGTTCACAAGTCTCTAGCTATAGAAGTAGAATTGTTCAGAAAGACAGGCCAGAAGAAATTCGAGGCCATTTGTAATCGGATCTGTGGCTAGTCCACCCCATTATTATAATCTATAACCGTTTCTATCAACAACAAAAAACAAGACGTACCAATGATAGATATTAATTATACCATCAGTGTAGTTTTGTATATATGGCTTATACAGTAAGTTCCATGCGGCCAATAACCTCTCTAGGAAAAATCCTCAAATGCCCATAACCATTTCTCATGTAGACAACAACATCCAACTACACATAGAAATAAGACATACCTTTTGAACCTGTAGATAGATCTATTGTACCTGATCACTGTAGACCTTCATGCGAGATTGCTTTCAGAATCTAGAGACATGGCATATTTATCTTCTCAAGTTTTTAGGGATTTTCCCACATGTGTTCTTACTTTTATACTTCCATCCCACGTACGTACATTCCCTTCTCCACTATAGCCTGCGTACACCTCCAAAACTAGGGTTTTTCAGTATTTTCTGCAATTCCCAAACTTTCGTCCTCAACCCTTTGTGCTACCTCAGACTTGCGTAACTTCAGATGTATCAATGAGTACCTGCAATAAACCTTACACAATAATAGATATTCAATGTGCTCAATAGGTTCTAATAGGAGAGCCTTGTTCTCTAATTTATACTTCCATGTAGCTTCCCCAAGGGGTTATTTTCTAACCAACTTAACCCAATTTCCTTCTTTTAGGGCTAACCCACTTCTAACCACGTGTCCACTTATAACCACTTTAACCACAAATAGTAAACTCTCCACTTCTAGTTGCAATTAAATGATTTTTAATTATTTTCTTATTGCAACAACTTAACCCATGTTTAACTCCTAGTTTCACGCACTTGACTAGTCAACTTCTTCTAGGAGCTTCTAGAGTAATTTAAATTCTTTGACCTTCTAGATAACTCATGAGGGTGCTCCAACTTCACAAGACCATAACTCTCTAACGGTGAGGATTTATGTGGCGTTCCACATATCACCAGAAATGGCATGACATGTACTATCCATCTAGAATAGTTTTACCATCAAATATACTAACATTCATACCATTATACATCAAACAAACTTAAATCCCTTAACCATATTATTGGAGCTACGAAAGTTTCTACCGAACTTGCTTAGTTATGGAAGTTGCTACCAAACTTGCTTCAAGGGTTGACATCAATGACAACCAACCCAATTAATCAACACCAACAAGTATATATATGAGTTCATATGTTAATAAAATATTTTAATAATTCATGAAAGATTCAATTTTCAAAATAGTACTTAACTACACTCCATTTATATATATTTAAGCAATAGATACACATTAGATATCTCTAGACTCTCCCCACCATTCCTCCTTGTAAATTCAAATTCTAAAACCATTTATATTGTGAGAGACTACATGTTACTAAGACTGCTTCAAATTTGTATATTTTTTTATTTTGTATAGATTTTGGAAAAATGTTAAAACTATATATTTCAAAATAATATAAAAATGCTTATAATAACTTTTTTGAGTTTAAGAAAAAGAGAATTGTTTTAACATTTAATTATTTTCAACAAATAAAATATTTATAAAATATTAAATATTAGGGGAAAATCAATTATTTTTTAAAAAGTGAAATCTCAATATTTTTTGGGGTTTTATTTTGATTTATTTGGAAGAAAATCTTAAGAAATCTATTTGTGATAGAGTTGTATATATTTTAATATTAACATACAGCCATATATTAAAAAAAGTTGTTTATCTTCTTCCTATTAATATTCATTGTTTTGAACTTCCATGTGAAGAAAAAAACATTACCCATATTTATCATCCTAACTTAATCTTTATATATCTCTATTTGAGTTACACTTTATGAGATATCTTATCAAATAGGTTTTAAAATACAAATATTATAATTCAAATAAATCACACTTTATGAGATACCTTATCAAATTGGTTTTTAAAATACAAATATTATGATTCAAATAAATCATACTTTATGAGATATCTTATTAGGTTTTAAAATATAAATATTATGATTTAAATTATTTGAAATGTTATTTTCAATTTTAATTTTTCATTTTTATATAAAATATAAAAACTAAAATTTATATTATATAAATTTAAATAGAAAATTTATATATACTTAAAAATATATTTAACAAATTACTAAATGATACAAAATTATATAAAAAATAATTCATTCATACAATCTCACTAAATGCATATATAACATTCATACAATCTCACTGGCATATATATATATATATATATGAAATTTAGAATGTCATTGACCATTTTCACTAAATGCATTACATATATATAATTTTACAATGTCGTTGACCATTGTCACTAACCACAATATAATATGAAAATGTATTATCAAAAAATTATGGTAGGAACATTATTACTAATTTGATATCCACGGATCTAAGGTATCTTAGAGCATCAGATAATCTGTACCATGTTTCTGATATTAAAATAATTGTTTATAATATTTATAATAATTGGCACTGGTCCAGGCGAATCAAATATAGATTGGGCTGAAAACTTCCCACATCTCTACCTCTAACCAGAGAGGGCAAGTCTACCTTTTATTGTATTAGAATAATAGAATCCAGAAAGACAAACCTTCTTAGCCTGTAAATGGGCGAGAGATCACATGCATGTATTTGTCATACTTGGAGATCCGATTCTTACTTTTGTAAGTTTAAAGAGGGTAATATGTTTGACTTTCATCACCCAATTGCCACACCTCTCATCTGGCTACCACCATATCTGATTCCATTCATACAGAAGTCTATATAGGATTCTATAATTGTTAAATCAATATGTTCTATTATTGGTGCTAAAGGAGGAATGTTGACATCCTTCCCTGAACAAAGATATAATAATTATAATAAGCTATATTAAAAAGTTGAACTTTCTG
>ML788907.1:351556-363852 GCA_009831015.1 Picea engelmannii
TGGCTCAGGCCAGAAGGTTATCAATTTTGAATTTGGCTGTCATAGGGGACTCTAGAATCTTTATCCATGCTCTCAATCAGAGGAAGGCTCCCAAAAACGTGGGCTTGGATCATTATTATAGGAAGGTTCTGGTCCAGATGAAATATTTCGAAGAGGTGAAGTTCTACCACGTCCTCAAGCATCTTAATTAGTTGGAAGACCATGAAGCGAATAGAGGCACCTCCCTGGGCAAGGGAGTCATCAACATAAATGGAGTTGAAATTTATGAACCTATCCCTTAGAGTCTGGGGAGAAGGAATTGACCGGAGTTCTCCTGTCAGAAATTGCAGAAGTCTGAAATTTGCCAGGACGGAATCCAAAGTGCAGGCGCGAAGGTATGAGGCAGGTGAGAGAAGTCTTGTGCAGGGAAACGCTAGAATAAGGACAGAGGCGTCAGGACAAACACATGAAGAGCATCTTGACTCTGTTATCATGGGGAAGAGCTTCCAATCACAGCCCCCCAGGGAGACAAATGCCCAGGGTAAGCATCCTGAAGAAATAGGTGAGATTCTGAATAGTAGATGGAGAAGAAGGAACTATGCTGGGACGCACTTCCCCCCTGCATGCTCTCAGCAAATCTCGTTGTTGGTTAAGAAGGATACGACTGTGGTATCCCAGAACTCGCTCGCTGTGCAGGGTATCTGCCAAATCAAAAGAAGAGCCACTCAGAATGGATGCAATCTCCAGCTGATTGACTTCAATTTGAGCTCGTTTCATACTGTCCAAACCTCCTTTTCTCCTTGTGGCAGCTGAAATTATGAAATTCCCTGTCTCTGCCCCGCGAAATCCAGAACCGATGTAAAGGGACCGGTTAGTATGACCAAATCTGTATCACTGGACAAGCAGTCTACATTGGAGCTGAAATTTTGAATGGCTAGACGCGAGGCGCAAAGATGGAACAAGGACGCATGTGTGCAAACGGACAACTAACCACGGTTGATCTACCTTAACCAGCCTCAACCTAAATGGAAGCATGCAAATTGCAAAGAAAGGGACAAGACCAAATCCAGTGCTGGAACATATGCTGAAACAGTGCTGGAACATATGCTGAAACAGTGTTGGAACATATGCTGAAACAGTGTTGTAACTTATGCTGAAACACAGTGCTGGAACATTTGTTGAAATAGGGCTGGAACATTTGCTGAAATAGGGCTGGAACATATGCTGAAACACAATGCTATAACATATGCTGAAACACAGTGTTGGAACATATGCTGAAACAGTACTGGAACATATGCTGAAACAGTGTTGTAACTTATGCTGAAACACAGTGCTAGAACATATGTTGAAACAGTGCTAGAACATATGCTGAAACACTGTTGTAACAAATGTTGAAACAGTGCTGAGACATATGCTGAAACAGTGCTGAGACTTAAGATGAAACAGTGACTGGAGTTTCGGCAATTAAATTTAATCCAGTTCTTCTAGAAGACGTACAGGAACTAGTTCAGTTCACAAGTCTCTAGCTATAGAAGTAGAATTGTTCAGAAAGACAGGCCAGAAGAAATTCGAGGCCATTTGTAATCGGATCTGTGGCTAGTCCACCCCATTATTATAATCTATAACCGTTTCTATCAACAACAAAAAACAAGACGTACCAATGATAGATATTAATTATACCATCAGTGTAGTTTTGTATATATGGCTTATACAGTAAGTTCCATGCGGCCAATAACCTCTCTAGGAAAAATCCTCAAATGCCCATAACCATTTCTCATGTAGACAACAACATCCAACTACACATAGAAATAAGACATACCTTTTGAACCTGTAGATAGATCTATTGTACCTGATCACTGTAGACCTTCATGCGAGATTGCTTTCAGAATCTAGAGACATGGCATATTTATCTTCTCAAGTTTTTAGGGATTTTCCCACATGTGTTCTTACTTTTATACTTCCATCCCACGTACGTACATTCCCTTCTCCACTATAGCCTGCGTACACCTCCAAAACTAGGGTTTTTCAGTATTTTCTGCAATTCCCAAACTTTCGTCCTCAACCCTTTGTGCTACCTCAGACTTGCGTAACTTCAGATGTATCAATGAGTACCTGCAATAAACCTTACACAATAATAGATATTCAATGTGCTCAATAGGTTCTAATAGGAGAGCCTTGTTCTCTAATTTATACTTCCATGTAGCTTCCCCAAGGGGTTATTTTCTAACCAACTTAACCCAATTTCCTTCTTTTAGGGCTAACCCACTTCTAACCACGTGTCCACTTATAACCACTTTAACCACAAATAGTAAACTCTCCACTTCTAGTTGCAATTAAATGATTTTTAATTATTTTCTTATTGCAACAACTTAACCCATGTTTAACTCCTAGTTTCACGCACTTGACTAGTCAACTTCTTCTAGGAGCTTCTAGAGTAATTTAAATTCTTTGACCTTCTAGATAACTCATGAGGGTGCTCCAACTTCACAAGACCATAACTCTCTAACGGTGAGGATTTATGTGGCGTTCCACATATCACCAGAAATGGCATGACATGTACTATCCATCTAGAATAGTTTTACCATCAAATATACTAACATTCATACCATTATACATCAAACAAACTTAAATCCCTTAACCATATTATTGGAGCTACGAAAGTTTCTACCGAACTTGCTTAGTTATGGAAGTTGCTACCAAACTTGCTTCAAGGGTTGACATCAATGACAACCAACCCAATTAATCAACACCAACAAGTATATATATGAGTTCATATGTTAATAAAATATTTTAATAATTCATGAAAGATTCAATTTTCAAAATAGTACTTAACTACACTCCATTTATATATATTTAAGCAATAGATACACATTAGATATCTCTAGACTCTCCCCACCATTCCTCCTTGTAAATTCAAATTCTAAAACCATTTATATTGTGAGAGACTACATGTTACTAAGACTGCTTCAAATTTGTATATTTTTTTATTTTGTATAGATTTTGGAAAAATGTTAAAACTATATATTTCAAAATAATATAAAAATGCTTATAATAACTTTTTTGAGTTTAAGAAAAAGAGAATTGTTTTAACATTTAATTATTTTCAACAAATAAAATATTTATAAAATATTAAATATTAGGGGAAAATCAATTATTTTTTAAAAAGTGAAATCTCAATATTTTTTGGGGTTTTATTTTGATTTATTTGGAAGAAAATCTTAAGAAATCTATTTGTGATAGAGTTGTATATATTTTAATATTAACATACAGCCATATATTAAAAAAAGTTGTTTATCTTCTTCCTATTAATATTCATTGTTTTGAACTTCCATGTGAAGAAAAAAACATTACCCATATTTATCATCCTAACTTAATCTTTATATATCTCTATTTGAGTTACACTTTATGAGATATCTTATCAAATAGGTTTTAAAATACAAATATTATAATTCAAATAAATCACACTTTATGAGATACCTTATCAAATTGGTTTTTAAAATACAAATATTATGATTCAAATAAATCATACTTTATGAGATATCTTATTAGGTTTTAAAATATAAATATTATGATTTAAATTATTTGAAATGTTATTTTCAATTTTAATTTTTCATTTTTATATAAAATATAAAAACTAAAATTTATATTATATAAATTTAAATAGAAAATTTATATATACTTAAAAATATATTTAACAAATTACTAAATGATACAAAATTATATAAAAAATAATTCATTCATACAATCTCACTAAATGCATATATAACATTCATACAATCTCACTGGCATATATATATATATATATATGAAATTTAGAATGTCATTGACCATTTTCACTAAATGCATTACATATATATAATTTTACAATGTCGTTGACCATTGTCACTAACCACAATATAATATGAAAATGTATTATCAAAAAATTATGGTAGGAACATTATTACTAATTTGATATCCACGGATCTAAGGTATCTTAGAGCATCAGATAATCTGTACCATGTTTCTGATATTAAAATAATTGTTTATAATATTTATAATAATTGGCACTGGTCCAGGCGAATCAAATATAGATTGGGCTGAAAACTTCCCACATCTCTACCTCTAACCAGAGAGGGCAAGTCTACCTTTTATTGTATTAGAATAATAGAATCCAGAAAGACAAACCTTCTTAGCCTGTAAATGGGCGAGAGATCACATGCATGTATTTGTCATACTTGGAGATCCGATTCTTACTTTTGTAAGTTTAAAGAGGGTAATATGTTTGACTTTCATCACCCAATTGCCACACCTCTCATCTGGCTACCACCATATCTGATTCCATTCATACAGAAGTCTATATAGGATTCTATAATTGTTAAATCAATATGTTCTATTATTGGTGCTAAAGGAGGAATGTTGACATCCTTCCCTGAACAAAGATATAATAATTATAATAAGCTATATTAAAAAGTTGAACTTTCTGGAACGTAGAAGAAACAGAAGTTAAATTATGTTTTTTTTTTATTTTTTTAATGGTTTTTTTCAAATGTTTGTTTCGATTGCCTATATGTGTGAAAGAGCATCAAATTGATTGAAAATTCATTCATGAAATAGTATAAAATTATTGGACCCTTTTAGCTGTGTGGAGAGTACAACAAATCAATGCATTAATACCTGGACTTTGATGCTGACCTCCTGGTCACTGTGAGTGTTTAACTACCATGAAATTATGCCCATCCTTCTGAACATTTGTTTTCTTTTTATAACAAGGTGTAATTATTTTGATTATTATTTGTTTAAAAAAATATGGAATCATATTTAATGTTTTTTTAAAGAATGCAATTGTATTTAAGTTGGTTTTAAATATTATATTTAAATTTAAAGTAAAAACTATTACAATTAAATTATCAAATTTATTAATAAAATAATTAAAGATTTACTTTAAATTCATTTTAACTTGAAATTTATTTCAGATAAATATTTATTTAAATTAATATAGGTAATTTAGATTTGTTTTTATTTAGATTTTTTAATGATAAATTATTTAGTTATGGTTTATTTAAATTAATTTGGTTTATTTTAATGTGTTTTAAGTCTTTTAGATGATAAAAGAAAATTAATTGGATTTAGTTTGGGTGGTTGGGAGGAATGATTATTATTTGTGTCAAGCTTTGTAACCTCAAAAAAAAAATCAATTACTAGAAGTCAAATACCTTTGGTAACACACAAATAACTCTAAATTGTTTATGGGGAAAAACAAAAATCACTCAAAATTAAACTTATTTAAAAAAATGAAAAATATGAAACTTTTATTTTATTTTATTATATTATATTAATGTTATCCACAGAATTTTTAACCAGTTGTCGATCAACTTTCCAAACAAGCATTAGAATGCAAGAGCTAGTTAAAGGAGTTACAATACATGCTGATAGAATCATGTTGTTCTAATCACATAATGTTTTTTTTTATCACAAGTATTTAGGTATAGATTATGTTTTGATGGATCTAATGTATAAAAGTGGACAGGAAGATAAAATCCCAAGTTGGATTAGTTTTTATATGCTGTGAAGATAAGTTTTTAAGAACTCTTGGATTTCTCATTAGACTTTTTCAAGAAATATAGAGGTAAAAGTAGAATATAAACATAATATGTATTATTGATAGTTTCACTTGATTCTCAATAGAATAGTAGGGAGACTCTTTTTTTCTGGGTGAAAAAATTAATGTTATATGATGATAATGATGATGATTAACTTCCACTAAAACAGAATTGATTTATCAAAATTTTCTCTCACATTTTCTTTTAGCTTTGAAGGTTCAACATCCACCATTATTTTAATCTAGTCCTCTATCATAAATCACTAACACTCAAATATTTAAAAATCTATATAATAAAATTAAACCAACTACATCAAAGAATCTTCCCTCACCCACTAGATACTCATTTAACAACAAAACTCCTCAATTCAAAAACAAGTATATAACTTTACATTTGAGTAATGAGATTCACTAACTCAAATAAAACTACTTTAAACTTGAATGTTTAACATTTACTAATTAAAATATCTAATTCACTAATTAAAATATCTAATAGATATGAAGTTAAGTTGATTATTAAAATACACAAATTTAAAAACTACTTTAATATATTTATTTATTATTGATTTAAAACTATTTCAATATAGATTTACTAGAAAAAATTATAAATATTCTAATAAGTATAAAGTTAAGTTGATTATTAAAATACAGTTTAAATTTTTAATATAGTTTAAATTTTTTAACACACTATAACGCTTAAAACACTCTATCACATAATGGAGTGTCTTAATAGCAACATGCTCCAAACACTCTATCACATAACGGAGTGCCTTAATAGCAACATGCTCCAAACACTCTATCACATAATAGAGTGTCTTAATAATATACTAATAATATACTTCACTGAGTGAAAGCTTAAATTTTTTTAATTTCATTTTAATTTATTAATATATATTTTCATTTTCCAAACAATATTAAAAATAGTACAATTATTACATCATAACTAATCAAACTATTTTAAATAACTAAAATTATATATATATATATATATATATATATATAATTAATTTATAAATATTTTTTTGTTTACTAGTTTATTTGTAAGAGGATTGAGCCACACAAACCCTTAACATAACTGATGACTTTATCATTACAGAGTGTCTTAACAACACACTTCCTCATACTATCCTATACCTTTAAAAACATAAATATTTTACTTAAAACAAAACTAATAAAAACAAATTTACATATCTATGAAAAAAAAAAATTTAATTTTAATCCCGCTTACCCAGTCCTTGGTAACTGGAATGGCTCATGAGCACAGAAGCTACGTCTAAATTGGAACCTCGGGTTTATTCTAACAGTTTGAAAACGGAAGAGTGGACCATCGGGATTAGACAATTTGATTCTTTTAATCGTAAAATAATGAATAATACAGCCTTTGGCCATTTCTCCCCGCAGCTCGTTTGTGTGGAAAACAGAGAAAATTCCGCTCCTAGGGTTTTGTTGTTCGTAGGGCGTTGACCTTAGTGCCAGTAGGTGCCGTTTCGTTTTGTGTTTTTTATTATGGGTGGGCTAATGGCGGCTGGGCGAGAAGCGATGTGACAGTGAATGTTTGAAAAATTAATACTACGTAAAGAATAAGAAAGAGTACATTCCTATTCCTTAAAATAAATTAAATACGCGTTGGAGATGTCAAGTCAATGAGACTGACGACCATTGTTACCCAGACGGGCTTACACAGGCACCCCACTTACTTCAAACCCTATTCTATTCTTATCACAATGCATATAATATTATTCAAATCCAAGGGTGCCTGCCATGCAATCGGGAAAGAGGTGTTATAGGTGTCTGTAGATGATAAGGGCATTGATTCCAGAACGAGAAGGACAACCACAAAACACACAAACTTCTGCCGAGCATTACCATCTCGGCTTCAAGGGGAAGCTTAACTCATAGGGCCCATTCTCCACCATCACTTTCTTCGTCACTCTATATATGTTTTTATGGAACTTTCATTTCTTCATATTCATCCCTGCTCTCTGTCCATCTGTTTCATCAGAAAAAGAGGGAGAAGGGAAGATCTCGTGCTACCTACCTATATTTCTCATGCCCAAGTCATCTTTTGTGGAAGGAATTTAGGCCGTGCAGATCCTATTTCGTTTGGGATTCAGGTCATTTGGGACCTGATCGTATTGTGCACAGTGGCCTGACTAGATGGTATTGAAAAGTTCTGCTGAGAAGACAGTCATCAGGCCGGGATCCTTTCAACGATCCTGTACTGAGAAAGGCCCAGGTCCGTGCAGTTGAAACCTATAAGATCTCAGAGTTTTCAATACGTTAAGTTTGTAGCTGGATCCGCTACTGAAAAGCCCTTTTCTTCAATTCTCTGAACTTATCCCCCCGACCCATAAGCCCTTTCAAGGCCGATTAGTTGGATAATCTGAAAAGATGGGGAGAGCTCCGTGCTGCGACAAAGCTAATGTGAAGAAAGGACCATGGTCTCCCGAAGAGGACTCCAAACTAAAGGAATATATAGACAAGTATGGCACTGGAGGCAACTGGATCGCTCTACCCCAGAAAGTTGGTATGGCGTCCTTCCTATATCAATATTTCATCCAGAAATCTAGTAGATCGGCTTTATGTTTGACTTCTTTTCAGTTTTCTAACAGTAGGGCTTACTATTCCAAGGCCATAGATGGGTTCTTCTAGGCCACTGCCGTCTGATGAAAGTCCCGGAAGTTTTACATACCTATCCGATTATTATAACTGTCTGGTTGTGAAGATGTTACGTTTTGTTTTTAGAAATACGGGCAAGGTTGAGCTCTTATCGCCGTGCTTAGGATTCTAGGTTTTGTAATGATGTCATTAGAATTTATGTTGTATCTACAAGAAGAATGGGATTAGGGTTTAGGTTTTTAGATATTGTGTTTGGCGTTTTAGATATTACTGTTTGGAGTTGGGATCTTACTGGATTCATCTTTTTTCACAAGAGATTTCATTTCTGTAATTAAATTGTTTGAACCAGTTCTCAGGCCTAGGTATTGTGTTTATAATCCTCTATTCTGGTAGTTAGGTTATCAGTATGCACGACGCTAGTGGTACAGTCAAAGGCCGGGCCAGTAAATTGGTTCTCCTTTTACGTATTTCTATCATTTGACCTTTAGAATATGAGTATCTTGCAGCGCTTGTTGTATTGATCCTTGCTCTCTCTGTATACAGGTTTGAAAAGGTGTGGAAAGAGCTGCAGACTCAGATGGTTAAACTATTTGAGACCGAATATAAAGCACGGAGGATTCTCAGAAGAAGAAGATAACATCATTTGTAACCTTTATATCAGTATTGGTAGCAGGTAATCTACAATCAGCCAGCCTAAGAGATTCACAGATAAAAGATAAATAGCCATTCATTTATCTGTCAAATGTTTTTATAGTTACTGATTGGAACATAAGACCTGACCTGAGACTTCTCACATTTGTGCAGGTGGTCTATCATTGCAGCCCAGTTGCCAGGCAGAACAGATAATGATATCAAAAACTACTGGAACACAAGACTGAAAAAGAAACTGCTCGGGAAACGCAAGGATCATCAAACCCGTCGTCTTGCTGCAGCCAAACAAGAAAGAAAGGACTTGCAAAGCTATGCTACACCAGAGGCCAATACAAGCGCACACATCTATGGGCTACAGCAACAACCTGGAGGGCTAGATCACCATATGAGTATCAATATGAATGGTCCTTACTCTAATTTCAGCCCTAGATTAATCTCTCAGCTGTTTGAGCAAAATTGTGGCCCAACAATTACGGAATCCAGTTCAAGTTCAGAGCCAGCCACATTTCAGCTGAATCCTCAACAAGTCCTTGATCAGGAAGTGTCTGACCGTAATTCCTGTCTCAGGAAGCTGCTCCAGAGGTTTGAAGGAACTATGGTTGATCATCGTTCAAACAACTGCATGACCATGATGAGTACCAACTCCCAAATACAGGCATCCAACTGCATTAACGCCTCGGAAATACAGCATTCCACCGCTCATATTCAATATAACTCGGATGCTGCAAGCCAAATTTCCTATGAGACATCAGCCTCTCCCTTCATGTATGCAAGGCACATGGAGAATCATATAAAACTAGAAAATCCATCCGCAGCATTAATCCAAAATGATAATTCACTGGTTTTTTCTGCATCTAGCTCCCCTGAGGAAGGAAACTATGAACCGGCCTGGATGAATACTACCTTCAATACCGAAAATAACAACTTGGGAAGCTATGGATTCCCAACGGAATTGAATGATATATTATTATACAATAATGACTCGGTAGAACAGCAGAGAGAAGCCTGCAATTATGCGAGTGCTTCAGTCAACACCATGGATACTTCTGCTTGGACCCAGCATGCGGATCCAAGGTCATCTACCAGCAGCTGCCCGAGTATTAATTATCCAGATCTTCTACCATCTCAACACTCTTTGCAACAAGAGATCTTCTTTCAGGAGGGACCTATCTTTGAATTATAGCAGGCAGTAGTATATACAGTATGCTTTCATAAATTTTCAGTTTTGGAGTGTGTGTGTATATATTGTAAGTAATATCTGTGGTGCATTCTATACATAACACTACGGAAAATAAAACATTCTCTGTACCGATAGTTATCAGACTTATATGTAAACATAAATAGCTATTTTTGCTTGGAATTTAATCCTGTCACTGTTCGTTTGGGTGTAGCAATTGTTGTTGGATATTGAATTAGTCAGTCGTCAATGATAGATATTCCTCTTTGGGCCTTGGGATTCTTCAAACAGAACGGTATGTAATTATTCTTCTCGTTATGAAAAACGTAAAAATGGTTTCATGTAATCTTTCTTATTAATGGTTCAGCAGGCTGTAATATTGTCTCGTTATATTCTTATCTTATTATACTTTGAATTTGAAGATCTGTTCTACCATAGACCGTTCAGCAGGCTCTGGCAAATAATGTATTGTACATTTCATATAGCATTTCAAGCTGTAGTTTCTCCAAATGATTTCCAACGTTATAGGAAAAGCACATGGATCTGTAGGAAAACGTTAAATAAACGAAGTATTAGACGGTTCACTGGCTTAAAGAACATGATTTCAGATTTGTAAAGTTACAACGCATTTGCTTGCCTTAAATAGATGAAACCAACTACAGGCTATGAGTTAGATCTGCGCGCCTTTGCTTGGGGAATTTTGTGTTTGTTCGTGTTTGTGTTTCGAGATTCGGCAAGCTAATCAGGGCAGTAATTTCTTTACTGCAATTATCATTATCCTGATCTAGATTGCTGTCTGCGCAAAACCCTAAAACGGGGAAACCTTAAAACAGGGAAATTGTCTCACTAAATATTTAGCGAGAGAAGCTAGATTTCCTTCTTTAGACGAGAAACACCAGGTGCTCTATAAAATTTCGTTTGTGTGCTCATTTATGTAATGATAAATACATCAACATATATGAAAAAACATCGAGGTTTCACGTTTGCACCTCGATTTTTAAATCTCTCAAACTCGATCTTTCTTATCCCTCCCACCAGTTAATAGATGTGAAAAGAAATCTAGTCAGGTTTTTATCACTTCTGCAATGTACATTTTCTTAGATACACACACAAACATAGATAGTAACGGATCCAATAAACTTATTACCTATATTCAATGATAGTAGAACTTTTTGATCACCAGAGTAAGCTTAGCTATCCTGTAGTTGTCTAGTTTGCTGTTTCTTTTAAATATACACAGAAACTCTTTTAAATATACACAGAAAGATAGATAATATGTACACAGAAACATAGATAATATCTACTCCTACAGAGTTATAGGAGATTAATTAAAGGAGTTATAGGAGATTAATTGTTAATGTGTGAATTTATAGTGATTAAAATTAATTAAATTATATTAATTTTAATTTTAGTTCGAATAATTTGTTAAGATGTGGGTTTTGTTTACTAAACCATAGAATAACATTTTTAATATATAAAAAAAAAAAAAATTATCCAACAAAAAAATATAGCTATTTAACTTATACAATACTTATGATGAATAGGAAGTTATATAAAAATTATTAGGCAGGTTTCTGTCAAACACCATATGATATAACTTATTTATGAAAATGCAAATCTCACAAACATTGTCCATAAGCTACTATACATAAGGACTTTGGAGAAAGGCCCAAGGTCCTTGGACATTTATATTATATTGATTATGGAATCATTTTAATACAAGATTAATTAGATTTATGAAAGTGCAAATCCCAGAAACATTGTCCATAAGCTATTATACATAAGGACTTTGGAGAAAGGCCCAAGGTCCTTGGTCATTTCTGTTATATTGATTATGGATTCATTCTAATACAGGATTAATTAGAGGTTTTTAACTATGGATATTTGTTTTTGTTTTATTTTTTTTAGTATAATACATTATGATCATCCAATCCAAACAATTTTATTATTTTTATTTTATTTCATTTTAGTATAATACATTACAATCATCCAATCCAAACAATTTTATTATTTGTATTTTATTTTATTTTAATATAATACATTATAACCATCCAGTTCAAACAATTTTATTATTCAAAAAAGTACAGTACAACTATCCAATCCAAACAATCTTATTATTCAAAAAAAGTACAGTATTGTAGTCATATGTTATTATTATGTTTAATGATAAGTTTATAACATCAATTTATCTTACTAAATTTATAGTAGAATTTATTTATCTTAAATCCAAATAAAAAATAAAGTTTAATCCAATCCAATCCAAACAATCTTATTATTCAAAAAAAAATAACG
>ML788907.1:389526-399932 GCA_009831015.1 Picea engelmannii
TCATCATCAAATAGATGGAGTGTAAATATAATGCAAACATGAAAAAATAAACTTACAACCGCACTAGTTTTTTTTTAACTTCCTCATAATCACTCTCATCCTCCTTCTCATAATAAATAATCTAGGTATTGTCCCTCCATCTACTTACACTCATCATAAGTATCCTACATAATAATTTTAGAATGTTAATTATGTCTTGAAATCTAAATGTTTACACGTATTTAGCAATAATTATTAAATAATATAAAACATCAATAAAATCCTATTAATTTTAATTATTAAATATTGTTCTTTCTTACATTATCTTGAATTGAAAATATCATGATTTAATATTATCATATATATTGACCGTGTTGTTAGGAAAATATACTTCTAGAGTAAACCTAATAGAAGAGAGGAAGACAGATTTAAGCAAGAAAACAAATGACAAAGTAATCACACAGAAAACATAAATTTTACCTAGAAACCCAAACAAGAAAACCAACATTCTTTGAGTGTCTTTATCTCTTGTTGTCTTATTCATTCAGAATAAAATGTTACATGCCTAACCTTGGTCTACACCTAAGACACAGTCGACACAATACACTCTTGTTTTTCACAAGAACAACCCTGTAGCCAATTTGATTTACATCTACATGACTAGCAACTTACTACTAAAGATTATCATGAAGATCAACTTAATAAAAATACAAAATGCCTTATTTACAGGATTTATAGTAGGAAAAATACTAAAGAATGGAACCCAAAAATGGTTACATATCGACACAGATCATTGGCTAAAATCCCACAAAAATCAGGATTTTGTTATAGTCGACTACCAATCGACCTTCATTCGGTCTCCAGTCAGTTTCCACACGACCTCTTGATGACCTCTTGTTGGTTAACCTATTCAACTTGATGTCGATTACTTCGAATTCAACTTTACCTGGTTGAACACTTTGACCTTTGAATTTCACTCCCAGTCGATCCACCTCGACTAGAATTTCACTGCAAAGAATATAACAACCCAACATTATCCCACTTGTTGTCTTATTTGTTGAACTATGAGTTTCCTAAAATTTTGTTCACAGACCCAAGGAAAAAATGCCCATTTCCTTTCTGCACCAAGAGAACTTCACGAAATTCATAGACTTGGTCAAAGAGTCTACTATGTTTTCCAGCGTGTCTACTTTCTCCAACAAAAACTTGTTTCTTTCTACCATGTTGTTGGAGTTACTTCACACACACCTAGGATTTCTTTTTCCTAAGGTTTTTCCTTGTTTATTAGTCATTATCCAGTCTCCTATAATTTAGGGGAGAATATTCCACCTGGAGAATATTCTCTTTCAGTTGACACTTCAGTTCAACTAGTTGAGTTGAGTTTAGATGTTGCATTGGTTTTATCACCATGAAACATTGGGATCATCACCATGCTAATTAGACCTTGCCTTGGTATCATCACCAGATTGGTGCATTACCATTGATTCCCTTTTTCAACTCCTCGCTACTCTCTGATCAGTCAATTAACTGAAGACTAGTTTACTAGTTAACTCAACTAGGTGGCAGTTCACTCTCGTAACTACCTAAGAGACTAGACTAGGTGGAAGTTCACTCTCGTAATAGCTGGTGTGTTTCCAGAACACTCTATACCACCACTATGGTGCATTGGTTCTCCTCCAATGCACATTCATTGAATTATACAGAGTATATCATGTGTAAATTATTCATTATTCACAACGGTTAATGAGAATTCTTTCTATTATTTCTCTCCTTCTTCTTCTTTCTCAAATTCTCTCTGCAAATGTGTGTATTATTATTTAGCTGGATCTATTATGTGCAGGTTCAACACATTTACACATGTCTCTTATGAAATGTTATTGTACATCAATATGATTAATCTTGGAATGATAAGTTGGTTTCTTTGCCATAAATATTGTGCTTTGATTGTCACAATTTATCTTCATATCTATCTGCTCAAAACCGATCCCTGAACACAACTGTTTCAGCCATACTGCTTCTTTTCTTCCATGAGTGGCTATCAAGTATTCTTCTTCTGTTGTTGACAAGGATATAATCGTTTGTTGCTTACTTATCCAGCTAATTGCTCCATCGAACATCTTGAACACATATCGATTGGTCAACCTTTGTCGATCCAAATCTCCATCCCAATCGGCATCGACAAAACCATGTACATCTTCTTCACTATCATCTCTAGTTTTTACTTGGTAGCATATAGAATAATATTTTGTGCCACACTGTTGGATTTGTAATCCCTTTGGGTTGTGTTTCTTGTAATTATAATGTAAATATGAAGAGTCATAGGTGATAGTAACGGTCACTTGTTTTGGAAGACCAAGATTCATTTAGTTATTTATGTATGCACCTACCTAGATAATGCAAATAATCAACATGGAGTTATATTCTCTCCCCAATGCTTGGCCTAACAGTGGTATCAGAGCCTGGCCCAACTCCATGAGTATATTCCCTATCATTCTAAAATGCCTCTACTAGCCTTCATGTCTCTCTTCCTTCTGAACCCTGATTTATTATCTTCCTTTTCCCTTTGATTCTCTAGTCAACCTTCCATATCCTCTGACCGATTATCCGTGCATTTATTCCCTGGAAAATACATTGACATTTGGAGGGATGCATACACTCAAACACTGGTGCCAATGCATCATGGTATTTGATGCTTGGACCTCTTCACCAAATTTTGACATGACCTCTCTCCACTCTTGGAAAACCTCACGACCTCACACTTGTGTCATCTCTTAACCCTAACTTTCTCATTTCTCAATGGACTCATCAATTTAACCCTAAAATACATTAACCCTAACCCTAAAATCGTTCATGCACTGACCTGAAAGTGGCTCAAACTTCTTTCATTATTCTCATATGGGTCTGTTTCTCCACAATATTTTCTTATACGATAGGTTGATTTCTTTTGATATACGACGAGTTTGTTTCTCCACAATATTTTTCTTATACGACGGCTCGAGGCCTCACCTTTCTCATGCTTGAAAATGAAGAAAACCACCAAGTACATTATGAAGTTCAGAATATTGAAATCATTGATGCAATGCATAATAAACTTTGAAATCACTTTGATTGAAATGTTGAAATTTCAAACTGAAGAAGGAACGAGGGGAGATTATATTTTCACTTCATCTAATTCTAGTTTCTTTTGTGGGCGGTCCACTAGTTTTCTAAGTAAAGAAGGGTGAACCGACATCGTCTCTCATTCCAACTAGAATCTTGTGTTGTCCTCAGATGCTACACCGTTCATAATCATTTAGAACATGAGCGATATCGATAACACAGTCCATAATTGTTTATGAGAGAGTCCATCAATTTTTTAGCGCCCATCATTTTTTAGTTGAAGCATCTTCATTATATTTTATTTTCTAACATGTCTGAAGAGAGAATAAGACAATGCATTCCCTCATCACCATTGTCGGTGTGGTGCTAACTGGAAAGGAGAACTACATAGAATGGTATAGGAATATCAAGAGCAGATTGATCTTCAATGATCGATGGAAAGGGATTTGCGAAGAAAAATAAGTCCCTCAAAGCATCAAAACCATTGAAGAAGATGTAGAATAAGAAGAAGAGGACGTGGAATCTGTAGAAGATGTCTCAATATTAAAGATGAAGAGTAGCAGACCTTGTAGAAAACCAGTCATATCGACCATAGACAAAGAACGTGAAATATGGGAAGACAAATACCAAAAGACGTATGTAGTAATATCCGTGACAGTAAGTGAAGAGGTGAGCCATCATATTTCTTCCATTAGTTATTTCTATGGTGCCTTTAAAATATTGAATGAGTTATATGAAACACATTCGGAGCTTGAACTTGTACAACTAATGTTGAAGCTCTTCAAGTTATATTTAAAGAATGATGACCTTATGGCTCTAGCCTTAGAAATCACAGCCACAATGCATGACATTAAATACACTAGAGTGAATATTGATCTCCCTCTCATGACCTTAATTAATCCCTATACCCTACATATTCTCACTACCTTGAATCACTGCAATAAATTAATCAGATGAAATCCATGACATTTCAAAAAATCATAAAGAAAGTTGCATATCATGAGAAAGCCTTTGGAAAGAAGCTCATTCCTTCAACTGGAGAAACTATTTACCTTGCTCAGAAAGAGAATAGTAAACCACCTGATTCTTCCATAGGAAAAAGTAGCAGAAGAGGACATGGATGTGGAAGAAAGAGTTTCATGGGAAGGGGGGGTAGACACAACCAAAGTGATAGATCCAATATCCATTATACTCGGTGAAAAAAGATTGGGTCACATAAATAAGAAGACAACAAAGTATCATGGGACAAGATAAGAGAAGATAGATAGAATAAGAAAGAAGACAAAGGTAAACCCATAGAACCAATAAAAGGTAATGCACTTGAATTTTCCCATTGCATTGTTTCTCACTACAATATAGGAGTAATAGAAGATTTATTTAACACTGGATATGGTCCTTGGAAAGATACATGGCTTCTTGACACAGGTGCAACCTCTCATATGAGATTCTGAAAATACATTTTTGAATACTTCAATGACAATGTATATGAAACAGTATATTTTGTAGACAAGGCCAACCTCAAACCCTCAGGAATAGGCACCATCAGGATTAAGTTGCCTAGACTTCCAAATTTTCTTTTTCATGGTACTCTATCTTCCTGAGCTGAAAAGAAGCTTGTTTTCCCTTGTGCTCATCAAACAAAAAGGCCACTTTTTTCACATGATCAGTGGAAAATTTGAAGTGCGAAAGGATTCTGATAACATGCTTGTTATGACCAGAATGGAAGATGGAATGCTACTGAAGTTGAATTGGACATCTACCCATACACAAAATGTTGCATACCTCTTTGATCAAGGTGAAGGTATAATGTCATCTGGTCTTTTGTGGGATGCTATATTTGGTCATATTAATTATGAAAGTCTTTATTTAATGAGAAATAATAGTATTTTTGGTCTTCCTACCATTCCTAGAAAAATAAAACAATGTGATGATTGTATTCTTGGAAAGCATAGAAAACAACCTTTCCATGATTCTACCTCTAGAGCATTTAGAATAATTGAACTGATTCATTCTGATTTATGCGTCCCTATGCTCGTTCCTTATGAAAATGGAAATAAATGTATAATTCCATTTATTGTATAATTCCATTCATCTATATTGCGGACAACACTTGTCTCAAGGGGAGGGGCATGTTAAGCCCTAATATTGGCCCATTACCCCTTAATTGGGGCACATTAGATTAGTAATGTTATTTTATTTATGTCAGTTTTAGGCCATTAGTTATAATTATACCTCCTAGTCTCCTATATATACCAAAGAGACATTTACATTTTGAATCATCTTGTACTTGAACATTTAAGTGGGGTAAAAGGAGGTTGCCCCCTTGAAGAGGCTTATTATCTGAAATTATCTCTTTCTCAAGGCGTTGAGTACTTTTTCTGAGGTTTTTCTATGCTATATTGATGTTTGGTTCTTAACAACTGGAGACCTAGAAAGAGGTAGACAGCCTGAGGGACTGTGTGGCAATGAAGGGGGTTCGTTGTCTTTGGGTGGTGTAGGATGGAGATAAGATAGATGGTGTACTTTGGATTGCTATGTGTTGAGAAACATGTGAGAGATTGAGTGTTGACTTGTTTAGGAAGCCGAGTTTTTCTCTGGAACCCATCCTTGTGGATTCATAGCCCTGGCTCAGAGGTGACCTATTGTTGAGACTTCGAACAACAACATTTATTGTTAGGTGTAACTTTCTTGGTATACAACCAGTTGGTGATTAGTTTTGTTTAATATAAACTCTCTTTGTCATGTGTTTCTATGCTTGTATATTTATTTCCGTTGTGTATTAATTATTATCTCTAAGATTCATTTTTATAATATGCATGCTTGTTGTTTATTTCTTTGCATGACATATTGTTTAATTCCTTTATGCTATAGAATGAATGATTGATTATTGCATGTAAGTATTTCATTCTTTTTTATTAATTAATCATTATCAAAATTCAAAATCAATTCCATAAGTGAGTTTTTGGAGTAGCGTGGCTCGACCTTGGTGACTAGGTACATTACAGATTTGTACCGGAGCTTTTGGTTCAAACACTGGACATGTATGGGCTAGAATGAGTGTAAACTTGAGAAATTCATTGTTGCAAAATTTGATCTAAGAGAATTTGGGAAAAAATAGAAATATTAGAGAGAAAAATCCCTGAATTCGTGGGAAGATTCAAGTTTTAAATAATTTAGAATTGTCTAAGAAGTTAATGGATTCAATATGCAGAGTTACAAAGATGAATTCGATCAAGAAGGTTGAAAAAACATATTTTAATGGTCGTTTTAGACCGCGATGGAGTTCAAAAAATAGACAATCGAGATCATGTCTGATCTCAAAATCAACTACCGAGATTCATTATGATAAATTTAAAAATTGATAAATTTTCAAAGTTTGGTAAAGTTACCAGATCGACGACTAAGATTCATTTCGACGGTTGTGAAAAGGAAGAAGATCAATGGTTTGTATTCATTTTCGATCGTTTGGGAAATCAGAGAAAATCACTAGTCGATATCATCTTGGCTGGGAGATTAACGACCCAAATTCACCTAGGTTTTGGCTGAAATTGTTTAGTGTTGAAGTTCACCAATAAAGATCATCAATTGTTGATGGTTGGGGATCGACGAGTTTGGTGAAGTGTTAAAGTTTGTCCAAATTACATCTTAGATCACCGAAGGATGATGGTCAAGGATCGACGAGTTTGTTGAAGTGTTGAAGTTCAGCCAAATGACATCTTATATCATTGATGGTCGATGGTCAGGGATCGACAAGTTTTTGTAAAGTGTTGAAGTTCTCCAAGAGACATCTCCAATAGTCGATGGTCAATGGTCGGGGCTTGACAAATTTAGTGTGAAGTTCAAATTTTCTTCTAAGAGAAAATGGTGATGGACGATGAAGGAAAAGAGGGTGATGATGTGTCATGCCACGTCGAAATCCACATATCATGCTACATCATCCCAATTGATTCCTCAAGATGGCATGTCATGCCATGTCATCATCCCCATGCCATGCCACATCAATGAAGAGATGGTCGATCGTCGATGGTCGGGGTTCGAAAATATTTGTGAGAAATCTTGGTTTTTGGGGGAAGATGACTGATGGTCGATGATCGAGCGTAGGAGATATTTGTAGGCAACTTGTGGTTCGCGAAGAAAACTTATCGATGGTCGATGACCGATAATCAGGCATCAAGGAGATGGCTGGGAAAGTTGGTTTACAGAAGAAATCATTTATTTCCAATTGTTGATAGAGAGAATATGGAGGATCCATATTTCTTCTAACTTGAGATCGATGGTGGACATTGCACATAGGAAAAATTCTTCCACAGTTTAAATAAAAACCTGTCTAGAGCCATTTTCTTATTTCGTCCATAAGTAGATAAAATAAAATCAGATTGGGATGAAACTTATCGATTTTTTCCGCAAAGAGGAATAATAAAAAAATGTCTGAGAGGGTCATTTCCCAATTCTGCTTGGATTTTTCAAAATTTACAAAATAATGGTTTTTAAAGATCTGGGTCCAGATCATTGACAGAGGTCCATATTAAGATGAAACTCTTGGGGAGAGTATAGGAAGTAGAAATGGAAATAAACCATGAATGAAATAAATAAATTCTAAGTGGAATGGGATGGGGATGCTGAAATAGGCCAAAATACACTATTTTGGACCACTTTTTGAGGATTTTTTAGATTTTTAGAGGAAAAGTGACCCTAAATAAAAAAAAAAAAACTAGAAACTTTTATTTATTAAACTTTTTATATTCTATTCAATAGAAAAAAATGGTTGAGTTAATTTTTTCCCAAAGTGCACAGATTGAGAGATAGCCTATTTCGCTAAAAATTCAAGTCTGGAAAAAAGGGGTGAAAAGGGAAAAAGTTTTAGATTCTAGATTGCTACCATTTTTTACTGGAGAATAAGATTAAAAATATGAGAGATTTTATGAATTACTTGTCATTATTATTATCTATGTCTCATACAAAAGTTTCTCTACTTTCTGACATATTTTCTTCTGTTGTTGACATAAGTTGGCATTTCAATAAAATTGCACCAGTGGAGAAATTGCATAAATGGAGTGAAAGTGGTTTTTTCAAGAAGCCATAAATTTCAGATCAAAGATCAAATTGGAGCATGAGCATAGTTGTTGGAAATATGATCAAGAGGATAATAACCTTTAATTATTATAATTTGGGGAATGTTGATATATTTCTTCATGAATTGAGCAGAAAAATGGCATGTAGCATTATTTGACAAAATTTCTATAATATGCATAATTCCCACAAAATGGCTACTTGCACATTTTACAGAATTAGGTGATATAAACATATCATTTCAAGATAAGAATTCAAATTTGGGACATGGAGTAAGGAGAGGGAGCCTTCAATCATTATAAAGAAACCAAAGGTCAAAATATCAGTGTGGGTAATGTAGAGACAAAATCAAACAGGCATAGAATGAAAGAGGAACACGAAACATTAATAGATATTGTGAGAAGCCTAAAAATAGAAGTGCGGAGTTATAAAGTAGAAAATGAGAGTTTGATGAGAAAACAAAATCAAATAAATTCCCAAGTGATGCAAAGCCTAAATTAGCTGCATAGGCAAGCAAATAATGGATTATACTCAAGACAGGAGGAAGAGGGAACATATTATGAAATAAGAGATAACTACCGAAGAACTAGTAATTCAAGAAGTGTTAACACAAATCATAGGAATCACTCACCGCCTTACTCATCAAGGAAATTTTATGCATCTGAAGACTCCATAAGCAGTCTAGAAGTGTCTCTTGTCAAGCACCAAAGAAGAAGACATGAATTGGACAATTTGCAAGGCGAGTTGAGAAAGATTAGGCCACCATCCTTTGATGGTGAAAGAGAAAGAGAAGATGATGTTGAATCTTGGTTGTTTGGAATTAGGAAGTACTTTTATCTGCACAACTACTCATATAACCTAGAAGCCAGGATTTCCACATACCATTTGCATGGAAAATCTGTTATGTGGTGGGATCAACTGAATCAAGTTGAGCACATTAATGGGAGAAGGATCACTTGGAAGTAGTTCAAGATATATTTTCAAAAGGAGTACCTTTCAGAGCACTTATGTGACAAGAATATGCAAGAGTTCTTTGAAATTCGGTTGGGAAGCATGACCATGATAGAATATGAAAATAATTTCTTGGGATTATTGAAGTATGTGGGGTTTATCAAGGATGAAAAAGTAAAGATACAAAGGCTTTTGAGTGAACTACCATCCTTTTATAAATAAAAGATTCAATATGATGAGCCTAGGACTTTGACAAAGACCATTAGGAAGGCTAAGTACTTGTATGAGCAAGGTAAGGGAATAGAATCTTTGCAAAAGTCTTAGAGGGATAAGAAGAAAGAGAAATTTGATCAGAGGAAGGGATTCAAACCTCCTTTCAATAGAAACGGTCCTAATAAAAATCAACAAGATCAGTTTTCTAAGAATGAATCCAAGAGAGAAGACTCCTTGGGGAAAAGTGGAAGACCACCAATCAAATGTTGGGGATGCAAAGAAGATCATGTGTACAAGGATTTTCCTCACTGAGAAGAAACAATGAAGAACATGCACAACATCTAAGAGGATACAATAGTAGAGGACATGGGAAGAATATATTCATCCTTAGAAGATCGACAAGCAGAGTACCAATCCAATATGATAGAAGCGGAAGGCAAGATCATTAATCAACCTATTTCTATTTCAATTGATTGAGGAGAAATCCATGGTTACATTGATCCTAAAATAGTGGATAGATTACATTTGTATAAAAATAATCTTGAGAAATCAAGTTTGGTTCAACTAGCCATTGGAACCAAGAGAAGGATCAATGAGACTGTTAGAAGTTGTCCAATAAATCTTAATGGATTGAGTATTATTCTTGATATGGATATCATCTCATTACAATATTATGATATCCTAATTGGAATGGATTGGTTATAAAATCATCATGGTGTCCTATATTGTCATAACAAGACATGTACATGCATTGATGAAGAAGGAAAACAAAGCACTATAAAAGGAATTCAAAGACCCATTTCTATAAGGGAGATTTTAGTCTTACAACTAAAGAGATGTTTCTAGAAAGGATGTCAATTGTATGTAGCTCATGTGGAGGAGCTAGAAAAGATAAAAGGGCAAAGGTTTTTCAGTATTGCAATAGTTTGAATATGTGGAGGAATTATATCATGGGAAATAGATTTGAATTAAGGATAGACCATAGTGGTCTGAAATATCATTTTGAACAAAAAACTTTGAATGTCAGGTAGACAAGATGGCTGGAATTTTTAAGTGACTTTGACGTCGAGCATATCAAATGAAAAGAAAAAAAA
>ML788908.1:0-14759 GCA_009831015.1 Picea engelmannii
TTGCATTTCAGATTTGCAATTATGTTAATGGCTATATAATTCATTTTCTTTTCTCGCTCTTTCATTAAGTTTCCCAATGGTTAATAAATGCATGCAAATTAAAAACTCAACCATAAGTCATTTCGAAAAATCCTGACGGATCAGAAGATCACCAAAGAATGGAAAACAAAGTTCCTTTTCTCGGTGGAAGATGTAGAACTCTCCAACCTTGACATCATCAAAATTCCATTGGACACTCAGGTCGAACATGACGGACATCCTAGCACGAAGAAAAATAAGAAAAAGGAGGAAGTGCAGAACATAGAAACTGATGAGGAGGACAACGCCTTAGAGGAAAGTAGGCCTGACTCACATGCAGAAGGAGGAGGAGACGAAGTGAACTAAGAATAAGGAGGGGAAGAAGGAGAAAAGAAAGACAAAGGATAAGTTACACCACTGAAGGATCCCCCTACAGAGGTCGAAACATCAAAGAAAAATAAGGTTTCCCTGCAGAAACCCTCATCACGAAAGAATACTTGAGCCAATAAGCCTCAGTCGAAGAATGTGCTCACAGTGGATGATGTCGATCTCATCATCGTAGCCATGGAGGACACCTCAGATGATATCCTACAGAGACATGAAGTAATAAAGAAACACTATATGAAAGAATAGAGAAGGATCTGAAGGACATACAACAAGCTATCCATTCGAGCCACGCAATACCTACTGCGCCTTCTTCAGCGAAATTGAAGAATTGGGGGATGATCCCACCCAATTACAAATATTAGTAGATGTAGCAGAGGCTTGAATTCATCAAGTCCAAGAAGAAAAGGAGCAGGCTACAAAATACGTGAAGCAAGAAAAGGAGGAGGTCTTAGAGAAACTTCGAGTTGCCTAGCACAAGAAAGATGGAATTAGGGAGAATTTCGAAGAGGACAAGGAGAAGATGTAGAAATAAAAGGACCAACTGCTTGTAGAGTAGACTGTGGTTAAAGAAGTAATGACTAAATCACTTCACTCTATCTTAATATTGGCACAGGAGGAACCAGAGTCAACTGAGATACAAGTGGGGAAGCTTGCTGAATCCATTTAACAGCTTTAAGCAAGAGTAATGGAGCTAGAAATCCAAGAAGTACCTAGCACTCTGCAAGAAGTGTGTGATCAGAGGGAAGAAGCTTCTAGGAACATAGTAAAAAGAGTTAGGGAACTTGCCTTAGAGTGTAAGCAACTGAGTGATTAGAGTGTGCATACCTATGAGTGCCTTGCAGAAGATTCAGAGATGAAGAAACTGGAAGCACAACTCCAGGAGGCGAAGCAGTAGGTATCCACCATGCAAGCACAGATGAAGTTTCTTACTGGAGTTGAGAAAATGAAGCGATCATAAGAACAATGCGTAGTCCAGCAGTAGGTTACTGCTATCTAGAGAAAATTCATGGAGGTGACATAGAGACTCCATCCGGTGCAGGACAAAGGCTACACGATTTTTGAAGAGATCGAAGGCCAAGGCTCATAGCTAGACCAAGTAGTTGTGACAGTGGAACAACTCCTGGAAGGGTCTATTACGAAGTAGGTGATTCTGGAGTTCGTTGACCAGAAGGCTCTAGCGAAGCAGGAAGTCAAGGTAGCTCGAGCTAATATCGAGGCCTTCAAAGTAGCACTACCCAAATCTGAGTGACTCAGGATGAGTCACAGGTGAGTGTTGGGGGCCTGTTGGCCCTTGACCAAGTTTTGAGCACACATTGGTCATGTTTGCCCAATTTTTGAGACTTCGACAGGGTGGTCGAAGATGGAGCACCCAGGCGAAGCGAAGATCACAGGATCTCACTTGTTTTGTGGAACCAAAAAGGGGTTCATTACGGTTTTTTTATTAGGGTTTTGGGATGTTGGCCCATGGGTTTACACATGTTTAGGCCTTGTTGTAATTGTATAAATAAGTAGTAGCTAAGCAATGTAGAGGGCGATTGGCTTAGTGCATGACTACTAGTAGGGTTGGCTATGTGCAAAGAGTATGATTGGATTAGTGCATGACTACTAGTAGGGTTGGCTATGTGCAAAGTGTATGTTTGGCTTAGTGCAAGATATTTTAAGTTTATTTTGTGCAATCTGGCTGTGTAAAGTAAGGCTTTGTGCAAACAGACTGTGTAGGAGTTGGCTTTGTGCCTTGACCTAGTTTTGGAAAGGAGGATCTAGTGCGCAGCTCATAGATCTCCTGTTCTCTATGGATTTGTGCACAAGAGAAGATGCACGAGATGCAGGGAGACAAGACAGTAGACACACAGTCTGAAGGAGATCAGTGCACATACAGTTGGAGAAATTCATGGAAACTTGAGTGTGAGATGATGCTAGATTTCTAAAGTCTAAAGAAAGTTCCAGATCTTCATTAAGTGGGCTCATATTTTCCATAGAAGTTCTGGTATGGTTACATGATTGTTTTGATGGATACTTTTTCTCATGGTATGGTGAATGCTTAAGGAATTCTTGGCATGGTTGTTGTGATATGGTTTATGTTGGTTGATTGACTGAGTGAGCAACACTCTTATGTTTCTGTACTGATATGGTTGCCATATTATATTGGTTACTTATAGATGATAAAGTAACATTCATATTGTATGGTTGAGGAGCATGAGTAAGTTGTTGGGCAACATATATGTGTTGTGATTGGTTATGGTACAGATTGGACAATGAAGGGAAGAAGTGGATGTGACAGAGTGTTAGCACTCTATAAATTTTTTCGGACGATAAAACAAACGATAGAGGTAACCTACAAACTGAATTTAGAGCTGGGTACTAGCTTTCTTAGCTTAAAGAGGGCTCTCTCCTGTCACTTGGTCTTCAACAAATGAGTTTTCTTTAACAAATCAATGGCTAGGTTTTGTTGCTTTGAAGGGTTTTTTATAATTTTTCTAGAAAGGAAGGGAAGGGACACTTAGGGCTATGAAGTCAAACTTATGAAATGAATGGAAGCACTGACTGGTCAGTAGAACTCTCTAGAGGATAAAGGCTAAATGAGGCGATAAATTTGAGTTATAAATTGTAAATTTGCAGAGTGTAATAAGAAAGGAAAAACATATAACTGTATCAAAGAATTAAATAAATGAATTCTGACATTAGTTAGGAAGAAGTTAACACACTTTAAATTGCTTAAGCCAAGTGCATCACAAGATGAATTCTGGGCCTTTAACGATCCAATTTAAACAAAAGACAGTGAAAATGGAATTTAAGCATATAGGAAATACATACAAAGAAAGGAGATGAAACTCAGAACACCACCATTAGAATCTTTTCATGGAAAAATCAAGACATCTGCATGTGCATTCTATTCATCTTCAGAAAATTACATTCAAGTTACGAACAACTAGAATCGTGCCCTTGCACTTTTTCCAACCTCTAATACATTTGGAACTCCTAATATTTATACAAGATGAGTTCCTTCAATTTGAAACCGATTATAGTGATTATAAAGAAACGCTTCAGTTTCTGAAACCGATTACAATGATTAAAATGAAATGTTTCGGTTCTGAAACCGATTACAATGATCAGCAAGAAATGTTTCTTAATCAATATTTTGACTTCTCTGGCATCTCAATCCCTCTTTTCTCTCTCTGACTCTGTCTCAACCCTTCGTGTGATTCATTGTATTTCATTGAACTCTGGACATCATTTGCCAGGCCCTAGAAAACTGCATTTGGCCTTACCCAGCCGGACCATCTCCCTCGATCGCAAGTCAGGAAATGCTATGTCTCAAATATAATTTTCTTCCTGAAAATGAGTGGAACTGGCAAGCCGAGTTAGTGTACTGTTGAGATGCCGTTGAAATATCGTGGCCACACTAAGGTTTTAACGGTCCAACATTTAAAATAAAACAAAATAAACAAAAAAATGCCCTTTTATACTTTTCCTCTTTTGGGGGGCATGAGAAAGTGGTTTGGAGAAACCCTCTTTTCACCCTGAAATTCACCTGGTGGTGCCACGTAACCTCAAATGAAAACCATGGTTTAAATTTTGGGCACGTTCTCCAAAATTAACCCCCACACAACTTCTCCCCCTGAAATTATCCTCGACCATTGATCTTGAGACTTCATGATCCGCGACGCATCGGTCCCCATCAACTTAGAGCTCCTGTAAGATTTATCTATTTCCTGTCATATTTAGCCCCTAACCTAGTTTATCAGGCTTCCAAACCAATTTTAGCATTCCACTAGATTTCGAAGTCTTGATTTCACATAATACAAATTAGCATGTGAAAACAAAGAGGATGCAACAGATCTAAGTTTTCATGGAGAGAGAAAACCCTAGTTATTAAGGAGGCATACACAGGTTGTTGTGACCTAGACCGCGTACATATGTGGGATGCACTATTGGTATGGAGCGTACATATGCATGTTGAACTACTGACAGGTCATGTAACTGTTGACAAATTGGTATTTGTTGAGTATTGAATCCTCTTCTTAGTTGGTGTTGAGTTGTGTAAGCTAAGTCTTGCATTGCAAAGCTTGTGATCTTGTGGATTTGTTACTCTATTCAGTTGTTTCTGATAAAACCCAAGGATTGTAGTCCATAATAAAAAGAAAATTGTACATACTTCTTGTATTCTTTGTGTTCCTTGTGGTGGTGGATTATTGATGATCTATGTTGCTGATATATGTTTACATACAACTGGTTATAAATTGATAGTAATAAGTGTTGAGTAAATTTTGATTGCTAACTAAGGATTTTTTTTGAAAGGAAGTGAAAAAGAGACCTACACTGATTCTACTCCCCCCTCTTAGTGTGATTAGTGTTTCCAACAAAATAAATTGGGGGATCAAGTTCAGGAAGTAATAGTCAATTATCAAATTACCATAGTAAGTAGTTCACGATAGTTCAAAATGGAAGGACAAGAACCCACAATCAGATTACTAGAATTTTTGGGAGAGGCATCAAAGGACCCTGAAAAACATTTATTTATCTATGAGAAGATATGGGAAGCAAATCATATAATAGATGAGGATAAAAAGATCGTACAATTAGTTATCACACTAAGAGACTACGCACTGGACTAATACATGAAAGTGGATGCAAAGAATCCACATGGAGTACCAAAGACTATCACAGACGTGAAAAATCCACTGGTAAACGAGTTTAAGAAGCCAAGCTCAGAAGACCAGTACATGAATGAAATGATTGAAATCGGGAAGAAACTAGGTGAGTCTATTTGGGAGATTGATCAAAGGTTCAAAATTCCAAAAGGTAAGATGAAATATGTAATTACTGACATGCAACAGAAACACTTATTTGTGAACTCACTATTACCACACTTGAAGTATCCTTTGAGACACCAAAAGTTCCAAACTCAGGCAGAGGCTCTCCAAGAAGCCCTACAACTGGAAGATAAATAGTACCAATAGAGAGATCCATCAATAGAGGATTTGAAGGAGGATTTGAAGAATATGACATTTCAACTTAAACAGAATAAGGGAAAAGATAAAATAGAAACTATTTGGTGTACACTATGCAAGACAGAAGGACATCATAAGAATGAAGGTCCAACTTTTGCATAGTACTTTGCAACAGGGGTTCCAAACCCCTTTCCAATAGGAGGACCATGGTGTGATATTTTTAAGATGCACGGGAATGATCGATATCATTTTCCAATGATGCATATGTATAAGATAGTACCAAAAGGTTCATATTGCAATTTTTTCAAATCAATGGGTCACGATGATAAGGATTGTAGAGCACTAGAACTGATGAGATAAATAACTTCAGACACTTACATGGTCCAAGCAGATATGATGATAGTGAAATCTACACCCCAATGTAACCAGGTGCCACCACCATACAACAATACACAACTGTAGTAAAACAATGCATAGTCGCAGTACAACAATGCATAACCATAGTATAATCCTGTGCAATATAACCAGGTACCCCAATACAATGCACTGCCATGAGATTGAGGTGGATATATAAGTGGAGGATGAGGAAGAGGAGGATTTGGATGAGGCAGAGGACCAATAACGTTCCACAACTGCCAACAACCAGGACATTATGCAAGGGATTGTCCACTTCCACTAGCGACATGTATGTATTGTCGCGCAACATAACATGACATAGAATACTCCCCAACACTCTTGGGAAATTATCCAGGAAAAAAGGAACCAGAACATGTCTAGTGGATTTCTACAAAATCTAGGGAGGATGGGAAAAACATCAATATAGTCACTCGAGGAGGACCTAAGTCAAGATTTGATGAAGCAAAACAATATCCATCTCAACACCAATGGGTCAAGAAGAATATTGAACCACAGAAGTAGTTTGATGCGTGTAAAGAAAAGGAAACATTTAAGGAGGCCAAGCAGGATTTTCTCAAGTAGAATGTTGCGTCTACATCTGTTGCGCAACAAAATCAGGACCCACCAATGTACGAGATTCCATATTCAATAGACCATACCAGTAAAGGACAACCTTTAGAGAAAGTAAGTACCATAAAGAATTTTTTGCAATTATGTGTTAAGTTATTGAATGATCCATCATTTGTTAAGGTCTTACAAAATATTCTAGAAATATTTAATACAGAGGTAGAAGGGAAGTTAGAGAAAAAAAAAAGTCAATCATCTTCATACAAGAAGAAGGACAAGTAGAGAATTCAGGATAAATTCCAACATTGAGGATTTCAAAATGGGAGATATTATACTACATTTAGGCTCTAAAGTAAATGTCTTTCCTCAGAATACATGACAGTGTATGGGATAAACCACATTAGGTTATTCACCTCTCCAGTTGAAACTAGAAAACCAACACAAAGTGTTACCAATTGGAAGGCTTAAAGGTGTGACAATATATTTGGATGGAGTGAGCACTATGAAATATTTTGAAGTGATCGAGATAGTATATGGCACAATACCTTACCCAAAATTACTTGGATTGGATTGGGAATTTGATAACCAAGCTTTGATCAACCTGAATACAAGGAAACTGACTTTTTAATTAGGAGAATATAGATTTATTGCACCATTGGATCCTTCAGAAGGAGAAAGGTTTGTAGAGGAGAATTGTTTGGACCTAGAAGAAATAAACCAGTTGTACAAAACCACTGCGCGAGAAGAGGATTATGTCAACCCAAATGCATATGGGGTACTCAACTGGAGAAGCATTACATCATGTGCTTCAGAATCATACATAGGTTTGGAGAATTGGTAACAATGACTACATGAAATCTCCACAAGAATGTGCGCAAGAATAGACTGGACAATAAGATGGGTGGGTACAAAGATAAGGGAACCTCCTAGTTTTCATGGAATAAACGACTTAGAGGAATTATTGATAGAATATGAGGAGAAGGTTTTGGAAAATCTTAGGCTCTTAGCCATGGATATTTCACTCAAGGAAACATCTGCAAGATGGTGGGGTGCACACAAAGAAACAATTCATGACTAGTATTAATGTTGTAGGAAAATTCCCCTGCAGACAGGTGAATGTCCTCTTGGATCTTAGACCCATAATACCAAGACAAAAAAATGATAAAATTGAACATTGGCATTCCTTTAAATGTATCTAAAATAGTCAAGGGAAAAGAGGAATAAAGCATGCGTACATTTTTCGAACATTTGTCCTTGCTCGATCCAGGTTGCACTTGATCTTCAATTCCTTTAATGAGTTCTGCAATTCAATAGACAAAAAAGACAATGCATACTTCCTATTCAACCAAGATTAGTTTAAAACTAGATTTGTCAAGAGGAGACAAGCCCGTGAAAATGTATACAAACTTGAAGAAAATAGGACAAACATATATATTAATGATAACAAAACAAGGTGCTTACAAACTGTAGATGTAGATGCAGTAGCCTCACCAAGTCCTCCTTGTCCAACCCCTTACTCAAAACATCCACGAACAGAATGAAAATACTTTTCACTTATATTCTCTCCCTTTAACCATGAGAATGCCTCCTTATATATTCTTTGAGAGGCTCAACCACCTTAGAGATTCTTGGTATAGGTTGAGGATATGGCTCTATAGGTTGAGGATATGGCTCTATCAGTTTTGGGATTCTTAGATCCAACCTTGAACTTGGATTCGAGCCAAACTATCTCGGATGCTTCTTAGTTGTCCTTAGATATAAGGGGGATTCTTCTCCAACATTCTCTCAATAGATCGATTCTCCCTCAAAGTTGACCACAAAGAGTTGCAGCGCTCCCTGCAAGTGGGCAGGGGAGCGCTGATCTCCAAAAATACTTTTAGGATGATTATTCCTCAAGGTAAAAGATTGCAAACTTTTCCAAATGATATATTTTCATCTTCTAAAAAGTATTAGAGGATGTCCCAAGTGTTCTTATGATGTCATCCGCAATGCGACACATGCGAGATGAAAGTATGACTTTTGCGACACTTGCAAAAAAAGTGTGACACTTGCGATAATGTCAATGAGGCATTATCAAAGTGAGTAATTTTGACATGTAACATATTCCCCCCCAAAGTGCAAGGTCAAAAGATGAAAAATGATGACTGAAGTACTTTGTAGACTTTCGAAGAAAGGGTATGGAGTCGAAGAAATTGGTAGAAGTTGTAAACAACCATCAGATAAATGTTATGATATGTTTCAAACCCAATACATGAATACCTATGCTTGAGTGATAAAGGACTCTAAGGTATGGCCGCCACCAAATACACTGCGGATGCATAGTCATATTAACTTAAGGGTATAGCCACCAAAGATACAATGTGGATCTATACTTCCATGACATGAACTGATTGTAGCCACAATAAATACACAATGGATCTATGAGATGAAAAAACATATCCACAAACCAATACAAAGTGGATCTATGTGACAGTATATATATCAATATGCTCAAATGATCTCCTTTCACAGCCTGGGTAAAGTAGATTTCAGAGTGAACAATCAACCCAGGGTCTTCTTCCCAATCTCGATGTGGTATGAATATAGCCATGTGAATAGATGTTTTGATGTCAAACATGGTAGAAACCACTTGATTATCGTTCATTGAGGTAAACCATTAACAAGTAAAATGGAAATCTCTAGTGATGTCAATAACTCCCAAGATGCCCTAGTACAATCCAACAAATGTGAATAGATGAGTTGAATTCGAACATTCTTGGAATAACCGATCATAGGTCAATGATTTAAACTCACTTTCAGAAGTGAGGAGGCTTTCCATTGAGGCATGTAGGTCCCAAGGTACTAACTAGTTTCTAAGTAAAATTTCCCAGATAATGTGTTGAAGTCGACAGGAAAAGACTTGTCGAAGGAGGGCCTTGATGTATCCCTCATAAACGACACGAAACTAACATAGAGATGTAATATGGTTAATCAAATGAGTATGGACTGACATGGGTATTGAAACTGGAAATTTGTGATGGTTGACTCTCGAGGCGGATACTTCCCTTGAACACTAAGGAAAAAACAACAAAAACATGACATGGACCAAAACATGATGCAATGGACACTATGACTTTCGTCGGGTGACCCAAAGGAGTAAAGAAACTCAAAGGATTGGTTCAGTGCAGAGGTTCAATCGATTAAAATGTATGTAAAGACAATGTGTCATGTTCAAGGGCGACTACAAGAGTGACTTGTGATGATTCCAAAAATGGCTTAGCTTGCTTCAAATTTTTTCCCCATCCAAATAGAAGAGTACCTCTTTTTATTTTTACGAGCTCGAGGAGGATAAAATATGCTCGATATAACTCACCTTCGGTAAGTTCCTCTTCTGTTGTTTAACGAACTATAAGAAGTAAGGGTTCGGTCCCATATGGGCCCTTAAATGTGTAATTTTTAATGAGTCCAAATAAGGAAAACTCGATGGTTTTTCATGTTTAGAGAGTGTGAAAATAACTTAAATATGACTCCAGGGTTGTCCTTTTTCATAATATTAGTCTCTGAAGTCCGAAAAAGAGATAAACTGCTACTCGGGAGAATCCCTTTTAAAACCTTTTAAATGAGTGTGAAAGGAAGCAAGATCACTGAACAATATTTTCATGTGTAGAGAGTCTAAAAAGAGCTTAAAAGATACTTCGAGGGTTCTTTTTTCGTATAACTTTACGAGTCCGAAAAAGAGATAAAAATTCTACTCGGTTACATTCTCATGTTTTTTCAAGCATGAGAAAGAACAAAGACCATGCTCATCATTGTTACAAGGTTAAACGGAAAAAATACTGCTTCAAAACCTGCAAGTGATGACCAATCTGCATTCCAGGGTATTAGTGACATCTTCAAAAAAGATTTTAAAACCCGAAAGAAACTATAGATTAGAAAAAATGAACCCTGTAATAGTGAAATAGGGTTAAAAATGTTATTTACCATTTCATTTTTACCAAACTCTTCTAGCATTGGTATTTTCGACTTTGGAGGGCGATTTTGAAGCTGTTGGCACTGGAGCTACGGTCAACTGTTTCCACATCTGTCCAGATCAGGTTGGTCATTAACCCATTCTAATAATTTTTCATAGTTTAGAATTTCATTTTAGGTAGTTTTAAGTCTTTTCCCGGGCTCCCTTGGAAGCCTTTGGCACCGAACCAGATCGACACTCCCTCAAAGGGGTGAGGGGAGTGCCGATCTCATTTTTGGTTCCCTGATGTGTGTGCCAGGGGAGCACTAGCACCTTGTGGATGCGTTTAGGGGGGCGCTGATGCAGGATTGAAAAATAAGTTGATATTAATGCTAAAAGTACCCAAAATTTTGTTGTGAGAAGATGGTTAATGGATTTTAAATGTATGTTCTTGCAGTTTACACCGATAAAAACCATGATCAAATGGAAAGAGCATGAGAATGAGATCGATGATATAGCTGCGCTGTGAAACCCCCAGACAAGGGTCACTTTGAGGAATTGTGGCCTCCTCAAGTATTTTAAATTGCAAAAGATGAAAAAGGAAGTCTTACTAAAGATGAAAAAGGAAGTCTTACAGGCCATATTTACTAATGTTGGCCTTATTACATAAAAAAACATATTATTATGTCTACTTGAGGGGTTAGGGAGGTTAGGTCCCTAACATATCCTCCCCCCCCTTGAAAAAACATCATTTTCATCAAGGCTTGAGATGGGAAGATTGTTGCAGAATGGAAGTAAGCTCCCATGTGACATCCTCAGGTTGTGTATCCTTTCATTGTACTAAAAATTCCTTGATTGTGCGTTAATGGAGACGATGCTAGCGTTGGTCCAATACTACTTGAGGATACAACCAAATGGAGCATTCTTCATCCAATTCAGAGAGACCAATTTGAATTTGGCACTTCGTTCCAATCACATTCTTTAAGAAGGAAACATGGAAACCTAGATGGAGCTTAGAGTGACTGGGGAGAGCTAACTAGTAAGCCATGGGCCCCATGTGCTTGAGAATTGTATAAGGGCCACAAAACTTTGGAGCAAGTTTCTTGTAGTGATTTTCTTTTAGAGATGTTTGCTTATAAGGTTGTAGATGAAGAAAAATTTGATCCCCTTTAACAAATTGGCATTCTAAATGACCTTGATCAACTTGTTGTTGTTGATTTTTCATTAAGCTAGGATCAAGCATGAAGTTCATTACAATTTTAGCATTTGACTTGAACCATAGACAATTGTAGTTACACCATAAACATTTTTTTGCAGTAACCAAGATTACAAGAAGAAACACCATGCACAAGTACACAAGTAGTATCATGGGAAACCCTTCTCAACCAGGGAAGAAAACCCAACCAATCATTTGCTATATTCTTCAATAGAAAGACCTCCCACACCATAAACGTAGCACACAAAAGGGTGCTCACAAAACCTAGAAGGCTAGTGCCCGAAAGAGGTGTGCACTTCAGCCCTAGAACTTGTACTTGCTGAAATTTACAAACTCATACTTGTGTTGTGTTTCCTCAATGGGTAAATTACCTTTATTTATATTAGACTAAACACCAAAGGTAGTCTCTGTTGGCACAACAGGGTCGACCTTAATAAATCAAAATATAATTAATAATTACCATATTAATTATTTTTTACGTTAATTATATTTGACTTTATGGTGGGGATGACCTATACCCTTTACATCACAAATAGGGTTATAGGTAAGTCTGACTCTTGTAAAATATAGCAAGGGATCTCATACACCCACTAGTGCTCAACCACTAGGGGCACGCCCATCTGTGCTCAGCCACAGGGACATCCAAGTCTCTATCTCACTACATCTCACAGGAGAATCATTAGAATACATGCTCACTAGTGCTCAACCACTAGGATCAAGTCCACCTGTGCTCATCCACAATGACGTCCTACTCAACAGATCTCTATCTCACTGCATCTCACAGGAGAATCATTTGGCGTACCACTTCGTCTCAACTCTCTGCACAGAGGAGAACAATACATTGTTTCATCTCCGTCTCAGATAGAATGACACACCCAACTCATGGGCTTCCTCACAGGCCGACTCACTCAGTCTGTGTCCTGGAGGATGTCTCACATAGTTGTAATCATTAACACTCCCTCTCAGCTAGGGAGGATCATGCCAAGTCTCACACGGAAGTACTCGAACTTCATCTTGGCTGTAGTCATCAACACTCCCTCTTAGCTAGGGAGGTATTCTCCACAAGGCCAAGTCTCTCACGTAAGTACTCAAACATCGTCTTGGCAATAATCATCAACACTCCCTCTTAGCTAGGAAGGTATTCTTCACCAAGCTAGTCTCTCATGGAAGGTATTGCACATGTAGGAAGGTATTGCACATGTACTTCTTTCCTCTGCACCATGTCTCTGATATAATGATGTTTTATCTCAATGTGTTTCGATCTATCATGAAACACAGGGTTCTCAGAGAGCTTCACACAACTCTAGTTATCACAATGAATAATAATAGGATCCATCTCATGATCAAATAAATCTGTCAGAAGCTTGTGAAGCCACACTACTTTGTGAATTGCCACACTCAATGCTATGTACTCTGCTTCTGCAGTACTCAAGTCCACAGAGATTTGCTTCCTTCTACACCAGGAAACCATGGTAGACCCCAAGGTAAAACAACTAGACGTGCTCTTCCATTCCACTGTGCTCCCTGCCCAATCAACATATCCCAACAAACTCAAGTCTACACTCGAGGCATATCTTAGGCCATATCTAATTGTTCCTCGTAGGTATCTAAAAACATGTTTTGTTGCTATCTAGTGAGTCTATCTCCGTTGACTCATGAATTTACTAAGTACATTCACTACATAGCATATATCGGGTTTGGTGTTAACCAGATACATCAATGATCCAATCAGCTGTGGATCAATATCGTCTAAATTATCATCATTCATTTTCTTCAAATCCACCACCATCGATGTAGGCATGGATTTGTATACTGAACTTCTTTAATATCCCCACTATATATTTTGCTTGACTCAAGAAAATCTCATCATTCCTCTTCCATACTTCTTGTCCCAAGAAGTAGTGCATCATACCCATATCCTTCATCTTGAAATCAAAATTCAAGGCTTTCTTGTATCCAACAACAAGGCTTCCTGAATAAGTCACCAAAATCAGGCTCTCGTCACCAACAATGTAATAATATAGGTTTGGATCAACAACACTCTTGTTGAAGCCCAAACTCATCAAGAATCCATCCATATTCTCGTACCAAACATGAGGTGTCTACTTTAGTCAATACATGGATTTCTTCAACCTGTACACATGAGATTTCTCGTCGTATATCACGAATCCCTCTGGCTTCTCGATGCAAAATTATTCCTCAATCTCACCATTGAGAAAGGTTGTCTTTACATCCATCCGATGTAGTTTTCAACTCATGGATGATAGTACGGATAGAAGTGTATCGGGCTACTGGATAAAATGTATCATCATAGTTAACTCCCTCTGCTTGTGAGAATCCTCTGTCTACAGATCTCACTTTGTATTTCTCGACACTTCCATCAGTTGCATTCTTGATCTTATAGATCCACTTGGAAGTCACCACAAACTTTCCTTCTAGTCTTAAAAAAATATCCCATACATCATTCTTCAAGATAGGTTGGTATTCTTCTGTCATGGCATCTTTCCATACATGCTCACCTATCACTTCTCCATGACAAGAAGGCTCAGAATCAATGATGTGGCTCATGGATGAAAGGTAGCTCGAAAAATATCTTTGGTCTCTTGCTCTCTCGGGATGTGCCTTGAGGGGATTGTATGTCCCTCTGCTTCCTACAGAATTTGTCGAGCCCAGGCAGGCCTTGTATGCCTTACTTCAATATCTCTGGGCATATCAACTATAGAAATTGGATCAACTGGAACAACTAGATCAACTGGAATAATGTATGTCTCCCTCTGAACTGCTGAAAGGGGGAGAAGGTATTGTCTCACTGTCAATATCCATCTAAGATTTTATGGATCTTTGAAAGGCTATCTCTTCTTCAAAGAAAAAATCCCTTCTTATCTCAATCTGTCTCCGACCAGGGATGTAGTTCTGATATGTCTTCAAAGATTCAATGTATCCTATAAATGTATCCTTTCTCCCTGAAGGGTCTAATTTGGACCTCTTCTTTTTGGGTACATGAAAATACACTGGGCACCCAAATATCCTGAATTGTTCAATCTCAGGCTTCAGTCTGGTGAAGGATTATTCGGGAGTTATGTTCTTCAAAATATGGCGAGGAATCGTGTTATGAACATATATTGTTTTCATGCATGCTTCTACCCACAGAATCATAGGAATACTTTGATCATGCATCATGCACCCCTATTTAGGAATACTTTTGTTCTTCCTCCTTCTCAAATAGTTTTGACTCCCTCTAAGTCGAGTGACTCCCTCATAAGTCAAGTGAATCCCTTTGAAGTCTGAAGGATAA
>ML788908.1:22167-76354 GCA_009831015.1 Picea engelmannii
TAAGCCTTTTTGTGATTTGGGGAAGGCCCCAAGCCTTCTTAAAAGTGATTTCATGCATGTTATAATCTGCACCACACTTAGTTCCCTCTCCATATAAAGGGATTAGTCAAAACACATAGGCACTTACGGGGTTTAAAATCATTATTTCCTCTTTTGCTTTCATTTTGCCACATGGATGGCTTGCTTTGACTAAGAGTATAAGTTGGAATCATTTGTAATCACATAAATCTTGCATTGGGACCAGAAATTGGATAACAATCGTTTAGTATGCTCTTCTCTCGTGCTTCAAAGTGACCTTGAGAATCAGAAAATGGTTGTAGGACAATCTCATCTCCCTTAAAAAGACTAAAACCTTTAGGAGAGGAAAACAACCCCCTAGGGACTCCTCTTAGTTTATTTTTCAAACACATCTCAAGATTGTAACGGGCCTATACATGCCCACATGCTACAAAGATATGATAGTGTTGAAATTTAATTTCTTAGATTAAATCACTAGGGAAGTTTAAAAGTTTTGTAACGGGCCCATACATGCCCACATGATCACAATCTAGGATAGTTTCAAAGCTTTCATAGATTAAATCACAATAGGGAGTTAAAGGAATATTAAAGGACCCACATGTCCACATGCTAGATTCCTAGGGACTTTTGAATTACACAAGGTTGTACCAAAGGCATTTAGTTAATTAGGTAATCAACACTTGTAAGGACCAAGCGAAGTCCACATATAACAAGGTGACACCTAATTGATTAAAACATTGGCACACTTTCACTCATTCACACACAAAAGTCACTTATCACTCACATAGTTTTCATCATGAAACATGGAGGTCAAAGTAAGTTTCCTCCAATGGGATTCCGAAACACCCCACCCTTTTCTTGATGAAACTATCCACTCCCATTTAATTTCAACAAGATTGGCTCACACCCCTAATCTCTCAAACAACCACATCTAATTTTTTTCTAAAAACTCACTAATTTTTCCTCCACAGGAGGTGCCAAAAGAAATTTTTTAGTCTAGGTAGGATTTCGGGGATAGGCATCCAAAAAACTCCCTGTTATCTGGTTCTCACATTGTCAAAACAATAGAAGTTGTCAAATAGGGAACTGTAAATCCTTTAAGTCAAGTGTTCCTTACACCATAAGGCAGGGATATACCCGTGAAGGGTTGAAGGCCGAGGTCCAATTGTTCTGTGCGTCCCCCCTTGAGGCACCCACCTCTTGGATGGGATCCATCCCGTGACCCATTTCTTATGCCAAAAATCTAAATGCCGCACTTTGACCGAGGTACCTAGTGAACAAATTTTAGGACATCTACCCAGGTGGAAATTGTGGGCTACAATTGCACCTTGATCGGATTTTGTGTGGCTATTGGGAAATATCGCCAGTTCTTTAGGATATGCCCCCTCTACCCCTCATTATAACTGATCGCTTCATCCTTCACTAGTTTCTCTTTTGGTGGCTTCAGACCCCACTGTCGAGTGCTATTGGAAGGTCCAGTGCTATTTTGAGAGGAAGGACATTACGTCTTTTAGGACATGAGCATTTTTTTTCTTTGTTTCCCCACGTGAAAAAAAACATTTATCCACATATACGCTTCTTTATCAAAACACTTTATGTATGATGCATTTCTGATTACATTTGATTTAGATATATATTGTGTAAAGTTCAAAAATTGCAAACAAATGCTCTTATTTATTTTACTCTCATCACCATTCTCACACATACACTCAGCTAGTCGGACATCATAGGGGACCCACAAAACCCCCGTTGTTCCAGATGCTTGTTAAACCTCCCTCCTATTCTAGGGGGAGTTACTAGTCTTGCCAACTCATCGACACCACCTTCACACACTCCAGTGAGTGCCACTGTCTTAGGGTGAGCTTTGCTTGGTTCCACCTTACTTAGGTCCAATTCCCAAGGTCCACAATCCACTCGCTCTCGTTTACACAGAAGCAGGGGACCAACTTCCTCTCAGGGGGAAGTACAAACCCACCTAGTCCCCCCCAAGGGTCAGGTTCACAACACACTCACACCATGGCTGGAACTAATCCTCTTCCCCACTATAGATGCCATACTTGGCCTCTCTCAACATACCAGATCTAACTCACAAATGATCCTATATTTCATGACACCACATGGCCCGCAATGCCCACCAAACTACCTTCAAATATCCCCAAGTTTGAAGGAAAGGCAGGGGATCACCCTGCCAACCATGTCATGAATTTCTACTTATGGTGCTCTTCCAACAACATTATGGATGATTCCATCGGACTATGATTATTTCAACGCACACTCACTGGCCCATCAACCAAATGGTATGTAGACAAAAAATCGGGGTCCCATGCGACTTTCGAGTCCTTGGCCAAAGCATTTTTTACCTTCTTCCAATTACCAATCCGCCATGACAATGGTCTTGAACTACTTTCTAATTTCAAACAAACCTCAGCCACACATATCGTTGATCACATCCACGAGTGGCGTCGACGACGTAGTTTGTGCAAAGCAAAAACCACCAAACAACAATGTCTTGATTGGTTTCTCAGATCACTTGTCTCTCTCCTCGGTAAAGATGTGGCTTCCACCTTCCCTCAATCGGAAGAAGAGGCCATCAGTAAAGCTCAACAATACAACCTCATCTATTCACATTCAAGGTACTTATATACAATACTTCTTGATCTCCCAAAACCCATGCCATTTGGCTAAGAAAAACCCAAGATGTCTCACTCAGCAGACGGATTGATTGGTAATACCACACACCACAGTCCACAACCCCAACAACCACCAATGTATGACACACCTCAATATCCGCCAGCTTATGGAGGAACCCCTTATTCTCCCCCACCCCCTTATCAACAACCATGCCTTGTTTCCCTTCCTCCACCCATCAGTGGTCCATCGCCGACACCCACAATACATCCACCTATCCAAACAAGTTTTGGTACTCCCTCTACCTCAGCTTATACTCTAAGTACTAGAAAAAGCGCCATGCCTTCCTATGTACCTTATAGATCATTACCCCCATAGAATCCATACTTTCCATTTCCTAGTCCTCCACCGCTCATGGCTCCACCACAAGGACACCCTCACGCTAGGGTGGATTTTGTTCAACCCTCTCCCATTCAGCAATATCAAAATTTTGAACAGCTGAATATGGAAAATCTGACCCATCAGTCGAATAATGCCAAAAAGAAAGGAAAAAACAGGAACAATAACAACCCATGTCAAGGCAGGAATCACCCCCAACAGAAACAACCTACTGGGGACAACTAGAATCAAGGGAATTAGAACCCCCAAGGGGGCAATAACAACAAGCATCAAGGGAAAAATAAAAATAATCTTCAAACCAACTTCCCTTGTGCCCTTGGCGGTGATTTTGGTCATTATACTCATCGTTGCCCCCCAAATCACTGATTTTAAATGAATGAAAGACTCAGGAAATGGACCACATCCTCCAGCACCACCTGCCCCTCAGCAGGCCCCACAACAATATGTTCAACAACCTCCCCCAGTCGTGTTGCAGAATCCCATTCCACACCAGGGTGTGATGAACACCCAACAGGACATGCAACCTACCCCACCACAGTTGGGACAATATCTCAACCCGAACAATCCCGCAGATCACACTATCCTCCTCACTAATGAGGAAGAAGTCCTTCTACAAACACATAGTTGTCAATACCGTGCACCCACTGAGTCTCCTCCCATTCCCCCAGAAACAATCCCAGAACCAAAAAGACCCCCATTGTTGATTCCTCGCCCTAACATGGAAACACCTCTTCACATCCCTCAGATCCCATTGCACAGGAATGTCCACAACGAGTAGGCTAGGGCATCTCATAATTACAGTTTGGTCGACAAATTAGCACAGTCCCCGGCTGCCATGTCAGTATTAGAAGTACTTCAAACTTGTCCCACTCAAAAAAAGTCATTAATTTCTCACTTGGGGGCAGTAGACCCCATGGATACTCAACTCATCACATTTGATCTCGACAGCGGAGAACCTCACCTCCCCACTCTCATCACTTTTCAAATCCCCGTGAAAATTTAGAACATTAAAGTTCATCGGTGCATCATCGATGAAGGCGCATCCACATGCATCATGTCCAAGTTTGTATGGAAGAAAATTGGTTCCCTCTAACTCATACCATCTGCCATTACCTTAAGAGATTATGACCGAAGACCATCTTCTCCTAAAGGGCTCTTCTAAAATGTCCCTATAGAACTCAGGGGCAAGACCATTCTCATCGACATTGAAGTTATCAATGCCCCACTTGATTACAATATCTGGTTCGGTCATAGCTACATGTACGCTATGAAGGCAGTTGCCTCTTCCATCTTTTAAACCATGATGTTCCCCCATAACAGGAAGATCATTACAATTGACCAAGTTTCACACTATGAGCCTAACCCTTCTGCCAACATCGATAACATTCTCCCCCTCGTCCACACTAATCCTGAAGCATACCCACTCATCGAAATGGGGCCCGAAATTTTCAAAGACCCATCATTGTTAGGAACTTAGCATGGTGCACCACCGCTCCTTCATCCTTCCAATCAGGTATGTGTTGTATCGTCCAAAGGAACTGACATTGAGGATACCCTTCCTCCCAGGGAGGCTTCTCTCATATCTGACGTCCCACTAGTCACAGAGCCCCTCCCTCATGAGCCTCCTGCGAACTCGTTGACTCCACTAGTTCACGACTTCACCTCTCCCCAAGGCCATATCCCAGTTTGGGAGACAGTTCCCTAAGACATCACTCAAATCCCCTTCTTTTACCCTCCACTAGGCGTACAAGATTTCCAAGCAGCCACAATGCTTACTCTCCCTAATATGGTATTGGTAATCCCATTTTCATAATTACATCCACCAGAGATGGTTCCTCAACCATCCCTTCCTCCCTAAATAGAAGGAATCCCAATGACGATTCCCATACTCACTCCCACCATACCCTCTACACCCCCACTCACCTCCCTACCACAACTGGGGGCAGGCGAAAGAAGGATCCCATAGCTCCACTTCCCCCATGCGTCCAACCTCCTTGTGTGCTATGTGAGAAAGATGGACACCCAACCAACAAATGCCCACCTTTACTCAAGTTACGTAACCTAATTCAACTCAATCAAACACCATCACAGTTCGTCACTTTAGCAGGTACTACCACTACCTCCCCTAACGCAAGTAGCAAAGGGCTATGAACCAAATTCTCTTGTGCCACATGTTTAGAATATGGCCATTATACACACCATTGCCTAGCATTACCTCAATTCTGATAGACATTAGTAGCAGTTCGCCAAAGCTTCTAGCACGAACCCAGTCCAACTACATCATCCCCACCAAACATCACTGACATCCATTATGTCACGACTTCAATCAATGAATGCATGAGATGCCCTTTCTCTCTATGCAAATCCTTAGATCATTTTACATATCAATGTCATATGATCATTGAATACAGGCAACGCCAACTGACCCTGATTCAAATCCCTACACCCCCTATAGAATCGATGATTAACCTTACCTCATCACTAGAGAATCTTCATATCATTTCTCCTAAACCAGAAGCACTCCCTATTCCTCTGTGGTTCTTGGATGACTTATATGAGGATTTACCCCCAAATCCCCCCAATTCTCTCATTCATCTCCGCACGAAAATTTTACGCCCAACTACCACTAGTACTCCTCAGTACCTTGATATTTGGTTTATGTCGAGTGAACCATCGCAATATCATTGTGTCATTCCCCCGCTTCTTCATCACCATAGGACCACCACACGCTGACAGTCACCAATATCACTCTTTACGATCCCTTGTATTCCCGTCAATTCCACTGTGACGAGGACATACTCAAAGAATTAAACACCCCCGACTACCCATGGGATGCGCTACACCACCGAGCGCTCTTCTTTCCATAGGCAGCTTTCACGCCTCCTAACCAACACCCCATATACGTAGTCGAAACCAAGGATTTTATGCCATCACGACATATCGACTGGTTCAACAACCCCATCCCTGCCCCTGATGCTTTTGAAGAAGGCAATATGGCCAACATTTCCCCTACCATCAAAATCGATATTTCCATCCAAAATGGAGTCGTTGAGGAAATCACCATTGGCACCGCATGCACTCCTCAAGAAATCACCGCCTATAAAACCCTCTTCCAAGAGTACCAAGATATTTTTGCCCGGTCATACATAGAGATGCCTGGCCTTGATCCCTCTATTGTCGAACATTGCATCGACACCTGATCTGATATTACACCGGTTCATAAAAAAAAATGACCGGTACACCCATCCAAAGCCACGGCTATCAAAGCCGAGATTGACAAATTACGTGTAGTTGGGTTCATCTACCCCATAGCCTATACCTCATGGGTTTCCAACCCTGTACCCGTTAACAAAAAATAGGGCACTATCCGTGTCTGCACGGACTTTCACGATCTCAATCACGCATGTCCCAAAGACAACTTTCCAATGCCTTTCATCGATCAAATTATCGATGACTATGCTGGCCACGAGGCTTTATCCTTCATGGATGGTTTCTCTGGCTATAACCAAATCCAAATCCACCCAACCGATCAATACAAAATTGCATTTACCACCCCCTAGGGTACTTTTTCATATCATGTCATGCCTTTTGGCCTAATAAACGCTAGCGCAACTTTCCAATGGGCTATGACATACATTTTTCATGATCTAGCTCATATCATCCTCGCATATTTGGATGACCTCATAGCTCGATCCAAAAAATGCACCCAACATCTTGGTGATTTATGGATCATCTTCCAATAGTGTTGTCAGTACAACATCCGCTTGAACCCTCTCAAGTGCGTATTCTGCATCACTGCTGGGCACCTCCTCGGATTCATTGTTTCATAAAGCAGTATTACTGTGGACCCCCTCAATGTCCATGCCATCACATAAATTCCACCCCCCTGGAATTTACACAAACTCAAGAGCCTACAAGGAAAAGATAACTTTTTACGGTGATTTGTCCTAGACTATGCCACTCGAGCACACAGTTTCCTTCGCTTACTACACCACAACATCCCATTCCACTGGGATGAACATGCCCAAAAAGAATTCAATGACCTTAAAATGTCACCCTCCAACACCCCTTTAATTAGTTCACCCGACTATAATCGCGACTATATCCTCTACATCTCATCATCAGTTGTCTCAGTAGCAGGAGTTATCGTTCAAATCGGCGATGACAATCGTGAGCATGTCATTTACTACATTAGTAAAAACCTCTCAGGGCCACCCCTGAAGTATAAACATGAAGATAAACTAGCCCTTGCAGTCGTCCTCGCAGTCCAAAAACTATGCCATTACATTCTTCTTTGCACAACCAAAGTCATAGAAGATTCCAACCCCATGCAATACTTTCTCAGTCATTAGCAAATTAACAACAAATTTGCACAATGGATCGTTATCCTCCTGAAGTACAATCTCGAACTTTCAACACCCAAGAGCAAGAAATCTCTCATCCTCGTCGAGCTTGTCACATCCTTCCCTTCTGATACTACCAACGCCCCCGTCAATACCGACTTCCCTGATGAACATCTCTTTTACATCACTTTAGATGATCCTTGGTATGGCGACCTCCTTGTCTACCTCCGAACCCAAAATTTTGGTAACCACCTCTCGTGAGATGATCGTCGCCATATCTGCCACCAGCCCCCCCACTATCTCCTCATCGGAGATATCTTATATCGGTGAGGGGTCGACACCATACTCTGTCGATGCTTAACTATCGACGAGGCCGATAGAGTCTTGAACGACTGCCATAGAGGTGCGTGCAGGGGCCATCTCTCGGGGATTTCCACTACTCATAAAATCATCCGAGCAGGTTATTTTTGGCCTACATTGTTTCACGATTTCATCCATGCCATGAAGTGATGTGATAAATGTCTACTTTATGCCAAAAAAAAACGAGCACCACCCACTCTTCTTCACCCAGTCATTATTGCTGGCCCCTTTTGTAAATAGGGCATCGACTTCATGACTTGCAATCCCCCATCTAGCAATGGACACAAATACATCATCATCGCAGTCAATTACTTCACAAAATGAGCTGAAGCCATGCCTACCTTCAACAACACTAGTGACACTGCAACACGTTTTTTCTTTAATCGCGTCATATCCCGCTTTGGAGTTCCACTCCAACTAGTCTCCGATCATGGGAAACATTTCGAGAATGAGATTTTCGTCGAACTCTCATCCCGGTTAGGATTCTCCCATGAGTTTGCCTCACCATATTACCCTCAGTCTAACGGACAGGTCAAAGCAGTTAACAAGGTCCTCAAAATCATGTTACAGCGCACGGTTAACAAATATAAGACCAATTGGCATCATATGTTATTTTCCGCACTATGGGCTTACTGTACGACCTTGAAAATGGCCACTGGTTTCACACCATTTCATCTAGTCCATGGGGTCAAGGCCACTCTTCTTATTGAGTGTGAAATTCCCACTTTACGCACCACAATTGAGCTATTACCCGACACTGCTCCAATGGAGCAGCGTTTGCTAAACTTAGAGTCACTGGATGAAGATCATCGATCTTCATTACAGAACAATGAGGCAGCCAAAAAATGGTCAAAGGCCACCTTTGATCACCATGTCAACCTTCGCTCATTTCACGAAGGCAACCTCGTCCTTGCTTACGATATCGCTCACGATACCCTCGGTCATGGAAAATTCAAGTCACTGTGGCATGGACCCTACATTATCCAACATTGCCTCACCAAAGGCGCCTACATCCTCTTTTCTTCCAAAGGCCTTTCTCTCAAAGAACCCGTCAATAGATTATACTTAAATAAATTTTATGCCTAAGCGTAGCCATTCTACATTAGGTTATTTCTTTTATAGTGTTTTTAATCTTTTTTCCATACCTCACGTTTAAACTACCATTTGTGTTATTGACATATGATTCCTCCACCGGCCTACCACATTTGTTATGTCGACGACGCCAGCCATTGGACACGAAATCTCACTTCAACAGCTTGGGCCCTCTATTCCCCCTCACATGAACTGCTCCACTCTAGCGGCATATGTTTGGGTTCTGCAACCAACAACCAAGACGAATACACTGCCGTCATTGGCCTCCTCACCGATGCCCATCATCATCGTATTCGTCACCTTAGCATCTTTCTTGACTCCCAACTAGTCGTCCTCCAACTCAACAATGTGTACCGTGTCCGCGATCCTTGCCTCTTTCACAAATACCTGCAAGTTATACTTTTATCTTGACATTTTGATTTCATTACATTTACACATATTCCAAGAAAATTGAATCAAATCACAGATAACCTAGCTATCATTATACTCGATTAGCATATATCACATCATGATACTTTTACACACACATAAACCATCAAGAGTCTGTCACAACATATATAGATTAGACATCATAAATAACATTAAAAAACAAAAATTCTCACACACATGTGAACATCACAAAGGCCCCAAAATTTATATATATATATATATATATATATATATAAATCGGTCAACAGTGCCATCAAAATGTTTACATACACATAGTATACATCATATACAAAATTCGCAGGCCAGTGAAGCACCTCGGTACAAAACTGGTGTCGCTACACCAAAATGGGATCACCAGCCTATATATAATATAAAAATTTACACAGAGAGACACTCATGGTGCCTCTAGAGCACCACCTCCCAGCCCTCCCTCAGGTGGTGGTACCCCACCCACTATCGGTCCCTCCAGACCTAGAGGTAACTGCCCAGTCATCGCAACACCTGCTACTGCTGCTCGCCAAACCACAGTCCGCCACATCAGTGGAACTCCCACACACTGCTCTAGGATGCCCTCATCCTAGATGCTCGACCACATTCCCTCAGGAACTCCTTGTAGCACCTCTTCCAAGTGGCGATGAATATCCTCAAAATCTCCCCAGGCCTCTGCTGGAGGAGCATGCGATGGCCCTGCACCATGGTCGTTGAAACGACATCTCCTAGGCGCCATCTCCTTGCCAGCTAGTATCACCTCCACATCCTCATGCTGTCATCTCTCCCCCAGCTGTAACTCCCTTCGTGGAGGCCTCACCGACCCTTGATGAGCCGACACTCTCACCAACTCAACCTCACACCCGCAAGGTCCCACATCTACACATACAAACAAGCAAAGGATAGAATTAGCATCCATCTATACATAATACATAGGTCATACTATCTCAAAAATCAACATATCAAACAAATCACAAACATACCTCGATGGTCAAACACCACTCCCAGAGGTAACACCATATCCGGATCACCCCAGAAGTCAACCCCGCAGTATGGATACTGCAGTATGATCTGCGACATCTACCACCACACTTGTGCAGCCTCGGCCATGAGAAGATGGAAACCCTCACCACCACCATGGAAAATCAAAATCTATGACAACCGCCTCAGTCACGGCTCTCGCACACTAGGTGCACCCAATAAAACTCTACGGTACAACATCGACACCCTCTCCAAGAACCATGCCACCAAGATGGACCGAAAGGAAAAGTCTCCTGATTTCGCAACCCGACACCTATGGAGATGCCCTACCATCTTGGTGTGCAACATCAATCCCCAGGAAAATTTCTCTCCTACCAATTCCCTCGCCATAATCCTTAGCTGACCACCACTGATCCGTTGAGTCGCAAGGGACCCATAAACCCTCACCACCATCGTTGCTACACAACAGTGAACCAAAGAATCCATCGCCCTGATACTCACTACAGAGCCTAACATAAATTTATCTCTCGAACAATACCTCCGGCCCAAGGTAACCAACTGCCCATCCCCAGGTAACACAGGCTCCGCCGGTAGGGGCGTTCCCCGAAAAGGGAGCCTAGTCAGAAAGTACACATCCTCCACCACAATGAAGGCTAGTTGCTCACCTTGCCCCATAAAACAATGGAGATCTGGACTCCACATCTGTATCAAGAACTGTAACAGGTACTCCTGGGCCCAGATCAAGGGGCACTCAAAAAACTTTAGCAGCCCATAAGCTACCAAAGTAACACGAACCGTCGGCTCCTCAATAGTCACGACCTCCCTCAGCTGTGACCAGTCCTGCTCTCATCAATGAACTGGCATCATCCCAATACTCACCTGCAACCACATAAATCCAATCCTATATCAACCATCTCGAACATAAACACATCAAAATCTCCAAAAAAGATGATTTTTTCACCCGTCAGCCTTGCCTCCAAGGCGCGACTGTTTAAACCCACAGGCGCACACACATGCGCGCCTGTTCAAACCCATAGGTGTGCACACATGCGCGTCTGTTCAACCCAAAGGCATGCACACATGCGTGCCTATTCATCCCACAGTCACGCATGAATGCATGCCTATCCAGCATATAGAGGCACCTTCATGCGCCCCTGTCACGTACACAGGAGCGCATCACAGTGCGCCTTCCCGCCACACAACTGTGCACCCATGCGCAGCTATTGAGCTAACAGGCGCGCATACAGTGCACAACTTTTTTCCCCCTTGGGGTGCACTCGTGCATGGGTTATCAGATAATAGGCGTGCAACCATGCGCACATATTTCTGGATCTCCCATGCACTGGGGGGCCCACACCCACAAAACTCCTTGTACGACCCTCCGTACAAGCCCTACCCACAAAAGGAAAACCTAATTCTATGCAGGACAATTAGACCACTAACCTGATGCTCCCTAGCCCTGAATAGATTGCCTCGTTCTCTCGGAGTCTCCAAAACTCCTCTGAATATCTCTCATCCAATCACTCTGACAACAGGTACAAATGAGGTGGCAATGTGGGCCCTACAACTATATATAGTCCTTTTTGCCAAACTTCCAAACCCCATTCCGAGAGCTCCGGGTGTTTGTTTTTCGATCCGTCTTTAGCCATGGGATCAGTACCCCATCCTCTACCTCAAGACAGTTCCTGGGCCACTTTTCATCCTTAGCCCCTGGGGAGATTTCTTTCCCCTACCCCGTCCAGGTACGCATGCTCATGTTGAAAATTATCAAATAAATGCTTGTATGTTCGATTCTCTTCAGATATTGTTCACGTCGGGTATTTGGTTTTCATGTGTGCAGGTGCTTGGTCATCATACATCATCGCCACCCCTTCAGGTATATAATCAACACGGGTATGTAATCATTCCCTCTGAATCTCAATTGCATCTCCAATCACACCCTCTGAAATTTTCCTTTAGGGTCCCCATATCCGACTTTGCAGTACCTCCACCTCCATTTGCGTTTTTTGTACTTTCACCTGGTAGCACTCTCCCCCACATGATTTGTCCCATTCATAGACCCCTTGGCACTTTGACACTCATGTTGTTTTCGAACCTTTAGGGATGGGAGTCCTGATAGTCTTACATCATGTCGTGAATCAGCCACATACTCCTTCTCCTCATTTTGCTAGCCTCCCCAACGGACTCCCAGGACACTTCCTCATGGATTATTTTGACTGCACTCCCACAACATCATTTACCCATCATTAGTCTGCCCATTCTCAGATTGTCCTCCATACATTGCCCTACTACAGAAACCAGCCTATGGGGCCCCCACCCTCCACTTGTTTTTTCCACCAACTTGCGCCACCCGTAGGCCAAGCCATCTTACACTAGGGAACTCATTTATGTATCTGCATTATTATCCCCATAGATTTTTTCATTCTTTTTGTAATTAAACCATGATTCCTAGCATGTTACATAGCTTTTTGTCATCACCTTTGGTGACTTTCTTGGCAAATGCAACCCATGTCACCCTTGGTTAGGGCACTCCTTATCATCTACTCCTATTGACATTGTCCATATACTCCGAGTATCCCACATGCCACCTACCTCTGCTCTCTGAGTTTGTTCACTTTGTCCCACCTCTGGCACAACTTATCCCATGTCTTGTTGTCCCCCTGACACTCGACCTAGTTGAATGGTTGCGGCCACTTATACTTCGCATATACCCACAACCAAGGGTAGTCTTGAGTCTTCATACATCTTGATTTCGTCCATGTACCTCCTCAGTTCCTACCCTCACCTAGTAGATCTCATGAAGCCCTTTGCTTCTTGGAGTCGCATCCCCCTTTTTGTCGACATCAGCACAGTTTCCAGAAGGGCGACAGTATATTGACTCTCATTACCTTTCCAATGAGAGGTCTCGGATGGCACAGGGAGAACCATAATTGTTCCCTGCTGTCTTTGACCCCTATAACATTCAACTTCAACACTTTCTCATGTTACGGTGGGTCTTACTTTGTGACTATTGCAGTTGTCTTATATTTGCCGAAGACCTCTGAACTTGGATGGGCTATCAATGCCTACTAAATCCATGATACTTCTTACAGGTGTCATTGCCTACTATTTAGAGTATGTTCCTCCTCAGAATTGTCCTTTGCCTTTATCATGACCACCCGTGAGGGCATTGCAGTTGTCTACATCAACACACCGTTTCAGTTACTATACAACACCATTCTTTTTTGAGTTACATGACACGATCATGGGGCATGCCTGCCTCATTTGTACACAATTTATTTTTACACACATTATGGAAGGTTGGGTCCTACAGGTTCCCTTCTCCCTCCAACGGGTCACTCTTGATACTCTCACTATCGCTCTCTCTTACAATGACACTCTCAGTAGAAGAATCATTGATGAATTTTGGCTATATGTATGCTCCTAACCTCATCCATCAGGGAGCATCTGTTATCACTGAAATTTCATCTGCAAATGGTTATAGGAATCCATCATCTTCAAATAGTTATGAGTTCACCCATGGAACAAAATTACCAAAAAACACATTTCCAAAAGGTCCAAAACTATACAACCAGTGATAAAATCAAAGTGAGCTATGACTACACAGGGCGTGTGTGCACATGCACCATCCAGAAATGAAAGAAAAGTGCACATGCGCGATTGTGGTCACTTAAAGCCACACACATTGAGAACGGTGCATTTATGAGATTTGTTGGCCTCCCACCCACTTCTAGTTCAACTTCCAAGTTGATTTGACATCCAAATCTCGACTGGATCCGACTGGGTGGCTGGTCAAAGACCTACAAATGCCCTAAACAACCCCTTTTCACACTAAAAGTTGGTTGCACAATACCTCAAAGTGATTCTATAAAACAAGGCCATGGGTGCACTACATTTTCAAGGAATTCATTTGCAAGGTTATGCTGCTGCTATTCTCTTGGGGGATCCTCTTTTCTCATCAAGAGTATACTAACATCATTACATTTGGGCAATCCATCTCACCTTTTGAGTGGATTAGTTGGGGATTCTTTCACCATTTCTTTCAAGTTTTCAAAGTTGTAAGAAGACCTCAAATTGTTGGGGTCCAAGAGCCCTCCCTTGGAGGAAGAAGGGACCCAAAGTCCTCTTTCTTCTCGGTGTTTTCTTTTCACTAATACAATCCTTTCCATTGGTGACATGAGTCTTATTGGTTTTTTGTTTTTATGTCCTTATGCTCAATAGTTTAGTTGTTCTTTCCTTTTCTAGTTTAATTCTTAGCTTAGTCTTTTATGTTTCTTTTTCCAACCCTTTCCTTCGTTGCTGTCTTTCTTAGCTAACCCAACTAAGCTTGTAAGAACCTCTGTTTTTCTCATTCAGGTGACAAAAGAGGCACAACAATGAGAATCATAACCTAATGCATATTGTTGGCTAAGTGCCATGCTAAGTATTGTAATCACATATATGTGTCCCATCTTGGTTGTAGACACCTGAGTCCTACAACCCCCCCTGCCTCTATCTCAGGTGAGACTTCATCTGCTTCACAGGTGTTGCCGAAAGAGATGGTAGTTAGGGTTTTGTTGGTGTGTTGTTGAAGCATTGAGCCCTGAGTTTGCCCCTATTCCAAAAAATGGTTCTGTTGTCGGGACCTGAAACTTTGATTGTTGGGAACTGAAGAAAAGAGAAATCTATGTGCATAGATTTGTTGTTGTAGTGCACAGTATTCTACTTGACTTGTAAAGCTCAGTGCAAAGAAAGGAACTGGATTTGAAGAAAGAAGGTAAGATCTTAAAGTTTTTTTCTCTGGGAAAGGTAAGACAAGTGAATTTTTTTCTTCGAAAGTATGAATCTAGGTATGTTTGATAGATTTTGTTCTATCCTGAATGTAAGGGCCCAGATAGAAGAAAGATTTGATCTAAATAAATTTGATAGAAATAGAGAAAAATATGTTATTCCTATACATAGAAATAACTTTTGGACTAATAAATGGATGCAGGAACCTAGAAAGAATTTTTTTGGATTGCAGGTACAACAATGTGATCCCAGTACACAGTAAATGAGAGGTTGGAACTCATTTAAAAGAAAGAGAGGATTGACACTGTGTTACAATTGTAGAAGATTGTGACATATTCCTAAGGAATGCCTTGGTATAGGTCCTAATTGTCTTTGTTGTAAAGATATTGGTCATGAGGTTGAGGATTTCCCTAGGACGATTGCTAAAGTCAAAAAGATGAACAAGAGACAAGAAAACTATAAAGAAGGTCAAGAGACTAAGGATATGTTAAAGATCAATACAGAAAAAGAGTCAGAGACAATGTTAATACAGTTAAAAGAAGAAATGGATGGTCACAGAGACATCAATTTACCATAGATTCTGAAAGAAAAACAATGCATAGTTACAAGAATAGAAGACTTCGACATAGACTATGTATTGGATGAAGAAACACATGTGAATATTATGCCAGAAAGCACTTGGGAAATTTTGGGAAATCCTGCTATGATACCTTCATTGGGAAGGATAGGCTTGTTTAAAGGAAATATGATAACCCTATATGGAAGAGTTACTAATATACCTATGATTTCTCATGGAACTATGTCTGAAGAAGAATTTGGAGTTATTAGGTTTGTTGAGAACATCGCCTCTTTTCCACTTTTATTAGGGAAGACTTGGATTGAGAAGGATCAGATCATAAGGAAAGCAGAGGAGGAAGCCATAGAAAAGAAAAAGAAATAACTAAGGGATTTCATAGCTCGAAGAATAGATCGACTGATAGAAGAATGATAAGTTGAGTTGAAGCAGCAGAACAAAAGATAAGTAGTTGTCAACTTTGAAAGAGTGCAAGAATGGTTGAAGGACCTATCCATGCAAGAAGAACGTATGTCCACCCAGGACCTAGTAAGAAAAGAGGTATTACCTTTGAAACCTTTGAAATAACATTGACAGTGCGAAGTTCCCATGCTAAGAAAAGATAAGAATAAGAATGGAAAGAGGAATCCAGAGACTCAAATCACAAGAAAGAAGGCAAGGAAGCTTAGTAAGAAGAAATCTAAGTTAGAAAAACTACTGGAAGTTCCAGAGAAGACTTTGTAGGAGACAGATATGAAAAACTTGAACTTCGTCGGAATAACAAAACAACGCAGAATGGGACTTTGCCATGACAAAGCTATATGACCGTTGGAGGTGCCCCAACTGTTAGAATGATGCTTCAGAATGACTAGAAACGCAGTTATTGCCGGAAATAATGCCTATGGACCATTGAGACTGCTCCATAATGGATGGATTCGTATTTATTGAGGCATTCCTACCCATTGGACGAATCCATTATGACGTTTCTTATTTAACCCGTCAGACGTTGCGTCGAGACCAATTTTTTCAAACCATGATATCCGAGATAATAGAGAATCCATTGTATCGCGTTGTGATTTCTAGACCTCTCCATTTGTTTGATTACCTCATTTGTCTATTCGCCTACCTGAGTTATTTGATTACGAGTGTGCATGTCAGGAGAACGTAGCACATTAGAGAATTTTGTGGAGGAGATACTTGTAGACCTCATGGCTGAGAGAGTCATTTCTGTAGGACTACAAGCATCATCGACTAGGGGCCTGCAAGCATCCCCCTCGACTGGATGTCGTTCTAGCTGAACCATGACAGAGAAGTGAAGTAAACATCGTGATGATCTAGCTAACGCGAAGCAGATCCCATCAGTCTTGCCTAAATACATACCACCTTTGGTTGGGATAGTTAACCATGATAGTATCCCACGTGACTTTGAATACACGATGATCACTGCATACATATCGAAGGGGATACATGTAGTTGGACCCCAGTTAGGACATATCCTAGCACTGAAGAACAATGACTTCAACCTCGGAGACCGGAAGAACTATGCGATGCTCACACCACATAGGTATTTGATGAAGATGACTGGGAAGAAGCCATGCACAGTATCCCAGCCATGGATAAAGGAGCTCATGAAATCAACTATCCTGAATGTGATGAAGATCCCTCACTTTGGCCAACACCAGGAGGTTAATGCTTGTGTTAAAATCCTCCCATCGTGCTATCATGGAGGCTATTTGTGGTTCGACAAGTGTGTTTTTGTGGATCCAGCAAGGATCCACTTGATCATAGGACTGAGCATGCACATGCTAGACCCTCACCAGTTCTACCCAAATAAGGCCTCAGATCGCTCCCTGGCATAATGCATAAAGGAATCCTATGGAAATGTAGAGAAGGGAAAGAAATGCTACAAGGTAGCCTCCATCTAGGATGGTGCAGTGCACCTAGCTTGTCATCTTATATCTAGTAATCTCATTAGAAATAACCATCCAACACAGGTCACTGGATTTTTAGTAGACCTCAAAGGAAAGTGCATATAAGGCATGTAAATGAACTGGGTGAGTTACCTTGTCAACGAGTTGGAGAAGGACTGTTGTGAAGCTCAATATCAGGGATATGAGTTTCATTTTAGTTGGATACTGGTATTGATATCATTTGTTTCCTGGAAAATGTCGAAAGGAGCAACCTTCTCGGAAGTTGAGCCATTAGAGCTGTTGGTCACAAGGTTCTCCACCTTGTGGTATAGAAATGACATGTCGAAGCAGTGGTAGTCGAATGTTGTCATCCATGCTTACTACCAGCAGTTGAATCATGTCATTGAAGGATTTACACAAATGAACTCGAAGACACTACATCAGTACAAACTTCTAGCAAATTTCCATGCATACCGACACTTTTTTTATATCACTTTGCGCATGGATGAAAGTAAGGAGGAGTTGCAGTCCTATTAGGAGCTGACCGAAGAAGACATGGAGAATATCACCAAAGAATGGACAACAAAGTTCCTTTTCTCAGTGAAATATGTAGAACTCTCCAACCTTGTCATCATCAAAAGTCCATTGGACACTCAGGTCGAACATGACGGACATACTAGCACGAAGAAAAAGAAGAAAAAGGAGGAAGTGCAGAACATAGAAACTGATGAGGAGGACAACGCCTTAGAGGAAAGTAGGCCTGACTCACATGCAGCAAGAGGAGGAGACGAAGTGAACCGAGAATAAGGAGGGGAAGAAGGAGAAAATAAATACAAAGGATAAGTTACACCACTTAAGGATCCCCCTACAGAGGCCAAAACATCAAAGAAAAATAAGGTTTCCCTGCAGAAACCCTCATCACGGAATAATACTTGAGCCAATAAGCCTCAGTCGAAGAATGTGCTCACAGTGGATGATGTCGATCTCATCATCGTAGCCATGGAGGACACCTCAGAGGATATCCTACAGAGACATGAAGTAAGAAAGAAACACTATATGAAAGAATAGAGAAGGATCTCAAGGACATACAACATGCTATCCATTCGAGCCACACAATACCTACTGCACCTTCTTCAGTGAAATTGAAGAATTGGGAGATGATCCCACCCAATTACAAAGATTAGTAGATGTAGCAGAGGCTTGAATTCATCAAGTCCAAGAAGAAAAGGAGCAACTACAAAATACGTGAAGAAGTAAAAGGAGGAGGTCTTAGAGAAACTTCGAGTTGCCTAGCACAAGAAAGATGGAATTAGGGAGAATTTCGAAGAGGACAAGGAGAAGATGTAGAAATAAAAGGACCAACTTCTTGTAGAGTAGACTGTGGTTAAAGAAGCAATGACTAAATCACTTCACTCTATCTTAAGATTGGCACAGGAGGAACCAGAGTCAACTGAGATACAAGTGGGGAAGCTTGCTGAATCCATTTAACAACTTTAAGCAAGAGTAATGGAGCTAGAAATCCAAGAAGTACCTAGCACTCTGCAAGAAGTGTGTGATCAGAGGGAAGAAGCTTCCAGGAACATAGTAAAAAGAGTTAGGGAACTTGCCTTAGAGTGTAAGCAATTGAGTGATTAGAGTGTGCATACCTATGAGTGCCTTGCAGAAGATTCAGAGATGAAGAAACTGGAAGCACAACTCTAGGAGGCAAAGAAGTAGGTATCCACCATGCAAGCACAGATGAAGTTTCTTACTGGAGTTGAGAAAATGAAGCGATCATAAGAACAATGCGTAGTCCAGCAATAGGTTACTGCTATCTAGAGAAAATTCATGGAGGTGACATAGAGACTCCATCCGGTGCAGGACAAAGGCTACACGATTTTTGAAGAGATCGCAGGCCAAGGTTCATAGCTAGACCAAGTAGTTGTGACAGTGGAACAACTCCTGGAAGGGTCTATTATGAAGTAGGTGATTCAGGAGTTCGTTGAGCAGGAGGCTCTAGCGAAGCAGGAAGTCAAGGTAGCTTGAGCTAATATCGAGGCCTTCAAAGTAGCACTGCCCAAATCTGAGTGACTCAGGACGAGTCACAGGTGAGTGTTGGGGGCCTGTTGGCCCTTGACCAAGTTTTGAGGACACATTGGTCATGTTTGCCCAATTTTTGGGACTTCGATAGGGTGGTCGAAGATGGAGCACCTAGGTGAAGCGAAGATCACAGGATCTCACTTGTTTTGTGGAACCAAAAAGGGGTTCATTAGGGTTTTTGTATTAGGGTTTTGGGATGTTGGCCCATGGGTTTACACATGTTTAGGCCTTGTTGTAATTGTATAAATAAGTAGTAGCTAAGCAATGTAGAGGGCGATTGGCTTAGTGCATGACTACTTGTAGGGTTGGCTATGTGCAAAGAGTATGATTGGATTAGTGCATGACTACTAGTAGGGTTGGCTATGTGCAAAGTGTATGTTTGGCTTAGTGTAAGATATTTTAAGTTTTTTTTGTGCAATCTAGCTGTGTAAAGTAAGGCTTTGTGCAAACAGACTGTGTAGGAGTTGGCTTTGTGCCTTGACCTAGTTTTGGAAAGGAGGATCTAGTGCGCAACTCATAGATCTCCTGTTCTCTATGGCTTTGTGCACAGGAGAAGATGAATGTAAGAATATTGGAGACTAGTAAAGAATAAGAAGAAGAATTTGGTGGACGTAGCCCCACACTGGGGTGAACCACATATATCTTGTGTCCTGATGTGCTTTGTGTGATGTTGATTATGTGATTATTTTCTTAGTGTTGTTGATGTTATGTATAATGAATGCATATGATGTTGTAGCTTAGTGCTTAATGATGTGAATGAATGCTAGATCTGAGATAATGTTGCGTGCTAAGTAATTGGAAGTGTTATATATTGATTATTACTGCGTTGTTCTGTAATAAGGGTTAGTCTGTGTACATGAGAATCATAACCTAATTCATATTGTTGGCTAAGTTCCCTGCTAAGTATTGTAATCATAGATCTGTGTCCCAGCTTGGTTATAGACACCTGAGTCCTACAATCCCCCCTGCCTCTACCTCGGGTGAGACTTCATCTACTTTGCAAGTGTTGCTGAAAGGGCCAGTAGTTAGGGTTTTGTTGGTGCATTGTTGAAGCGTTGAACCCTGGGTCTACCCCTGTTCCAACATGTTGTAGGAGTGGTTATTGAGGTTGAAGGATAACCACCCTATGAATCAGTTCATATAGCTAGAGTGGCATCCTGTGGAGATCACAAAGTTAAAGGAAGTTAATAAAAAATTCACACGCGCAATAGATTTCTGGTTAGACAGTATTGTTTCAAGGTTTGTCACCAAATTTGTAGTAGATATCGTGAAGTCCTACACCACTACAGAGCATGATTTTCCAAAGGGACCCATAGGTAGGTACATAAGATCATTGTATACTTCAATCAATATGTTATTGTACGATAAAGGTGTGAAGACCATGGAATCAGACAACTAAACTTCCCTGCGTGCATGGGAGAGGGGGGGAAGCACTGACAGGAGGTTGAAATATGGATAGGGAGATGGATAAGGGAAAGAAGAAGGAGGCCATGGACCCAATCATGATGGAAGAGGACCAAATAAAGAAGATAATGGAAAAAGATAGAAAGACGTGCAACGAAATACCTTACCAATATAAGATGAATTACATGAAGAGAGACATAGCTGACAAAGAGGGATTGGAGAGTGATAAATAAGAGGTAGAGGATCTTCGAGCTGTGGAGAAGATTGAGGAAATATTGCATGCAACATACAAAAGTAGAACAAGAGGTCCAAGGTTAGGAACATAAGGAATAAATATAATATATATCACCGTCAGTGTGGAACCTACAACCCCACATGCAACTAATACACCTGAAATAACACTAGCGTTTAGACAACCAAATTTTAGTGGAAGAAGAGAAATAGGACATGGGTCGAATCAAGGAAAATCTGTTGGATATCTTGGTGCATGCATTTGGCATGTGGTTGAGCTACATATTGGGACATGTATTTGATGAGTTAATGAGGTGGTTATATTGTACATCATTGATGAGTCATAGCTTGATCTATATTTTGTGCATGGTTGATGCACTTTCTTGGTATAGGTGGTGATACATGTTTAGTGAAATGCTGATGCACTCATAGATAGTATTTGTTTGAGGGTGATAGTACTTGACTAAAATACATAATTGGTATTATTTTTTTAGCATATACTTTGGTACATGGTGTATGATATGACATAGTTGAGACACTTGATTGATTGAGATACATGGTTGTGACACTTGGTTCATGGTAGAGACATATCATGAGTGACATGACACTTGTTTAAGGAACATTGTTGGCATATTGGTAGAAGCATATGGATGATACACAGTTGGCACATGTTATTGGCATATGGTTGATACACTCCATTGATGATATCTTATGGTAAATTGTATGGCACATGATGTACATGGTTGATGTACATGGGTGTTGTGCATGGTTGGCACACAATATGGATCAAGATGTACATGGTTGATGTTTTGTTCATGATTCTCTATTCATTGTTGAAATATATTTTTCTTCATGATGTATGGTATTTCACGAGTTTGATGTATGGAAAGGTCCAAGGATCATCATCGAAAGAGAAGATCATTCTTGAGCAGTTGATCCATGTTTCAGTTGAGCAGTAGCATTGGCAGCATAAGCATATTGTTGTGGTAGCATATTTTTCATATTGCATAGAAGATAGGGGGAGACACACCCACAGGGGAAGTGATTATTTTTCCCATGATTCCAGGAGGAGAGATTTATCAGATGCAAAGGTAAATACTTGGAGAAAGAGAACAGAGGCATGGTTCCAAGGGGGAGCGATGATCACAGGGGGAGCATGAGCAATATATATTTATCATTACATCAGAGTGACATCCATTTTTAAAAAGGGAGATATTATTTAGAAGAAGATCAAAGCCTCCAGGAAAGGGGAGCAACCCCAAGGAGAGTTCAGGTAGGGGGAGTAGCCCCAAGGAGAGAACTACCCTTTTCCATTGATGTCAAAGGGGGAGAGATAGTCACATTTATGTGATTGAGATGACTATTGATGAAGAGAAATGCCATGTCTACATGTTTCCATCAATGATTGGTATTGACATCAATGCCAAAGGGGGAAGTTGTTGGATCATGTTGTCATTGATGTCAAAGGATTGATCGATTGATTTCAAAAGAACAATGTCTTGTCATAGTATATTGATGTAGTGATTGATGGATAATATATTGTCATTGTTGTCAATGGATTGATGTCAAGTGGAGTCATAATTATATGATGTCGTGCATAGACAAAGATGGATCAATGTGTTGTCATTGATAGATGATGTCATGCATAGATGAAGATGGATCAATGTGTTTTCATTGATATATGATGCATAGATGGATTGATGCATATATGAATATGGATCGATGTGTTTTTATTGATATATGATGCATAGATGTATTGATGAATTAATGTATTGATTGTTGGATCATGTGGTCATGCATGGAATCAATGACAAAGGGACATTGTCTTAGTGATGTGTTGTCATGAGTTATTCCAGTTAGATTGATTTAAAGATGAATTATTATTGTATTGTCATTGTTGAAAGGAAGTACAAATGGATGAACTCCAAAGCGGTCCCTTTATGGTGAAATCCCTCACAGGAAGACACTTTGCGGTTGAGTTATCCTAGAAGTATGGTTATAGAACCCAAGATTAATTATGGAATAATCAGATAAATATCAGTGAACTTGTCAGTGAAACTATCCTAGATGGATATTTCTTGTCATGCCATTTCCGGTGGTATGTGGAACATCACATAACTCCTCACGGTTAGAGAGTTATGGCCTTGTGAATTTGGAGGACCCTCATGTGTTGGCTAGAAGCCCCAAAAGGTCAAAGAAGTTAAATTGTTTACAAAGAAGAAACTATTTACATAATAAAGTGAAGTGATGAAGTCAAAGAATATTATTTAAATAATAAAGTTAATGGAGAAATTTCTAATTATGGAAAGTGGTTTTAAGTGGGTTAACCCTAAAATAAGGAGAGTGGGTTAAGTGGACAAGTGGCCATGTGAACAAAGTGGCTATGTGGACAAAGTGGTTTTGTGGATAAAGTGGATATGTGGAAAAAGTGGCTAAGTGGATGATTTTAAAGGAAGATACTTGGAGAGTATAAATAAGAGGAAAGAGTCTCTTGTAAAGATATATCTCTTGAGCATATATTGAAGATATATTCTGAGTGAAAGAGTCATTGCAGGTACTCATGGACACATCAAAGTTTTCGTAAGTCTGAGATCTTGACAAGAAAAGTTTGAGAAGTTCATAAACCCTATTTTCTAAAGGATCATGCATGCTTCAGTGAGCCAAAGTGCATACATGCATGGGATGCAGGGAGGAAAGACAGTAGACACACAGTCTAAAGGAGATCAGCGCACGTACAGTTGGAGAAATTCATGGAAACTTGAGTGTGATATGATGCTAGATTTCTAAAGTCTAAAGAAAGTTCCAGATCTTCATTATGTGGGCTCATATTTTCCATAGAAGTTCTGGTATGGTTACATGATTGTTTTGATGGATACTTTTTCTCATGGTATGGTGAATTCTTAATGAATTCTTGGCATGGTTGTTGTGATATGGTTTATGTTGGTTGATTGACTGAGTGAGCAACACTCTTATGTTTCTGTACTGATATGGTTGCCATATTATATTGGTTACTTATACATGATAAAGTAACATTCATATTGTATGGTTGAGGAGCATGAGTAAGTTGTTGGGAAACATATATGTGTTGTGATTGGTTATGGTACAGATTGGACAATGAAGGGAAGAAGTGGATGTGATAGAGTGTTAGCACTCTATAAATTTTTTCGGCCGATAAAACAAACGATAGAGGTAACCTACAAACTGAATTTAGAGCTGGGTACTAGATTTCTTAGGTTAAAGAGGGCTCTCTCCTGTCACTTGGTCTTCAACAGATGAGTTTTCTTTAATAAATCAATGGCTAGGTTTTGTTGCTTTGAAGGGTTTTTTTTAATTTTGCTAGAAAGGAAGGGGAGGGACACTTAGGGCTATGAAGTCAAACTTATGAAATGAATGGAAGCTGGTCAGTAGAACTCTTTAGAGAATAAAGGCTAAATGAGGCGATAAATCTGAGTTATAAATTGTAAATTTGCAGAGTGTAATAAGAAAGGAAAAACATATAACTGTATCAAAGAATTAAATAAATGAATTCTGACATTAGTTTGGAATAAGTTAACACACTTTAAATTGCTTAAGCCAAGTGCATCACAAGATGAATTCTGGGCCTTTAACGATCCAATTTAAACAAAAGACAGTGAAAATGGAATTTAAGCATATAGGAAATACATACAAAGAAAGGAGATGAAACTCAGAACACCACCATTAGAATCTTTTCATGGAAAAATCAAGACATCTGCATGTGCATTCTATTCATCTTCAGAAAATTACATTCAAGTTACGAACAACTAGAATCGTGCCCTTGCACTTTTTCCAACCTCTAATACATTTGGAACTCCTAATATTTATACAAGATGAGTTCCTTCAATTTGAAACCGATTATAGTGATTATAAAGAAACGCTTCAGTTTCTGAAACCGATTACAATGATTAAAATGAAATGTTTCGGTTCTGAAACCGATTACAATGATCAGCAAGAAATGTTTCTTAATCAATATTTTGACTTCTCTGGCATCTCAATCCCTCTTTTCTCTCTCTGACTCTGTCTCAACCCTTCGTGTGATTCATTGTATTTCATTGAACTCTGGACATCATTTGCCAGGCCCTAGAAAACTGCATTTGGCCTTACCCAGCCGGACCATCTCCCTCGATCGCAAGTCAGGAAATGCTATGTCTCAAATATAATTTTCTTCCTGAAAATGAGTGGAACTGGCAAGCCGAGTTAGTGTACTGTTGAGATGCCGTTGAAATATCGTGGCCACACTAAGGTTTTAACGGTCCAACATTTAAAATAAAACAAAATAAACAAAAAAATGCCCTTTTATACTTTTCCTCTTTTGGGGGGCATGAGAAAGTGGTTTGGAGAAACCCTCTTTTCACCCTGAAATTCACCTGGTGGTGCCACGTAACCTCAAATGAAAACCATGGTTTAAATTTTGGGCACGTTCTCCAAAATTAACCCCCACACAACTTCTCCCCCTGAAATTATCCTCGACCATTGATCTTGAGACTTCATGATCCGCGACGCATCGGTCCCCATCAACTTAGAGCTCCTGTAAGATTTATCTATTTCCTGTCATATTTAGCCCCTAACCTAGTTTATCAGGCTTCCAAACCAATTTTAGCATTCCACTAGATTTCGAAGTCTTGATTTCACATAATACAAATTAGCATGTGAAAACAAAGAGGATGCAACAGATCTAAGTTTTCATGGAGAGAGAAAACCCTAGTTATTAAGGAGGCATACACAGGTTGTTGTGACCTAGACCGCGTACATATGTGGGATGCACTATTGGTATGGAGCGTACATATGCATGTTGAACTACTGACAGGTCATGTAACTGTTGACAAATTGGTATTTGTTGAGTATTGAATCCTCTTCTTAGTTGGTGTTGAGTTGTGTAAGCTAAGTCTTGCATTGCAAAGCTTGTGATCTTGTGGATTTGTTACTCTATTCAGTTGTTTCTGATAAAACCCAAGGATTGTAGTCCATAATAAAAAGAAAATTGTACATACTTCTTGTATTCTTTGTGTTCCTTGTGGTGGTGGATTATTGATGATCTATGTTGCTGATATATGTTTACATACAACTGGTTATAAATTGATAGTAATAAGTGTTGAGTAAATTTTGATTGCTAACTAAGGATTTTTTTTGAAAGGAAGTGAAAAAGAGACCTACACTGATTCTACTCCCCCCTCTTAGTGTGATTAGTGTTTCCAACAAAATAAATTGGGGGATCAAGTTCAGGAAGTAATAGTCAATTATCAAATTACCATAGTAAGTAGTTCACGATAGTTCAAAATGGAAGGACAAGAACCCACAATCAGATTACTAGAATTTTTGGGAGAGGCATCAAAGGACCCTGAAAAACATTTATTTATCTATGAGAAGATATGGGAAGCAAATCATATAATAGATGAGGATAAAAAGATCGTACAATTAGTTATCACACTAAGAGACTACGCACTGGACTAATACATGAAAGTGGATGCAAAGAATCCACATGGAGTACCAAAGACTATCACAGACGTGAAAAATCCACTGGTAAACGAGTTTAAGAAGCCAAGCTCAGAAGACCAGTACATGAATGAAATGATTGAAATCGGGAAGAAACTAGGTGAGTCTATTTGGGAGATTGATCAAAGGTTCAAAATTCCAAAAGGTAAGATGAAATATGTAATTACTGACATGCAACAGAAACACTTATTTGTGAACTCACTATTACCACACTTGAAGTATCCTTTGAGACACCAAAAGTTCCAAACTCAGGCAGAGGCTCTCCAAGAAGCCCTACAACTGGAAGATAAATAGTACCAATAGAGAGATCCATCAATAGAGGATTTGAAGGAGGATTTGAAGAATATGACATTTCAACTTAAACAGAATAAGGGAAAAGATAAAATAGAAACTATTTGGTGTACACTATGCAAGACAGAAGGACATCATAAGAATGAAGGTCCAACTTTTGCATAGTACTTTGCAACAGGGGTTCCAAACCCCTTTCCAATAGGAGGACCATGGTGTGATATTTTTAAGATGCACGGGAATGATCGATATCATTTTCCAATGATGCATATGTATAAGATAGTACCAAAAGGTTCATATTGCAATTTTTTCAAATCAATGGGTCACGATGATAAGGATTGTAGAGCACTAGAACTGATGAGATAAATAACTTCAGACACTTACATGGTCCAAGCAGATATGATGATAGTGAAATCTACACCCCAATGTAACCAGGTGCCACCACCATACAACAATACACAACTGTAGTAAAACAATGCATAGTCGCAGTACAACAATGCATAACCATAGTATAATCCTGTGCAATATAACCAGGTACCCCAATACAATGCACTGCCATGAGATTGAGGTGGATATATAAGTGGAGGATGAGGAAGAGGAGGATTTGGATGAGGCAGAGGACCAATAACGTTCCACAACTGCCAACAACCAGGACATTATGCAAGGGATTGTCCACTTCCACTAGCGACATGTATGTATTGTCGCGCAACATAACATGACATAGAATACTCCCCAACACTCTTGGGAAATTATCCAGGAAAAAAGGAACCAGAACATGTCTAGTGGATTTCTACAAAATCTAGGGAGGATGGGAAAAACATCAATATAGTCACTCGAGGAGGACCTAAGTCAAGATTTGATGAAGCAAAACAATATCCATCTCAACACCAATGGGTCAAGAAGAATATTGAACCACAGAAGTAGTTTGATGCGTGTAAAGAAAAGGAAACATTTAAGGAGGCCAAGCAGGATTTTCTCAAGTAGAATGTTGCGTCTACATCTGTTGCGCAACAAAATCAGGACCCACCAATGTACGAGATTCCATATTCAATAGACCATACCAGTAAAGGACAACCTGTAGAGAAAGTACGTACCATAAAGAATTTTTTTCAATCCTGTGTTAAGTTATTGAATGATCCATCATTTGTTAAGGTCTTACAAAATCTTCTAGAAAGATTCAATACAGAGGTAGAAGGGAAGTTAGAGAAAAAAAAATCAATCATCTTCATACAAGAAGAAGGACAAGTAGAGAATTCAGGATAAATTCCAACATTGAGGATTTCAAAATGGGAGATATTATACTACATTTAGGCTCTAAAGTAAATGTATTTCCTCAGAATACGTGATAGTGTATGGGATAACCCACATTAGGTTATTCACCTCTCCAGTAGAAACTAGAAAACCAACACAAAGTGTTACCAATTGGAAGGCTTAAAGGTGTGACAATATATTTGGATGGAGTGAGCACTATGAAATATTTTGAAGTGATCGAGATAGTATATGGCACAATACCTTACCCAAAATTATTTGGATTGGATTGGGAATTTGATAACCAAGATTTGATCAACCTGAATACAAGGAAACTGACTTTTTAATCAGGAGAATATAGATTTACTGCACCATTGTATCCTTCAGAAGGAGAAAGGTTTGTAGAGGAGAATTGTTTGGACTAGAAGAAATAAACCAGTTGTATAGAACCACTGCGCGAGAAGAGGATTATGTCAACCCAAATGCATATGGGGTACTCAACTGGAGAAGCATTACATCATGTGCTTCAGAATCATACATACGTTTGGAGAATTGGTAACAATGACTACATGAAATCTCCACAAGAATGTGCGCAAGAATAGACTGGACAATAAGATGGGTGGGTACAAAGATAAGGGAACCTCCTAGTTTTCATGGAATAAACGACTTAGAGGAATTATTGATAGAATATGAGGAGAAGGTTTTGGAAAATCTTAGGCTCTTAGCCATGGATATTTCACTCAAGGAAACATATGCAAGATGGTGGGGTGCACACAAAGAAACAATTCATGACTAGTATTAATGTTGTAGGAAAATTCCCCTGTAGACAGGTGAATGTCCTCTTGGATCTTAGACCCATAAGACCAAGACAAAAAAATGATAAAATTGAACACTGGCATTCCTTTAAATGTAGCTAAAATAGTCAAGGGAAAAGAGGAATAAAGCATGCGTACATTTTTTGGACGTTTGTCCTTTCTCTATCTAGGTTGTACTTGATATAAGGGGGATTCTTCTCCAACATTCTCTCAATAGATCGATTCTCCCTCAAAGATGACCACAGAGAGTTGCAGTGCTCCCTGCAAGTGGGCAGGGGAGCACTAATCTCCAAAAATACTTTTAGGATGATTATTCCTCAAGGTAAAAGATTGTAAACTTTTACAAATGATATATTTTCATCTTCTAAAAAGTATTAGAGAATGTCCCAAGTGTTCTTATGATGTCATCCGCAATGCGACACATGCGAGATGAAAGTATGACTTTTGCGACACTTGCAAAAAAAGTGCGACACTTGCGATAATGTCAATGAGGCATTATCAAAGTGAGTAATTTTGACATGTAACATATTCCCCCCCAAAGTGCGAGGTCAAAAGATGAAAACTGATGACTGAAGTACTTTGTAGACTTTCGAAGAAAGGGTATGGAGTCGAAGAAATTGGTAGAAGTTGTAAACAACCATCAGATAAATGTTATGATATGTTTCAAACCCAATACATGAATACCTATGCTTGAGTGATAAAGGAATCTAAGTTATGGCCGCCACCAAATACACTGCGGATCCATAATCATATTAACTTAAGGGTATAGCCACCAAAGATACAATGTGGATCTATACTTCCATGACATGAACTGATTGTAGCCACAATAAATACACAGTGGATCTATGAGATGAAAAAACATAGCCACAAACCAATACAATGTGGATCTATGTGACAATATATATATCAATATGCTCAAATGATCTCCTTTCACAGCCTGGGTAAAGTATATTTCAGAGTGAACAATCAACCCAGGGTATTCTTCCCAATCTCGATGTAGTATGAATATAGCCATGTGAATAGATGTTTTGATGTCAAACATGGTAGAAACCACTTGATTATCGTTCATTGAGGTAAACCATTAACAAGTACAATGGAAATCTCTAGTGATGTCAATAACTCCCAAGGTACCCTAGTACAATCCAACGAATGTGAATAGATGAGTTGAAGTCGAACATTCTTGGAATAACCGATCATAGGTCAATGATTTAAACTCACTTTCGGAAGTGAGGAGGCCTGCCATTGAGGCATGTAGGTCCCAAGGTACTAACTAGTTTCTAAGTAAAATTTCCCAGATAATGTGTTGAAGTCGACATGAAAAGACTCATTGAAGGAGGGCCTTGATGTATCCCTCATAAATGACATGAAACTAACATAGAGATGTAATATGGTTAATCAAATGAGTATGGACTGACATGGGTATTGAAACTGGAAATTTGTGATGGTTGACTCTCGAGGCGGATACTTCCCTTGAACACTAAGGAAAAAACAACAGAAACATGACATGGACCAAAACATGATGCAATGGACACTATGACTTTCGTCGGGTGACCCAAAGGAGTAAAGAAACTCAAAGGATTGGTTCAGTGTAGAGGTTCAATCGATTAAAATGTATGTAAAGACAATGTGGCATGTTCAAGGGCGACTGCAAGAGTGACTTGTGATGATTCCAAAAATGGCTTAGCTTGCTTAAAAAATTTTCCCCATCCAAATAGAAGAGTACCTCTTTTTATTTTTACGAGCTCGAGGAGGATAAAATATGCTTGATATAACTCACCTTCGGTAAGTTCCTCTTCTGTTGTTTAACAAACTATAAGAAGTAAGGGTTCGGTCCCATATGGGCCCTTAAATGTGTAATTTTTAATGAGTCCAAATAAGGAAAAATCGATGGTTTTTCATGTTTAGAGAGTGTGAAAATAACTTAAATATGACTCCAGGGTTGTCCTTTTTCATAATATTAGTCTCTGAAGTCTGAAAAAGAGATAAACTGCTACTCGGGAGAATCCCTTTTAAAACCTTTTAAATGAGTGTGAAAGGAAGCAAGATCACTGAACAATATTTTCATGTGTAGAGAGTCTAAAAAGAGCTTAAAAGATACTCCGAGGGTTCTTTTTTCGTATAACTTTATGAGTCCGAAAAAGAGATACAAATTCTACTCGGTTACATTCTCATGTTTTTTCAAGCGTGAGAAAGAACAAAGACCATGCTCATCATTGTTACAAGGTTAAACAGAAAAAATACTGCTTCAAAACCTGCAAGTGATGACCAATCTGCATTCCAAGGTATTAGTGACATCTTCAAAAAATATTTTAAAACCCAAAAGAAACTATAGATTAGAAAAAATGAACCTTGTAATAGTGAAATAGGGTTAAAAATGTTATTTACCATTTCATTTTTACCAAACTCTTCTAGCATTGGTATTTTCGACTTCGGAGGGCGATTTTGAAGCTGTTGGCATTGGAGCTACAGTCGACCATTTCCACATCTGTCCAGATCAGGTTGGTCATTAACCCATTCTAATCATTTTTCATAGTTTAGAATTTCATTTTAGGTAGTTTTTAGTCTTTTCCCGGGCTCCCTAGGAAGCCCTTGGCGCCGAACCAGATCGACACTCCCTCAAAGGGGTGAGGGGAGTGTCGATCTCATTTTTGGTTCCCTGGTGTGTGTTCCAGGGGAGCGCTAGCACCTTGTGGATGCGTTTAGGGGGGCGTTGATACAGGATTGAAAAATAATTTGATATTAATGCTAAAAGTACCCAAAATTTTGTTGTGAGAAGATGGTTAATGGATTTTAAATGTATGTTCTTGCAGTTTACACCGATAAAAACCATGATCAAATGGAAAGAGCACGAGCATGAGATCGATGATATAGCTGCGCTGTAAAACCCCCAGACAAGGGTCACTTTGAGGAATTGTGGCCTCCTCAAGTATTTTAAATTGCAAAAGATGAAAAAGGAAGTCTTACTACTTGAGTATCTAATTGGACTATGGGATGTCATTGAACACGTGTTCCATATTGGGACACAAATTCTCAAAATCGAGCTAGATGATGTATACTTTTTGACCGACCTCTCAAGAAGAGGGGATCCTATCATTTTTTTCAGGTAGTGGGAAACTCCTCATATTGTTGAGGTGTACATGGCAGATCATTGTGTTCTTGTGTCACGATTGGTCGGAGGACAAATCGTGATCAAAGAGGTCAGATATTTGACACTACAATCTATCTTGTTTTCCATAAACAACCTAGAAGGTAGCAATAATGTGCATTTGGACTCGAAATACCAAATGGATTATGCTCTACAATGTGTGGAGCCGAGGTTATTCAACTGGAGTGTAGGTTTCCTTCGCAATGTGAAGGATAAAATTACGAAGTCTAGGTTTGGGAAACAGAAATAGTTCGATTATGGTTACTTTTTGGTTTCGTTCTTTCTGGAGCAAATATAGTGATGCAGGCATAGATTGCGCTAATGGCATGACCGATGGTTGAACCACGTATGGAAAGGTGGACTTGTTTGTCTCCAAGATTGGGAACCGACTCGGAATTCAAGTTCACGACCGACTTCTTTTTTTGGTTGAGATGATAGTTGATCATCATCGAGGACTTCCCATACGCCAGAGTATATTTTAGGGGTAGACTGGACTTATTACTCCCAGAGGGTACTGAGTGGGATGTGTTAGGTACGAAACCAAAACCTTGTAATGTCTTTTTTTGATTTTGGAATTTATATTATTTCTTGTGTATAAAGAGGGGTTTTAACAGATGAATTGTTTCATCATCCAAATAGAGGCGCATCACATCCAGTGGAGATACCGACACTAGGGCATCGCAGAGACGTGAAAATATTTGTAGAGCATGAGGTAGTGGTGGGAGATCTCTAGGAGGTTGATAGGAACCTCCGAGGTCTTACGATGGGTGTCCCACCTCTTAGGAGGCGCGACATACCCCTACATTTGTAGAGGCATACAATGGGGGTTCCTAAGAGTTTGAACCACTTGCTTCGACGAATGGCCCATGCAATGGTGTTCTTTTCAGAGCACAACATGGTGTAGGAGGACTAGGATCCTCTAGATTTTTTTTTTTAGTCTTTTCATGATGATATCGTGGGCATGAGGGCCCAATTTTTTCCCTTCTATGTACTTTTTTGATGTAAACAAACTTTTTCTATCACGCAGTTTATATATATATATATACATATATATCTGATTTTTGTGGTGCCAATGATGTTAAAAATTATCTTGTGTGATGTTTTTAATGTACATGTGATTCCTTTTCTTTATAAAATTTTATCTATGCACAAGATACCGATCCAAAATATAATTGGCTAGCGAATCCAAAGTTGTGTTGAGTTTTCTTGGTATGTGTTTGTATTCTATGAATTCAAACATTCTTTCAAGACGACAAACTTGTAGGTGGAGATGCAATAGGATAGGTTTACGAATGATGTAGACTCAATTAAGCTGACAAACCACTAGTTGAGAGTCTAGGTTAATGATTATATGAGATATACCTAGGGAGGAGGCATCGGTTAAAAGTCTAATGACATTGTGATATTCTTCCATGTTATTGGTTGTCGATCCTAGGAAAACACCTCATGAACTCACCAACTCATAAGAGTGGTAAATGACCCAAGATGCAGAAGAAATGTTCTAGGTGTGTCGACTAGCACCATCCACAAACCTGATAAAGATAGGAAAGGGATATGTCATCTACGCACACAATCACAAGATAAAGTATAAGTGGCTAAAACAAAACTCATACACACAAGATAAAAAGACACACCAAAATAATAGTATAGTACAATAGCATACAAAGCACACATGCTAGATGTTCTATGCATAGTAATTCTTAAGGTAAAGCCCATTTCGAGATTCACCAAGAGATATTCCATTGTAGTCAACTAGCTCGTAGGAACCTCTTTGTAATACAAATTTTACGATGTAGGGTCCATGACACAGATGTTCTAACTTTCCTATCCCTATCTTATCATGAGCCTGGTCATAAACGAGGAATAGGTCTCCTTTTGCGAAAGTATGAGGGTGGATGGATTTGTCATATTGACTCTTCATTCATTTTTGATACGTCTCGTTAACGAGAGAAACATCGCAATGTGTTTTGTCCAATCTAGTCAGATATAGGAAACGTTCTTCTTCAATAGATGTGTGAGGCAGGAGTTTTACTGTGAGTTTCAACGAAGGAATTTCACACTCTATTGGTAATACTGCTTCAACGCCATATACCAACTAGAAAGGAGTGAATCCAGTTTTAGTTTTCATTGAGGTGTGGTAAGCCTAGAGGGCAGAGAAAAGTTGCATATGCCAAGAAGTTTCATTTTCCCCCACCATGTGTTGGATCATGGTTTTAAGGACTTTGTTGATAACTTCAACTTGTCCATTTTCTTGAGGATAGTAGGGGGAGGAGTTCTCATGGTGAAAACCCAACTTGACATGTAATTCACTCATCATCTGGTTTTGAAAATGTGAACCGTGATTAGTGACAATGGCTTGTGGAACACCAAAGCGAGTGATGATGTGGTTGAAAATGAAGAGAGTTGTAGTACGACCATCATTAAGAAAAGTAGGCATAACTTGAGCCCATTTTACGAAATAATCAACAAGAACGATGATATAACTATGCCTCCCAGTTGAGGTAATCTACATTGCATGAAATCAATGCCCCATTTGGAAAAGGGGCTGATGGCGACAATAGGATGCAGTAGAACGGAGTGGGTTTGTGCCTTTTTATGAAAAACTTGGTAGGGTGGGAATCTTTTGACAGCCTCAATACAATCTTTGAAGATGGAGGGCCAAAAGTAACCGTCACCTAAGATTTTCTGAGTTGTAGCCATCCCAGAAAGTTGACTGCCACATTCTCCAAGGTGACATTCATTTAGAACATGTTCAGCCTCATTGATCCAGAATCAGATCTAGAAGCCTGACAGGGCTAAAAACGGCTCAAGAATGAAAGTGCTCGGAATCCGATGAAACTAGCGCCAGTGCGTCCGTCTCATCTTCCTGATTCTGGCCAAATATTTACTTCATCAAACAGGCTCCGTATGCACAAGATATTGCGTTCTGTCCGAAAACCCAAATAGGAAAAAAAAAGGGGATGACTGTATAGTCCATACAGTTCCACGTGGCATGCTGACTGTACAGGCCATATGGCTGTATAGATGACGTGGAAAATTCTGGAGACGACACATGGAAGGCTGATGTGGTGTATGACAGACAGTTGGACCAATCCATGGGTGACACATGTCACCACTGTAAGGGTGACATGTGGCACGGGATGACATCAACAACTGACTGGGTAGGTACAGTGGCAGGGAACGTGGCAGGTGACGTGGACCATCTAGCATCTGACACTTGGCAGATTTTGTTTGGTTCTTAAGGTGCCACATGGCCCAGTCATGGGCTACCACATGGCACCCTGTGGTTGGCTCATGGTTTGGTAAAACTTTATGGTTTCCACTGGGGTCGAACCCCCGACCTATCCTCCGGGCAACGGACTGGCAGGACTGGGCTAACTGATCACCCCACAGGTAGTTTTTATTAGCTATATGACAAAGAATGTATTTAAATTTGGTCAAATATTTAGGTGGAGGCGGAAAGGGATGGGGCTTAGCCCCAGCCCATGGTTCAATATATATACATGCGACCACAAAAGTTCAGAGGCGGGCGCCAAAGCACAACCACCGGCGTGATTCGGTGGGGGTTTAGGATAGGGACTAGCCCATGGTTCTCGGGCGGTCCCATGTGACCCGAGATTTTAATGCAAACAGGGCGCGGGGGTTATGGGTTAGCCCGAGATCCTATGAACCACCACCGATGACCAGGAGCCAGGGACAGGGGGGCCAGCGCAGAGCCAGTGGAGCGCCCAGCCACATGGCTGCCTCCCATGTGACCAGGGGCACATGTTTTGGGGGCTGCGCCCTACATTTTATACAAAAGTGGTTTTTTTATTAAGTTTGGGATTTTTCATTGATATTATGCCTATTATTAATGGATTTAATTCATTTTTGGGAGATATTGGGCATTTTTGGAGCCCAAATTTTGGGAGGAAGTTGGGGATGGATAACCAACTTCAAATCTATATAAACCATGACTATTTGAGGCCATGGAGGATAGACAGAGAAGAGTTATGCTGAAGGGAAGCCAAGCCAAATCCATTTTTATGCAGGGAAGCTATTGAGGAGCAGGTGCTTGCGGGTCATTTATGGGAGCTCCAGACGTCCGTTTTGCGTGTCATTTTCTTTGCAGGGTTCTAGAGATCTGGAAGAGCATGACTAGATCAGTCTTGTAGCCAATTGGCACTACTGCAATGTACTTTTGAGATTTTGAACAGAAATAAAGAAGCCTCCCCCACAGAGACAAAGGCTCAGAGACGTAGGCAAAGTTGTGCCGAACTCCGTTATCAATTCTCGTGTTATGGTTTGTTGTCTATTATTTCATTTTAGATCTGCATATGTGTATATGGCTGTCATAATTCCTCTCTTTTCCTCATTCTTTCATTTAGTTTCTCAAATGGTTAATTAACACGTGCAAAATTAAAACTCAACCATAGTCATTAAAAATATCCTACGGATCAAGTGGTATCAGAGCTAGTTGACGTTTGGATTTGAGTTTTTCATGTTAACCAAGGAAAAGCTACAGTGTGGTGAAGGTGAGATTGTTACAGAGAATCCATTAATTGGATTGAGAAAGAGAGCTTCTCACAACGAGAAGATGGCATCGGAAGAAGGGATTTCTCAAGATGAGAAAGAGTTCCGGAAAACATTCCTTGCTATGTCGAAGATGGTGAAAGTTTTGTATGAGGATTACCTGGAACGAAAGAGACCAGTTTTGGGTGAAAATTCAAAGGGAAAAAGTGAAGAGGAAGAGGACCATCCTCAGATTCCTCCTTCACCTCCATCAACACCTCCTTCTTCTCCTTCTTCTTCAAGTTCAAGTTCTAAATCTAATGGAAAGAAAAATGTTCATAAGAATAAGAATGAAATGCCATTGTTAAAACTTGATGTTAAATTTGAGTTGCCCATATATGATGGTGAAGTAAATGAAAAAAAACTTGACAATTGGATAAGGCAGATGGAGGTATACTGCAGTGTGCAACAGATCAAAGATGAGGCCACACAAATCAAGTTGGCATCTTTGAGACTTGCAGGTATAGCTCTCATCTGGTGGCAAAGCAAGCTGCAAGAGGGAACACAACAAGTGGGTAATGTATTTCCATCATGGAAGAGTTTCATTTTTTCACTTAGGAAACAATTCTATCCTTTAGGTTATAAATAAAAATCATTAATTGAATGGCAATCTTTAAAACTAAGAAAAGGACAAATAGTGCAAGAATACACCGATGGATTTCGAAAAAATGGCATTAATGTTAGATATCCCTTTACAAACACAAGAAAATATTATGAAGTATATAGGAGGTTTACCTGTGCATATTAGAAACACTGTTTTCATGTTTGGACCCACTAACCTTGATGAGGTTTCTGTTCAAGCTATGTATATTGAAGCAGGGAAATCAGGTGTGTCAGGGGAATCATCGTCTTCAAGGAAATAGGACAAGAGGAAAAGGCATGGCAAGAATGAAAATGCGGTGACGAGGAAGGAAGGAAAGCCCTCTTGCAAGCATTGTAAGAAAGAGGGACATGATGAGGACAAATGTTGGCAGCTGCATCCCAAGAAGAGGCCAAAGTGGTTCAAGGAAAAGAAGGGAATGCAAACAGTGGCAACGAAAACAAAACCCACAGACTTGGGATCAGATTCAGGTGATGAATCAAAGATTTCATTGGTTGGTATGACAGGTAAATTTGGTGAAGACATTGATTGTAGAAACAACTTGTTTCATATAAGGGTAATCATGCGACACACTAAGATAGACACATTAATCGACAACGGATCTCAATCTAATCTAATCTCAGAAGAATTGGTTAAACAATTGGGGTTAAAAACACAACTACATCATAAGCCTTACACACTTAAATGGATAAGCAATCATCATCAAATGCACATAACAAAGTGGTGCACAATCAAATTTGCAATTTCATCTAAGTATGTGGACGAAGTAACATGTGATGTAGTGCCGTTAAGAGAATGTGGAATGGTCTTAGGTACTCCATATTTATATGATCGTAAGGAAATCTTCTACAAGACAAAGAATCAATATCAATTCACTAAAGCAGGTGAATATTATGTGGTTCATGCTCATCATGTTAAAGAAAATAAAACACTTCAAACAATGGAACAATTAAAGAAGGTAGTGCAAGCAAGAAACAAACCAATAATTGTTTCAAATGAAGTATTTGATCTTAAGCAAGAACAATAAATGATTGTTGAATGGAAAATCAATCATAAGTTGCTTCAAGATAAGCTCATGTCGTGCAAATGTCTCAAGTATATCAGCTCATTTGCAGTCATCTTCTTGATGCTATCATTAGTAATGTTGTCTACATGGATGATAGTGGCTTCAGTAAGATGTAACAGGGTTCAAATGGCTAACAATATACTGTCAGTTGTCATGATTGTGTTACAGTTGATCTTGACGAGACAGGTGCACATGAAAAAGTTTAGAGATAGTGGACAAGCCGGGTGGCCTATCCCGATCTTGTTGACTGGTCAGTAACCTTTTGGGGACCAAACGATATTTTAGTGGGGAAGTGTGATCCAGAATCGGATCCAGAAGCCTGACAGGGCTAAAAAAGGCTCAAAAATGAAAGTGCTCGGAATCCGACGAAACCAGTGCCAGTGCGTTTGTCTCACCTTCTTGATTCTAGCCATATATTTACTTCATCAAATGGGCTCTGTATGCACAAGATATCACGTTCTGTCTGAAAACCCAAACAGGCAAAAAAAAAGGGGATGACTGTACAGTCCATACAGTGCCACGTGGCATGCTGACTGTACAGGCCATATGACTGTACAGATGATGTGGAAACTTCTAGAGATGACACGTGGCAGGCTGATGTGGTGTATGACAGACAGTCATACCAATCCATGGGTGACACATGTCACCACTGTAAGGGTGACACGTGGCACGGGATGATGTCAACATTTGACTGGGCAGGTATGGTGGCAGGGAACGTGGTAGGTGATGTGGACCATCCGACATCCGACACTTGGTAGATTTTGTTTGGTTGTTGAGGTGTCACGTGGCCCAGTCATGGGTTTCCACATGGCACCCTGTGGTTGGCTCGTGGTTTGGTAAAAATTTATGGTTTTCACCAGGGTCAAACCCCCGACCTATCCTCCGGGAAACGGACTAGCAGGACTGGGCTAACCGCCCGCCCCACAGGTAGTTCTTATTAGCTATACGACGAAGAATGTATTTAAATTTGGTCAAAGCTTTAGGTGGAGGCGGAAAGGGCTGGGGTTTAGCCCCAGCCGATGGTTCAATATATATGCATGCGACCAAAAAAGTTCGGAGGCGGTCGCCAAAGCACAACCACCGATGCGATTTGGTGGGGGTTTAGGATAGGGACCAACCCATGGTTCTCAAGCAGTCCCATGTGACCTGGGATTTTAATGCAAACAGGGTGCGGGGGTTATGGGTTAGCCCGAGATCCTATGAACCACCACAGATGACCAGGAGCCAGGGACAGGGGGGCCAACGCAGAGCCAGTGGAGCGCCCAGCCACATGGCCGCCTCCCACATGACCAGGGGCGTGGGTTTTGGGGGCTGCGCCCTACATTTTATACAAAAGTGGTTTTTTTGTTAAGTTTGGGATTTTTCATTGATATTATGCCTATTATTAATGGATTTAATTCATTTTTGGGAGATATTGGGCATTTTTGGGAGCCCAAATTTTGGGAGGAAGTTGGGGATGGATAACCAACTTTAGATCTATATAAACCAGGCCTGTTTGAGGCCATGGAGGACAAACAGAGTAGAGTTATGCTGAAGGGAAGCCAAGCCAAAGCCATTTTTATGCAAGGAAGCTATTGAGGATCAGATGCTTGCAGGTCATTTCTGGGAGCTCCAGACGTCCGTTTTGCATGTCGTTTTCTTTGCAGGGTTCTAGAGATCTGGAAGAACATGAATAGATCAGTCTTGTAGCCAATTGGCACTGCTGCGATGTACTTTTGAGCTTTTGAACAGAAATAAAGAAGCCTCCCCCACAGAGACAAAGGCCCGGAGACGTAGGCAAAGTTGTGTCGAACTCCATTATCAATTCTTGTGTTATGGTTTGTTGTCTATTATTTCATTTTAGATCTGCATATGTGTATATGGCTGTCATAATTCCTCTCTTTTCCTCATTCTTTCATTAAATTTCTCAAATGGCTAATTAACACATGCAAAATTAAAACTCAACCATAGTCATTAAAAAGATCCTACAGATCCCTCATCATGAGTTAAATAACGTCATAGGATAGTGTCAATACCATGGTGATATAAAGTGTCACTGATGATAAGGTAGCATTTATAATGGTGGCGAATAAGACGTTGTTCTTCATGAGAGATATCAAGTTGAAAATGTTGGGTTTGAATATAAAGAAGAATATCTCCATACCAAGGATTGGACGTGCTAATGAGGAACAAAGATTCATCTGGGAGGGAATCACTGGGCTCAAAGTCTTAATCAGCATGCGAAAGATCATAGATAAGTTCTGCAAAAACCAAGGACTTTTTAGCTTTTGATTTGGAAAAATCGAGATCGAATTCCTGAAGAATAATGATCCATTTGGAATATTTTCCCCCAAGGACTTGACGTGTTAGAATATGATACATGGGGTTCGAGTTCGCAGTGACCATGGTAGTGTGTAACAAGATGTAATGGCGAAATATCTAGACAGAAATGATGGCTTCCAGAGCCAAATTTTCAACGTGTGAATATCGAAGCTCGGTACCAGATAGACTCTTGCTCAGATAGTAGATCACATGTTTCTCACTGTTAGGGTCCTCTTGGACTAACACCATAGTGTTAGCGATATTTCTTGTCATGGGCTCGAGAAGCATTCAGATCTGCAAGTCGCATGAAACGATCAAGCGCAGCACAGGAAAATCCTTGTTTTTCCAAGTAGCAGGTCAAGCGAGCAGGCAAAATGTCGTCGGCGGTGTCCAAAGCCTATTTTGCGAAGTAGATCAGTGGTTGGTGGGTAATTGAAGTCAGTCGAGTCATGCCAAGAATAGCGCAGATGTTGTTAAAGAGGTGAACAGTGTCAGCCATCGGATTGGCAGAAGAACAGATCTAGACTGTTGGTTCGGGATCGAGCATCGGAGTCTCGTAAGAAAATACCCAAGTAATTGGCCACCAGGATCACGAGTTTGAGAGGTTTCGATATTTCGACCGTTGGAGGATAGGTGGCCACAACAAAGCGGCGAAATAGAATACAGGTGGCAGAAGCCCTCGGGATCTTGCTGTGAGAAGTCCTGAGGTATTGGCATTAAGATTCGCGAGTTGCGAAGTGCTGAGGTTCATGTGAACGTGTGGCAGAGCATAAGGTGGGACCACATGGTCGATGGGTGGACACGCATTCGCTGGGGATAAAGTCAGCATTCCTATGAATTCTCGCATCTCGGGGACTTGCGAAATAGAAGGGTGAAAACTCGACGGTTCAACCGGAGAGGTTGCGAGGTAGCAAGGACCCGGGCCCATAGTATTGCCGAAAAGATCTCAGCCGTCCGTCTGAAGCAGACACCTGTCACGCGATTAGGGCTCCTCACCTTTTTCGCCCATCATAAATTTGAAGCAAAAGGACTAGCTCTTCCCTGCCGTGAGTCGCGAAGTGCCAAGGGCGCCCAGAGCCTGGGCCCACTGCATTGTTGGGTGAAGTTGGGACTGTTAGATCCAAAGGACGCATGGCGCCATATTAAAGTCATCTCGACCGTTTTCTCTTCGCGATTTCAAGAAGCAAAGGTTAGCTCCTTTCGTTCGCGAACGCCGAAAGTGCCTTGGAGATAAGCGCGCGGTCACAGCCCCCCCGGTAACTTGTGTAGGAAAAAGCTGTTCAGAAAGGGCCGACGACGTCATGCATGATTTACAGAAGGAATTGCCACGACCTTCCAAGTGACATTTGATCCAACCTTGGTCATGTTTCCCGCCTGAAGTAAATGATGACAAGAGAGGGTGGTTCAAACCTCGCCTCACTCATTAATTGCAGGGGATGGAGGGTCCGACAAACCATATGCTCGAAGAAGTCCTGTGTATCAATTTTCCCAAAGGTGCCATGCTAAGTCTTCAGATCAACAAAGAAGTCTACGCACGCTAGCTCAACACTTAATGGCTCAGCTACTCTCCTTACAAGAGCCATGCTTAGTTAAGATGGCGCTTAAAGGAAGATATCAGTACGATTTTGACTGAAGGGACATCAAGCTATGAGTCACTGGATGCACCTCTATGAGGCAATTTTCTCTGAATATATAAACTCAGTCTTTGTAATTTGTGAGGGATTGATGGTTGAACAAAGCTCCCTGGTTGTAAAGTTTTAATGAAGCATTGTTGTCCTGGTTATGTATGAACTTTGGAGACTTCTTGCCTTATGAATGCCAGTTTCTATCATGTCTTTGTTTACACTGTGTTAGAGCAGCTCAGAATTGGAGGATCCAGTTGAACTGTAACTATTATAGGATGATTTTGTAATGGATCACTGTAATAGTTACGGAGCCTCTAATCAGTCCCTGTGATTTCCTTAACACTGAACAACTTGGAATTGGAGGATCCAGTCAAGTCCTCTTTCAGTTTCTTGAAGCCCTGAACCAGGAGGATCCTATTTTCAGAGTTTTTCCTCTATAAACCACTGCAAGCCTGATGCCCAGAGCTGTTTGTTCACTTTCTCTTAAGTCTTCCACCTATTCATCTCTAAATCAACCCACTGGCTGAAGTTAGGATTCCAGACCTCCTCTGTTCTTTACGTGCCAGACTCAGTCCCTAAGTTAGAGTGATACCTCCTAGAGCCATTATCTCCATTTTATCACCCTTTATAAACAAATCGTGACTTGAAACTGATGGGCGTTGGGCTCTGCTCCTGCAAGCAATCCAGGAGTGACTTCTGACGCTAACATTTTTGGCGCTGTTGCCGGGGACGAAGTTGAATATTTTCCCCGGGATTGAACGACAACGATTAGCTGATTTTGAAGGTGCATCAGATATCAGAACTATTCAGATTGCTACTGTGCACATGGTGACTCCACTGTGGTGACTCCATTGTTTCCACTTTACTGTTTCAGTTGTGGCCACTGTTGACACACCTGAAAGCTGACCCAGAGGAGCTTTCTCGAGAAGGTTTCAGCAGCTTCTTTCTTAGTCTGAGAAGATTTCTGGGGTAACGACAATGTTAAGATCTGGCCTTTGATGGTGAACAAGGACCAGACACATTCAAAGCTGCACATTTTTCACCTGGTGACTTCATGATTCAAGGATTGATTGGCGACTCCACTGGTTCGGTATGGAGAAAATTCTGGCTCAAAGGTTTTCTTTCTGTGACTTTTCTCAAATAGTTGGTTTTCCTAATGCACTTCTTGATAGAGACATCTGGGAATATTTCCTCCTTGAATTTCACGCAAAGGATTGGGAGGTACCAGCTGAGCATTTACTAGACTTCCATGAGGCTATCCACCAACACAATATCACGCATGAGGATGTCTGGATTAAGCTCTTTAGGTATTCATTGAAGGGATCTGCTCTTGAATGGTGTTGGTCTCTTCCCGCTGCAAGCATCCACTCTTTAACAGGTTTTCATACAACTTTCAATTCATTTTGCAAAGACTACTATCCAGCTGTTCGCTTGTTTGAAAACTGTTGTGAAGAGTTTTCTTCACTTCAGGAAGCCTCTGTCGGCCCTGAAGACCATGTCCATGATGAAGCCCTTACTGTGGAAGAAAGCATATGCTGTGAAAATATAGAGGTGTTGGACAATATTAATTGTGTTAGCCCCAGAATGGAAGCATTTGACATCATATTAGATGCATCTGTTCTTTTAGATCTTCATTAAGATCAACACGCCTCTTGTGGAGATTATGAGTTTGCAGAGCAGATGTGGTTCATGGTAGATGGATCACCTGAGTATCGGGTTGAAGCAGATGTTCCTAGTAGCTCTGCTCATGATGACGAAGACCCTCTCTTTTTAAAAGAGGGGTTAGTTGTGGAACATGATTCTTCTCTTTTCCCTAAGGGGGTTTCTCGTGATATATGTTTACCTGGGATTAAAGAGAGAAGGATTATGTATGAGCAACCAGAAGCAACAGGTCCCACTGTCCCTGAAATAGAAATTTTCAATGGGATCAATGTTCTGGAGGAGGGACATATCAATGAAGAACAACCCCTCTTTGATGTATATTATAGTGATGATGAGCAGCAAGTTTATCCTACATTTGATCACTGTAAATATACTGAAGAGCCAGTCAGCAAGCAGAGCTTTCCCACAAGTCCTATCTATGATGATTACGACTCTGACCCTTGGGAGAGAAAAGAAGAGGCACCAGAAGAGCCAGAAGAGCAGTCGAAGATGCAGTTTACAGACTGCGCAGAGCTAGTCAGTGATCAGCCACCACCTAAGATCAGCGAGCCTACTTCAATTATTCACCCACTTGTGGTTATCAGAAACATTCGGTTGCATGTGAACAACTGTGTAGTAGAAGAGGCTGTGTTTCGCCAATTCCTTGGAAATAGCCACTCATTCGATGACCCTGTCAGCAAATACATGGAGTGGCATTTCCCTTATGCCTTGGAGCCGCCCTATTTCATCTCAACTCCAGCCTGTAAGGAGGATTTGAAGAGTGTAACCGTTTTGTTGTCATGGTTACACCATCTGCTGGTGAACATCGACAGAAGGAAGGAGATTCTATCCAGGAAGCTGCTTGAATGGCTATGGTGGAAGTTCTCTTTCACCTAGCCCATGAAAAATATTTTATTAGTTTAGGATTGTGTATAAATAAGCTCCTTTGAGCATGTAGCTTTATTTTGTTACTTTTATTTTTCGGCCTGTATTTTCAGCAGTGGGATGTTTTTAGCATGACTCCATAGCCCAACAGCAAGGAACTAAAGCTGCGGAATGAGTTCTTAGAGAATCACAGGGATGACTCTATCCCCCATGGAGCCAAATGTTAACGATATTTCTTGTCATGGGCTCGAGAAGCATTCGGGTCTGCAAGTCGCACTAAATGATCAAGCGCAGCATAGGAAAATCCTTGTTTTTCCAAGTAGCAGGTCAAGCGAGCGGGAAAAATGTCGTCGGCAGTGTCCAAAGTCTATTTTGCGAAGCAGATCAACGGTCAGTGGGTAATTGCAGTCAACTGAGTTGCGCCAAGAATAGCACAGATGTTGTTAAAGAGGTGAACGGTGTCAGCCATCAGATCGGCAGAAGAACAGATTTAGACTGTTGGTTCGGGATCGAGCATCGGAGTCTCATAAGAAAATACCCAAGTAATTGGCCACGAGGATCGCGAGTTTGTGAGGTTTCGAGAGTTCGACCATTGGAGGATAGGTGTCTACAACAAAGCGGCGAAATAGAATACAGGTGGCATAAGCCTTCAGGATCTCGCTGCGAGAAGTCCCGAGGTATTGGCATTAGGATTCGCGAGTTGCGAAGTGCCGAGGTTCATGTGAATGTGTGGCAGAGCATAAGGTGGGACCACGTGGTCGACAGGTGGACACGCGTTCACTGGGGATAAATTCAACATTCCATTGAATTCTCGCATCTCAGAGACTCACGAAATAGAAGGGTGAAAACTCAATGGTTCAACCGGTGAGGTTGCGAGGTAGCAAGGACCCAGGCCCACAGTATTGCCGAGAAGATCTCAGCCGTCCGTCTGAAGCGGACACCTGTTGTGCGATTGGGGCTCCTCACCTTTTTCGCCCATCGTAAATTTGAAGCAGAAGGACTAGCTCTTCCTCACCGTGAGTCGCGAAGTGCCAAGGGCGCCCAGAGCCTGGGCCCACTGTATTGTCAGGTGAAGTTGGGACCGTCAAATCCAAAGGGCGCGTGGCGCCAGATAAAGCCATCTCGGTGGTTTTCTCTTCGCGATTTCAAGAAGCGAAGGTTAGCTCCTTTCATTCGCGAACACCGAAAGTGCCTTGGAGATAAGCGCGCTGTCACAGCCCCCCCGGTAACTTGTGTAGGAAAAAGATGTTCAGAAAGGGCCGAAGACGTCATGCATGATTTACAAAAGGAATTGCCGCGACCTTCCAAGTGCCATTTGATACAACCTTGGTCATGTTTCCCACCTGAAGTAAATGATGACAAGAGAGGGTGGTTCAAACCTCGCCTCACTCATTAATTGTAGGGGATGGAGGGTCTGGCAAACCATCTTCTCGAAGAAGTCCTGTGTATCGATTTTCCCAAAGGCGCCATGCTAAAGTCTTCAGATCAACAAAGAAGTCTACACACGCTAGCTCAACACTTAATGGCTCAGCTACTCTCCTTACAAGAGACATGCTTAGTTAAGATGGCGCTTAAAGGAAGATATCAGTACGAGTTTGACTGAAGGGACATCAAGCTATGAGTCACTGGATGCGCCTCTGCAAGGCAATTTTCTTTGAATATATAAACTCAGTCTTTGTAATTTGTGAGGGATCGATGGTTGAGCAGAGCTCCCTGGTTGTAAAGTTTTAATGAAGCATTGTTGTTCTCGTTATGTATGAACTTTGGAGACTTCTTGCCTTATGAATGCTAGTTTCTATCATGTCTTTGTTTACACTATGTTAGAGCAGCTCGGAATTGGAGGATCCAATCGAGCTGTAACTATTATAAGATGATGTTGTAATGGATCACTGTAATAGTTACGGAGCCTCTAATCCTTGTGATTTCCTTAACGCTGAACGACTTGGAATTGGAGGATCCAGTCAAGTCCTCTTTCAGTTTCTTGAAGCCCTGAACCAGGAGGATCCTGTTTTCAGAGTTTTTCCTCTATAAACCGCTGCAAGCCTGATGCCCAGAGCTGTTTGTTCACTTTCTCTTAAGTCTTCCACCTATTCATCTTTAAATCAACCCACTGGCTGAAGTTAGGATTCCATACCTCCTCTGTTCTTTACGTGCCAGAATCAGTCCCTGAGTTAGAGTGATACCTCCTAGAGCCATTATCTCCATTTGATCACCCTTTATAAACAAATCGTGACTTGAAACTGATGGGCATTGGGATATGCTCCTGCAAGCAATCCAGGAGTGACTTCTGATGCTAACACATAGAGATAGTGGAAGTAGAGGTTTCCAAATAAAGGATATAGTCTCATGCATAATACAGAGGATGTAAAAGAGGTGTATGGGTCAATGCATGCTTAAGAGAATCGAAATATCATTGAGCAATTTCATCCTAGATGATAGGAGTGTCTTTCTGTAACAATCACATAAATCCTTTAGTAAGCTCAATGTAATTACATATAAAACGATGAATAAATTTCGCTTTCCCTTGCAAACTTTGTAGTTGGGTTAGATTGTTGGGAGGAGTTAAAGGAATAATAGATTTAATCTTTAAGGGATCCACCCTAATCCCATCTTTGGAGACAATGAAACTGAGGAGTTGAATTGATTCAATAGCGAAGATGCATTTGTGGGGGTTCAAATGGATAAGGTAGAACTGACATCGAAGAAAGATGGCTCGTAGGTGACCAATATGGTTCGATCGATTAGATGAATGGGCAGGTAAATCATCGAGGTAAGGTTCTGCAATATGTTTGATATCGTGGAAAGCATACGACATGGCCCACGGGAAAGTGGCACCAGCATTTTTGAGACAAAAAAGTAGTTTCTAATAAGAGAATGTTCCCCATGGGAAGATGAAGGATCTCTTATGTTGATCAATGGGTAGAATGTCAATCTGGTTATATCCTAAAAATCTATCCATGAAAGAGAAAATAACGCTGCGAGTTCAATTATCAATGATTTGGTCGATGAACAGTGTGGGATAATTGTCTTTGGGACAAGCCTTTTTGAGATCCCTATAATCGACCCAGACACGAATGGTGCCTTGTCTTTTAGCAACTAGAACAATGTTAGAAACCCATTATGTCAAGGGGACAAGATAGATAAAGCCATATTTTAATAGTTTTTCAACTTCTTCCTTTATGGCCACGGTTTTCTTAGGATGAACCAAGCGAATTTTTTGTTGTACATGTTTAACTCTTGGGTAAGTTTTTATTTCATGCACAACGATCGAAGGATCGATCCTGGGCATTTCCTCGTAGCTCCAAGCGAAAACATCACATAATTATTTAAATAAATTGGTGTAAGATGCCACTTCCTCAGGCGAACAATTAACACTGAGATGGACATTTTCCACGATACCTTATTTGATCGAGATATTGATAGCGATGGTAGAAGAGATGTTTCCTAAATTCCCATCGAAAGTAGTATCCTGGGTAATTATAGGATATTGGGGAGAATCAACAACATCAAGGGGGAACATAGAGTGTATATCTGCCTGAATTTCTTCTAGAGGAGGAAGAAAGATGATCGATGATGGTTGTCATCCCAAGGTACCTCATCGATACTAAGAATTTCCATAATAGATTCGTCTGATGGAAAAAATATGGGAAATGTAGTCAAAAGCAGAGGACAAGGAATTCAATCAAGATGGCAATGAGTAAGTGTTGTATGCCAATAGATGTTGGTCATCTAAGGAGGGAGAGATAGATTGGATAGCATTGTATGAAGCCTTAGTTGGACTAAGTGGCATAGTGTCATCCAGTGCATCGAATTCTAATGGACTAGGCACAACCCAAGGATTAGATGATTCTAAAGATTGATAGGCCATAGTCGAATTCATATTGATGGTGGAAATATGTTGTGTGGTGGGAGGAAGTGGTGTAGGGAAAGTACCCATGAGGGAAGAATCTTTTAAAAAACCTACACCAACACTTTCATAAGTGATCCTACTATCTACCAAGAAAGGAATATTGTTGTTGGTGGGAGTGCGAGCATTGGGTGTACAATAATCTAACTGGTCGATAATGACAATTTTGCCTTGAAGAGGGAATTGTACACATAGAAACACCGATGAAGCAACGGAAATCATGTCATAAAACCAAATTCTTCCTAATAACAAGTTGTAATAAAGGGGAGCATCGACTACATCTACATCAACATAGATGGTCTTACCTCCCAATTGAATGGCTAAGGACTACAAGAGTCTGTGAGGATGAAAACCTCACCCGTCGAATCCTTATAAAATTGTAGGGGATTGGTTAAGTGCAGGTGACTTTAATCCTTTCCAACAAGCTAACTACATGACACAAGTGGAAGCTCCCTCATCCAATATGGTGTGGTGAATGTGTTGGTTATGAACAATGACATCAATTTTAAGATAAAGTTGATGATAAAGTCGTGACTTGAAGTTGTCCATGTTAAACGTGATATTATTTGACGACTCGGGATCAATGGCACCAATAGCAGCCAAGAGCGTTCTATGTTGACTTGGGAAATGATGAAGAACTTTAAGAGTGGATATATAACATGGTTCTTGAGCCAAATATTCAACAATGTTTCACTTTTGGGTGGCACGTGAACTAGGATTAAAAGTTGACTTGCGGATAGTGCTCTTGGGAGGGCATAAAATAGAGTCGAAAGTAGGTTTCTCTATCTGAAGTGATCCATATGGAGGACTAACAGATGGAGGACTAACATATGGAGTACTAATGGAGGTAGGAGTTGGATCCGCTAGAGTACCGTTAGTGACCTTTTCTTTATAAGGTTTAGCGGTGTGTCGTATGTGGTGGTGCGAGTGGTTAAATCAATCCCATTAAACATATAAATATGAGCACTCATCAAGGATTCATCACTAGGAGGATGGATGGAACCACTCCCTGTGGGAGGGGAAAGTTCTTGAGCAACCATCAATTTTTGCTAAGGAAAAGGTTGTGTTAACACGGGAGGTTGGGAATTCCCTTTGAAAATTTTTGCAACTTCATCGTGATGTGGACAGTCTCAGGTGAAATGATCTTCACCACAAATAAGACATGGGAATTTTGGTTTTTGTTGTGGTTTCTTTTCAACAACAGGTGGTGGAGTTTGTGTCTTAGGATGTTCATTATTATTATTATTATTCTTTTTGGGTTTATTTTTTGTCTTATTCTTACCCCCAGATTGTTGTGAAGAGGCATATTGAACTGCATTCACCTCAAAGATTTGAGTCAGGCGGGAGGTAGAGGAGAGTGAAGTCAAATTGGTAATGGGTGCTGAAACAAAGAGATTTGTTCGACAACACAGGTATTCCAACAAAGGATGAACACCTTCAGTAACCACTCACATAACCAGATCAAAGATCAACACATCGATGTTTTCACATGGTAAAACCCCTACGGGGAAACATCCACCGCCCCAGCCAATGCGGCCACTTGAAGTAGTTTATTAATGCAAAGAAAAAGATTACAGAGAGATTTTACGAGAGAGTTTCTCACAATCGATCATCGACAAATGACCCTCCATGCTCTTTAAATAGAGATCATGGACCAATCGGGTGTTAAGCCATAGATCAATGGCCATTAAGATCGAGGAGAGTATGAACCGTCAGATCACTCTATGTCAGGAACATATCATGACCGTCGGATTTCCTAACTACAAATGCATACTAATGCATACTAAAGAAACACACTTTTACCTAATGACATATTAGACCAAGTAGATCTTAACTAACTCCTAAGTGTATAAATATCCTAACATCCCCCCTTAAGAAAAACTTGGGATAGGATTTACAATAATGACACAAATAGGATAAGGAAGGAGGCATTAGAGCGTATCCCCCCTTAATGACAGCTTTCTGAACTCCTAACATAGATCAAAGTTTGGAAAACTTCGCTTCTATAAGAGACTTTGTGAAAATGTCTGCAACTTGATCTTCCATAGGGAAAAAGAGCACTTCAATAACTTGATCATGAATGAGCTTTCTGATGAAATGCATGTGTAGCTCGATGTGTTTGCTACACTGATGTTGAACTGGGTCTTTGGCGAGCTTGATGGCACTTTGATTGTCACACCAAAGTCTGGTCAGATGTTGGTGCTGGAATCCAAACTCTGAAAGGATCTATCGAAGCCACAGGGCTTCTTGACTTGCATTTACCGCTGCTCAATACTCTACTTCTACTGAAGAAAGTGCAATAGCCTGTTGTTTCTTACAGGCCCAAGTGACAGGTCCTAAACCAAGGTTGAAAACATAACCTGCAGTAGACTTCCGATCATCGGGGTCACCAGCCCAATCTGAATCAGTGAAACCAACCAATAAGGGAGTCCCCCCTGAACTGTAATGTATCCCAAACTGAATAGTACCACGAACATAGCGAAGTATCCTTTTAGCTACTTTCCAATGGCTTTCATGGGGTGTTTGCATATATCGAGCAACAAGACCAACAACAAAGGAAAGATCAGGATGGGTATGAGTAAAGTATAAGAGGCTACCAACTAACTGACGATACAGGGTGGCATCAACTTCAGGAGAAGTACAAGTGGCAGAAAGCTTGACTCCGGACTGGAAGGGAGAAGGGGATGGTTTACAATTTTCCATGTGAAAGCGACGAAGAAGGTCACAAGCATACTTAGACTAGAAAAGAAAAAATCCTTCATTAGTTTGCAAAACTTGGAGGCCAAGGAAATAGTGCAAAAAGCCTAGGTCTGTCATTTCAAATTTCTTCTTAAGGCTGGTTTTCACATGGTTTAAAAGTTTTGAGTCACTACCAGTAAGGATAAGGTCATCAAAATAAAGGACAAGGATGATGAGATGGCTTCCTACATTCTTGGTATAGAAATTAGGATCATAATGGCATCTAGAGAATCTAGTGGCAATAAGAAAGCTAATCATTTTGGCATACCAAGCTCGGGGAGCTTGCTTGAGACCATAAAGAGATTTCTTGAGGAGAAAAAACAAGGCTAGAGTCATTCTGGACATAACCAGGAGGTTGTTCCAAGTATATTTCTTCTTTCAAATCGCCATGCAAGAAGGCAGATTTAACATCCATCTGATGGACCTCCCATTTATGTGAGGTGGCAAGGGCAAGAACAAGGTGGATGGAATTCATTTTGGCTACAGGGGCAAAGTTTCATTATAGTCAATGCCTTCAACTTGGGAAAATCCTTTGGCAACTAATCAAGCCCTGTGTCTTTCAATACTTCCATCTGATGCATACTTAGTTTGGTATACCCATTTTCATCTAACAAGTTTTCTTCCTTTTGGAAGAGGTACAAGATCCCAAGTATCATTTTCCATTAAAGAACGATACTCTTCATTCATTACTATATCCCAATCTGGATGACCTGAAGCTTCTGCAAATGTCTCTGGATCATGAGTTTCTGAAACTTGAGCCAAAAGAGAAGAGGCTCGCTGGAACTATGAACGTGTCCGACACTGATATGAAGGATCACCGACAAGATCACCAGCTGCTTCGCGTGTTGAACAGAACCATCTAGGAAGCGGTGGAGTTGGTTCTTGTTCAGGTTCAAATGACTCATCTGGAGGAATGTCAGCAGGCGGAGGTGGATTTTCATCCTCACTTTCATCATCTGAAGAAGAATCCAGAATAGGAACAGAAGAAGGCACAACTGCCGAAGATGTCTCGCAGGCTGAAGAAGGCACAACTGCCAAATTAGGCTCGTAGGCCAAGATATTTTCATCAATTTTAACATCTCTTCTAAGAATAATTTCATTACAGTGTGGTTGAAGAAGTCTATAACCTTTGACATCTTTAGAATAACCAACAAATATACACTTCTCACTTTTAGGCTGCAATGCTTTCCTTTTCTCATCAGGAATGTGAGCCCATGCTATACTGCCAAATACACGGAAGTCACTTACATCTGGTTTAATTTTAGTCCAAGCTTCTTCTGGTGTTATATTTTTAAGAGCTTTTGTGGGAGTGCGATTGACTATGTAATTTGCACAATTGATTGCTTCTTCCCAATACTATAGACTTAATCCCTTAGATTGGATCATACAATTAGCCATTTCTTTTAATGTGCGATTCTTTCTCTCAGCAACACCATTTTGTTGTGGTGTATATGGAACAGTGTGTTGCATTTGGATGCCCTGTGTAGTACAATAACTTGTAAAATTATTGTTGACATATTTTCCTCCATTATCTGTTCTTAACCTTTGAATTTGATGTCCAGATTGCTTTTCTACAAGGGCCTTGTAGGCCAAAAACTTCACTCTTGAGTTTTAAGAAGTAAACCCAAGTATGTCTGGAAAAGTCATCAATGAAAGTTAAGAAATACTTGCACCCATAAAAATAAGGAGAAGAAAGTGGACCACACAAATCACTGTGAACAAGCTGCAAAGGACCCGAGGCATGCCAAGAGGCATGTTTTTCAAAGCTGTCCCGATGATGTTTTCCGAGAACACAACCGGCACAAACACCATCTCTGCATGAAACAAGAGGAAGACCAGTCACCATCTGTTGATTACATAGTTGTTGCAATGAGCGATAGTTTAGATGACCAAACCACTCATGCCAAAGTTTGCTCAAGTCATCGCTATGAGCAACAAAAACTGATGAAAAATCCAATGACCCAAAGTTGTCAAACTTGTACAACCTGGTAATATCATCAACAATTCCGGTTGCAAGAACATTCTTAGGATGTTTTAGATCCTTGATTACAACTTGGTGAGGTGAAAACTCGACAGTTTTACTTTCACCTGAATGAGTGATTTGATATACTGATAGAAGGTTACAAGAGAGATCTGGAACACATAATACATCATTGAAATGACCATTTTCTACCTGAATTGTTCCAGATCCTACAACACAAAGAGATCTATCATCACCAACAAATATTTCCTTGGTGTTACATTCATTTAGAGCAGAAAATATGGCTTTATCCTTAGCCATATGATAAGATGCTCCTGAATCAATAAGCCACTCATCAGAAGAAGAAGTAGTAGTAGAATGTGTATTGAAGGAAAAACCAGAAGCAGAAAGTGCATGTCCATGAGAATAAGAATAAGAATCAATACTGATGTTGTGCTTCTTCATCGCTGCTTCTAAGGCTGCCATCTTCTTGAAACATCTGGACTCATCATGACCATCTTTATTACAAAAGTTGCAATGTCTGTTAGTATTCTTTTTATATTTTGATTCTTTGTCACCATTAGGAGATGAAGCTATCTGAGTGGGTTTGGGACCCTTAGGTTGTTTGTTGTTGTAGCGAGGATGTTGCTTCTTGGGATACTTGGGTTTATCTTTCTGTTGGGCAACTAAGGCTTTGTTTGAGGTACCTGCAATGTTGA
>ML788908.1:77543-125252 GCA_009831015.1 Picea engelmannii
TGTTGTTGTTGTTGTTGTTGAAGACAGCCTTGGAGAGCATGCTCCAAAAAAAACTCTTTTCACACAAGAAAAAAATTTCGCTTCTCGATGACAACAAGGGTTAGATCTCGGTTAGCTTACCCGGAAGATGCACCTTTTCCTATTTGTTTTTGATTTTCCAAGATCGCACAAGGTGTGGGGCAAAGAGCATACATATATCTAAAAGAGTAGCATCCCAGAAATAAAAAATGCAAACCGAAATAAAATCAAAACTTTGCAAAAATTAAAAAAAAAAATGCGTATTCAGACTTTATACCTCCAGATCTTACTGTAATGGCCGTATCTTGGGAAAACAGAAACCTTTTCGAGTGAAACAAAAAGTGTTCCTGAATGAAACGAATGCTACAGATGCAATGGAATAGTCCTCTCAGCCCATAAATGTATGGAAATTCTAGAAAATGGAGATGAGGCAACTCGGCTTCACGATCTCGATCTACAATAGGAGCGGGTCTTCAAATAGGCTCTGATACCATGTTCGACAACACAGGTATTCCAACAGAGGATGAACACCTTCAGTAACCACTCACATAACTAGATCAAAGATCAACACACCGATGTTTTCACGTGTTAAAACCCCTACGGGGAAACATCCACGGCCCCAGCCAATGCGGCCACTTGGAGCAGTTTATTAATGCAAAGAAAAAGATTACAGAGAGATTTTACAAGAGAGTTTCTCACAATCGATCATCGGCGAATGACCCTCCATTCTCTTTAAATAGAGATCATGGACCAATCGGGTGTTAAGCCATGGATCAATGGTTGTTAATATCGATGAGAGTATGAACCGTCGGATCACTCTATGTCGAGAACATATCATGACCATCAGATTTCCTAACTACAAATGCTTACTAATGCATACTAAAGAAACACACTTTTACCTAATGACATATTAGACGAAGTAGATCTTAACTAACTCCTAAGTGTCTAAATATCCTAACAAGATTTACTATTCCAATCAACTGTGATGTAGATTGGGTTTTGACGGTACCAATAACCCCATCCGCATGTGCGGTGGAAGAAGGTTTGGATGGATCGGTAGGAGTATGGGTAGAATTCAAAATCAAATCATACAAAGTACCAGATTGGGAGTAAACCAAATCTAAGTAATGATATTAGGAAATGGATTCTTCCTGAGTGACTGCACCACCCATGGCGACGTCATTGGGGGTAAAAGAGATTTAGTAAACCACTCTGCCAATAATTGGTCAGGAATGGTTGCCTTAATCAACCTTCGCCATCATCTCCACTCATGAATGCGATTAGAGATATGCACATAGTTAATTTGATGAAGGGAGGTTAAAAGTTCAGTACCCGTCTCGTAACGGATGGGTAATTGAAAATGCCTGAGAAAATCCATAGCAAGGGAGTTGAAATATTGGAAAGAACCACGTTGAAGTTCAATGTACCATTTGGCTGCAGAGCTCGTGAGTGTGCGCTGGAAGAGATGTAAACTCATATAATCATCCATCAATGAGTTTGATGAACACCATAAATGGAATGTCATCACATGGTTGTTTGGGTATTCTCTAGGTTTGCCATCATATTTGGGGATGTCGGAAGGTAATCTAGCAGGAATTACTGGCCAAAAAGGAAAATGCAATATGGGATCATTTGTCAACCGAGATAAGTCTGGATGATCCAGAGTGGCAAGGAAGGGTAATTGTCGGTTAACCTGAGGGTGATAATGGTGTGGCATAGGGACACCAGTGGGGGCATAAACTAGTTGAGGTGGATAATTGTATCTGGTATGCCCTCCCATAAACAATTGTTGTTGACCATTATAGGTAGGATTTGATGGTTGTTGAGGAACATTCATGAGCGGGGAAAAACTGGGTTGATGCTGAGGAGTATAATCCAGTTGATTTGGTTATGGGGGATAAACAATTTTCCCTTGAGGAGGGTAAACAGTTTGTCCCTAAGGAGGGTATTCATTATCCCCTTGGGGAGGATAAACATTAGACCCTTGGGGAGAATAAGGTTGTTGTCCTTGAGGACCCCATGTGGGATTTGGGACACCCAGATAAGGTTGTCCAAAAGATAGTCTGGAAGGAACAATATTTGATACTCCTCCTAGGTTATGACATGATTTCCCCCTAGGTTAGGAGTGATTAAACATACCTCCTGAAGGTACTCCCTAGGATTATGAAGGGTTTCCGACAAAATAAGGTTTCCCACCTGCCAGAGGTTGATCTACAACTGGGGTTTGGCCAGTAAAGGGAGGTTGTCCTCTGGAAGGAACGTGCAAAGGTGGTTTTCCCCAAGGAGGGGTAGGCCTACTAAAGGATGGTTGTCCTCCATGAGGGATAGGTCCATTAGATTGTGTTTTCCCCCTAGTCGGGATATGTCCTGCAGTTGGTTGTGTATGTCTAGCAAGGGTATGTATTCTCTATTGTAAAGGTGTTCCAACAGGATCTTGTGGAACATGAGGAGCTGTACTGTGAAAACGTGTAATGGTGGGAGTAATGGTTGAAGTTCCTTATGTATGATGAGAAGTGACAACTCTAACATTGAGGTGGACTTGTGCTGACGTAACAACATGATCGATTACTTGTTTGATGGGACTATCAATGGTCTGACCGGATGGTCCTGCCTCCATGGCAAGAGGGTCATGAGCATTAAGAGGTTGTCGAATATATTCAAAATTATCATAAATATCAAGTCCCTATGGAGTCCTCCATAGAGAATGAGAAAGTGTTTGATGTGGATCTACTGCATCAGTAGGACGAACAAGGGTCCTAAAGTCATCACTAAAAATTGGTTATGTGGATCCCATATATGTCTCAGTAATGGGTCTCAATGGAAAAGAAGGGACTTCTTCTTCTATAATATTACTGAATGAGTCTAATCGAACCAGGAGTGGTTCAAGAGGAGCTTATGACATAGGTTTAGTATGAGGAGTGGGATCCTTAACCATAACCAAGGTTCTTTCCAAATTTTCTAACAAAGGAGTAGCAACACTCCCAGCGTCAGAGCGATTTTCTACCTCTTCACAGTAGATGCCTTCTAGTGAATTAGGACGTAAGGGTTTGTAGCCTTATTCTGGAGGAAACCCTTGCATTCTACATGATCTGCGAAGACCTTTATCATCTACGGGCTCAATCTTGAAAAATTATTAAAACAACAACACACACTAAAAAATCTAGAAGAACCAACAAGAAAAAAAACCTTCTCTCAATGATCGTACCAGTTGGTGATGAAATCCAACATCGCGTGATCAAATTGAGAAGGGGATAGGATATGAGTGGGTGGAACAATTACGATGGTGACCTTATTAACAAAATTACGCCTTGGTGCAAGATTCCACATAGTAATCATGGATTTACCCTCCAAGGAGCTCGAGTGAGTTTGACCACTGTTTGTTCTAGGTATAATGAATAATTTCCTTCACCGTCACCTTGTGTAAATGCCCTAAATATTATGGCTACTAAAGACACCAACTCACAATCAGCCCCTAGGCGGGTATAGTCAATAGTCCAGTCCAAACGTATGGGCAGGATAACAAGTTCAAAATCCTTCGAGAGAACTGAGGACAAGTGGACCAGTAGAACTCCAGAGGACCCCAGATAGATTCGAAATTCAAGAAGCACTGATACCAAATGAATACATTTGTACCTCAAGAAGAACCCCCAAGATACGATCTTACTGCTACGAATGGTTAAACCGCAGAGGAATAATCTCCATGGCTTTCCCAAACATGACTTCGTGCATAACCCCTGTGTGATAGGGGGATCCTAGATAAGCTTATATGAAAATTGGATTTTCTCTCCCTATTGAAAGATGCTAAGTTGCAATCATAACCTAATCCAAAGCACTAATCCTAGTCTAATGTTGGTGGAAGAATCTAAAAAGAAAAAGTTTCTAGATAAATTTTAATTAGCCTTGATTTTTGTGGATGTTCATTACTCAGAGGTGAATGGGAGTGAAACTAATGATATTATGACTCGATTCCCAAAAAAGAATAAGAAAAATGCTAAACAATTGTTTCTTTTCAATGAACTTCTATTTATGGGAAGGAGAAGAATTTTTCCTTTCACTATCAAACACAAAAATGCAGAGATTTCATGCAATTACTCTCAACAAGAATCCGATTCAATGCTAAACTATTCAGAAAATGATTCTAATATCTAAAATCAAATCATAAAAAGATATGTCTTTGTTTAAATATGAACTTTAATTGATTTGATTCAAAGCTTCTTATGCCAACCAAATTCCACTATTTCATTTTTAGACAATTGGAAGCAAGTATCATATAAACAAAAAGAAAACTCTAACAGTGATCAAACAAGAAGCAAAACAAATTAAAACTTTTGAAAAAGAAAACCAAAAATTAAACAAGAAAAATTTCTTGGAAAGATATAAATCAAAGATCAAAATAAACAATACAAAGATATCTGTACTTCCTTGCGACAACTTTCAAACAATCAGATGAGCGAGAAAGTATCAAAAAACAACTCAAGATATCAAAGAGTAAGAGCGATTCCAAAACAAGGAAATATCTTAAAAAAAAAACAAAGAATAAAAAAATGTTAGAATTAAAAAAGTTGCAAGTTTTATGGAAGACACACATTGATAAAAAAAGTCATGAGCAGGAGGAAAAACCAAAAAATCACACCCAACAGAGACATCCCACAATTTTTCAACAGAAGGAAAATTAGATGCTTTGGTTATATCATCACCAGAGAACTACATCGCTCCCTAGAGAACTGTAGGGGAGCACCGATAATGAAATCAACACTCTGGATGTAAGGGAAGAGGGGCACTGTTTTATGAGAATAAAAAAGTATCAACCTAGAAAACAAAAATTCAGGAAGGTTTGATCATTAGCCTGTGTAAGATGACTTCAGGACTAACAACACATGTAAAAAAGAGGAAAAACACAGTGAGTAGGATCTGAAGATGGGAAAATACTAAGACAAGACTAAGGAAAGAAACCAAAACTGAAAGCTTCGCTCCCTAGTGGAGTTGCCAATTTTTGTTGTAAGAAAATTCCCCTGTGGACAGGTGAGTGTCCTCTTGGATCTTAGACCCCTATGGGCAAGAAAGAAAAATGCTAACATTGAACACTGGAATTCCTTTAAATGTAGCTAAACTAGTCAAGGGAAAAGAGGAAAAAAACATGAGTAACTTTTTTCTGAAGTTCTTCCTTTCTCGATCCACGTCGCACTTGATATTCAAGTCCTTTAATGAGTTCTGCAATTCAATAGACAACAAAGACAATGCATACTTCCTATTCTACCAAGGTTAGTTTAAAACTAGATTCATCCAGACGAGAAAAACCCATGAAAATGTACACAAACTTGAAGGAAACAGGCCAAGAATATAAATTAATGAGAACAAAACAAGGTGATTACAAATTGTAGATGAAGATGAAACAACCTCACCAAGTCCTCCTTGTCCAACCCCTTGCTCAAAACATCCACGATCAGAATGAAAATACTTTTCACTGATATTCTCCCCCTTTCACCATGATAATTCCTCCTTATATAGGCTTTGAGAGGCTCAACCACCTTAGATATTCTTGGGATAAGTTGAGGATATGACTCCATCAGTTGTGGGATTCCCCTTAGATCCATCCTTGAACTTGGATTTGAGCCAAACTGACTTGGATGCTTCTTAAATGTCCTTAGAGATAAGGGGGATTCTTCTCCAAGATCCTCTCAACAGGTCATCGCTCCCTCAAAGTTGACCACAGAGAATTACAATGCTCCCTGCTAAGAGGACAAGGAGCACTAGCTCTCTCTACAAGTGGGCAAGGGAGTGATGATCTTCAAAAATACTTTTAGGATGATTATTCCTCAAGGTAAAATCTTGAATTTTTTTCCAAATGATATATTTTCATCTTCTAACAAGTCTTAGAGGATGTCCCAAGTGTTCTTATGATGTCGTACGCAATGCAACACGTGCAAGACGAAAGTAAGACTTTTGCGACACTTGTGAAAATGTCAATGAGGCATTATCGAAGTGAGTAATTATCCAAGTGAGTAATTTTTAGTAATCTTATCGTTCGATAATGAGAACCCCAACATTGATTCAACGTTGAAGCTAATAAGGGGAGTGATATTTTTTGATGAACCATAGGTTGAAATCATAACATAATATCAACAACAGAATAGACAGACACTCAAAGAGTTACTCACATGTTATCATGTCGAAGAGGAAGCACCAAATTAAGATGATCCATGATGATCCATGCAACATGCATATCACCAATATTGAAGGAGAGAGAGAGGTGGAAGGTCCCTCTCTGGAGTTAGATGCATTTTCTGAACCAATCAAATTTGATAAAGTCAACATTGGGACAAAAAACAATCCTAAAATGGAAAGTATTGGAGACTACTGGGATGCGAAAACACTAGAAAGGATAACATAGTTATTGCGCGAATACAGTGACCCGTTTCCAACAATCTTTATAGAGATGAAAGGAATAATAGGGAAGCTAGGTGAGATGAAGATACCACTCAAACATGAGGCTAGACCTATCAGAAAGATACCTTATAGGCTGAATCCAATGTATAAGAAGAAAGTGAAAGAAGAAATTGACTGAATGTTGGAAGCTGGAATTATAGAACCAATAGAAGAATCTGAATGGATTAGTCCCATGGTAGTCCAGGAAAAGAAGAAAGGGGGGATAAGGATTTGTGTATATTTGAGGAAACTCAATGATTCTTTCTTACATGACCCTTTTCCTACTCCTTTTATAGATGAGGTCTTGGAGAATGTGGGAGGCCATGAATCATATTCATTCGCAGATGGATTCTCAGGTTACCATCAGATCAAAATAGCTCCAGAAGACAGGGATAAGACTACTTTTGCTACAGAATGGGTATCCTACCAATATAAAGTCATGCCCTTTGGATTGAAGAATGTGCCAACTATCTTTTCAAGGGTAGTCATAGCTGCTTTTAAGGAATTCATACATCAATTTCTAGAAGTGTATCTGGATGACTAGACTGTGTATAGTATTTTGAAATACCATGTAGAAGTATTAAGACTAATTTTGGAAATATGCAGGCAATGCCAGATATCATTAAACATCAAGAAATGCATTTTTGGTACACCTTTTGGGATATTTTTAGGACATATAGTGTGTAAACAGGGCTTACTGGTTGACCCTACTAAGATTGTAGTCATTGTGAATTTACCACCACCAAAGTCAGTGTGACAGTTAAGAGCCACACTGGGACATACAGGCTACTACAGGAAGTTTACAAAGGGGTATGTGTAGATTACTGCACCAATGGAAAAATTGTTAAAGAAGGACACCATATTTCAGTGGAATGAGGATTTCAGTAAGGATTGGACACTCTAAAGAAAAATATGGTGACAACACCTATATTAGTATTTCCAAATTGGGAAAAGACATTTCATGTGCATGTAGATGCATCAAAAATAACACTTGGAGCAATTCTGGCACAACTAGGAGTAGGGGACTTAGACCATCCTATAGATTTTGCAAGAAGGAAGTTGTCAGAATCAAAGCAGAATTACAACACCACAGAAAGAGAAGGCTTAGTCATGGTATATGAGCTTCATAATTCAGGCACTATTTATTGGGTAAACATTTTAAAATGTTCATAGATAATTCTTCCCTCAAATATCTAGTCAACAAGGCAGTGTTGGGGGGGAGGATCTGTAGATGGTTGTTATTATTCCAAGAATTTTATTTTGAAATAATAGTCAAACCAGGGATGCTAAATGCAGGACCTGATCACCTATCAAGGGTAACCAATGGAGAAGAACCTACTAATTTGGAAGACAACTTCCCTAATGCACAATCATTTTCAGTATAGGTAGTTAATGAATAATTCACTCATATCATTGAATACTTAAGTAAAGGAGTTGCACCATATGAATTTAGTACTGAACAAAAGAAAAACATGGTATTCTGAGCTATAGACTATCAACTCAATGCAGGACATTATACAAGATGGGTGTAGATAGCATTTTGAGAAGGTGTGTATTGGAACATGAACGACCTAGGATTTTAATAGAAGCTCATGAAGGCATAGATGGAGGAAACTATGCAGGAAAAGATATCGAGCAAAAGGTATTGCACGCATGACTATGGTGGCCAACAATTTACAAATATGCCAAGAAATATTGCTAGAACTGTGATGTGTATCAGAGGGTTGGAAAACCCAACAAGAGGGATGAGATGCGCCTAAGACCATAAGTAACTCTATAGGTATTTGAAAAATGGGAAATAGATTTTTTTAGACCTATTAATCCACTGACAAGAAGTTTAGGAGCCAGATATATCATTGCTACGACTGAATACTTAAACATATGGGTAGAAGCAACACTAGTCAAATATTGCAGCGTAGAGACAACATCACAGTTCTTATTTGAGCAGGTGATCACCAGATTTGGATGTCCTAGGATTTTGATGAGTGACCAAGGAAATAATTTTATTAATAATACCATCAAGGATATGACTGAGGATTTTGAAGTCCATCACCAGAAGAGTACACCATATCATCCTTAGGAAAATGGGACAGTAGAAAATTTTAATAAGATTTTGGATAATGCTTTGACTAAGATATGTAATGTTAACAGGGGTTATTGTAACTTGAAAATACCAGTAGTACTATGGGCATACAGGACCACATGCAAGAATTTGACATGACAGACACCATTCATATTGGAGTATGGACAGGGAACATTGATTCCATTAGAAGTTTTGGTACCTAGTCTGTGCGTAGCATCAATTACCAACTTGGCAGAAAGGGGTGAAGTACATGAGAGGTTAAGTAAACTAATGGAAATGGAAGAGGACAAGATTCTGATAGGATTTCACCAAGAAGTACATAGATCAAGGAACAAATCCTGGCATGACAGACACATTAAAAATAAGAGCTTTAAGGAGGGAGACCTAGTTCTTCTCTATAACAAATTTTTGCAACACCCTGTGTTGGTTTAGATATCTGAGTTTATACCTTTAACATGATTGAATGAGGGTTCAAGTCTACTGGGGTTCTAAAATATCCTCTAAAACTATCGGCCCTCCTGGTAAATGAGAAGGAAATGCATCACATAGAGTGCATTGTGCAGTCTCACCCGAGATAGTCTTTATGGGTGACTACAATACTGGGGTGTTTGCAGTGCAGGATTGAGTGGAGATCTGAGAAGTGTGCACTGAGAGTTCAATTTAACTTATTAAATAAATATGCTGTCGTTCACAATTATGCATGTAATATAATCAACCCATTCATTCATCATCATAATATCTATTCATAAACAATAAAAGAGACATAAACATTCAATCAAATAACACATGTTTTGCCATGGTTCACCCCCTCATGGGATACGTCCACAAAGATCTATCTCTATGAACTTATATTATGGTAGTTCCAAAACTACAGTATCAAACACTTTACAAATCATCCTCAGTTGGGTTGAGATCTATTACGAGGTAGAATAGATCACACCAGACTCCTCATCCTATGATCTAACCCTCGAGATCTACCCTCCTGGTCCTGTACAACTCAACAACTTAAAAAACTGGGTCGTATGACAAAATCATTACAACTAGTTATCAAAACAGGACTCCTCTCTTTCGTCATCTCTTCAAATTACAACTACTTCCTTCTATAACACTCCCTCCTTCTCCCTAGACATCCTAGGTATCTATATATATGAGTTTCTGGCTCATCAACCATTACAATGTATTACAAAAACCCTAACCCTAATGACATTAGGTCTTCCATGCATGCACACATGTTTCTCTTCCTTCCAGTTATTTCTTTCCTTATGCATGCCTTCCTTCCCAAAATAACCTTTCTTTCTGCTTTGGCCTACTTCCAACAGGCCCCCAACACTGACATGTGGCTCGTCCTAAGCCACCTAACCTCTGTGCATTTTGTAGATATCCCTTATGATCATTTGGAACTTCTCCCTAATCTTTGTTTCTTGTGTTTGGGCCTGCACGGTCTTCTCCTTGAGTGTGTCCAATACCTTCACTACAATATCATCGTTGACCAACCTTGTACATTCTTCCTGGGTCCGTGACATATATGTTTTGGCTTCATCTGCCTATGTAATGACCTCTGTTGCTCACTCCTGGAGTGGTTCCATTTGAGCCTTGCACTCCTTTTTCTACGTATGCACAGTTATGAGTTCTTCATGTAGTTTCTTCATGTCTTGGGCCCCTTTGATGCGCTCTGTGATTGACATTGTCTTCTGCGTCTACTTGAGGTCCTGGATAGTTGTACTTATTATTTTTCCTTCTTGGTCCCACTGCTGGACCTGTTGATCCTCTTCTAACTTCATCCAGAGCTCCATTGATTTCTCGAACAAGTCATCTGCTGTGTGGACTTGTCATTCTATCTCCTATATCTTATATGTTTCCTCCTGTTTCCTTTTATCCCTCACCTCTGGTGGAGTGGTAGGTGTGAGCTTCTCTCGGAGAATCTCGATCTCCTACTGGTATTGATCGATTGTCTGCACAATCTGATCAATCTTTTCTGTCGTTGTGAGTTCGGTCGTCTATAAATTCTTTGGAATCCTCTCGTAGGCTACGACCACTTTCTACTCTATTCCCTTCATGCTTTCCCTCTCCTCCTTGGTCTCAAGCTTGGTCTGCTCGAATACCAATTCCAAATCATCCATTTTATTCTTTACTTGTTGTAGTTTGGTTGTATCTGTGTGTGAATGAGACTGTACCTCATGTGTGGAATTGACCTGCAGTTTATATAAGGCCTTAGTTGGAATCTATGACATTACCAATTGCAATTGAGCCAAGTCCTTTAGGGGTGTCTTCCCCATGATTTCATCCATTCATAACATGCTGGGTGTGACGTGAAATGTTGAACTTGACTATGCTATTGTATGGACTGTGTCTTGCTCACTTTCTCCAGGTTATCCTCCTGTTTGTGATGCTGACGACCCCATTTCTACGCTGCTTTTGGCTTCATGTGCTTCCCCGATCTGCCTAAGGAGTTGTTGCATGTATGCCAACTCTTCTTCATTTTTGTCCCTTTGTCACACAACATTCTCAAAATCCTCGAATGTGTGATCCTGAACCACTTGGGCCACCATTTCTGCATCATCCTCCATGATCGTGTATTCAAGAGGCATTCTATGTGCCTTCGTATTATTGAGAGCATCCCTCGTCTGGGTGGCTAGCCACTTATTCTGGCATGTCTCTTGTGGCGCAACACTTGATGTAGTCCCTTCTGCTGCCTCGACCTATTTCTGTTGTACTTGGAGAACCTGTGGGTTTTTATTCTTCCCCATTTGGACTTCGATCTTGGATGTCCCCCCTTTCTTCTACTATGGCTTGTTCTGACTCATCCTTGGTTTCTTGGGCACTGTGACTTCCTGGGGCTATGCTTGTTCCTACCCTACCTCCTCAGCATGTGTATGTTCCTGTCTTACCTCCTCCTCCTCTATCTCTACGGGAATGTATCGAGAGAGGACTGGAATCCTCCATTCATCTTCCCAATCTTTACTGGACATTTGTATGTCCCCCTCCATGATGAAATAGTGTAGTTGTAGCCATTTCTTTTCGGGGTCCTTCCATGCCTGGATCCACATCGCACGTCTAGTGGCTTTGAAATTGGCTATGCCCTGATAGTTTCTAACAAATTGCAGTGTTATCCTCCAAGTGTTTGCGATGATATCATGTAGGTCGCGGAGATATCCTTCGAATATAGATGCATTCACTCTTCTATTATTGGCATTCAAATTGACTCCAATCGATAAGTATCTCGCTCTGTGATTAGGTTTGGGTCTAGTGGAAAAAAATGCGTTATTTGGCTCCTTCCGTCCCATAATGGATATTAGGATGATCAGCCATGAATAATGAAATTTGGTCCCCAGATTCTATGCATCCTTGCAGTCATATAAGAACAAATTCAACAAACAGGGGGCCCAACTGAGTGTGGTTCTCTCGACACATTGTGTTGTAGCTGCGACAACCCCGGCCGAGACTTCCTCCTTTTGACATTTTCTAAGCAGCTTTCATGCCATAACATTTGTGTCCATTCTTGTCGCGATGCCACTAATGTGTTTGATAATGATCCCATGTGACCCCCTTTTGGTGTCGTATTTATTCTTCATCTCCAAGACCAGTTCTTTCTCCTTCGTTTTGTCCTCGAGGAACTGTGCGAGATCCATGCCCCATGATGGCAGTCCTGTGATGTTTGCAATGATATTTATGTCTATTGAGATGAGCTGGTCTAGCCACAGATCTTCGGTGTGACCACCATCAAATGCTTGATGTAAATGTTTGCATACTAGCCTCTTCCAAAGTATGGTAGGTCCAACAGACCTAAAATCCCAGTTTTTTCCAGTCCTATTGCCCACTAGACTGGTTGATGAATTGGTTCCCCAAAGGGATCTATGCCCATAGTCTGTAGGTAGACTTTCTTAGTGAACTCCAAGAACTTGTTTATTTCTATTACATCATGGTATGAGTACTTCAATTTCCCTACATACCCTAGAAAATCTACTTTTACCCGTACCCCTTCTGGTATGCACGAAAAAACATGTGTTGTGATGGGTTGTCTATGTGGTGACCTAGGTACCTTTTGCTTGTCCTTTCACTGTGGTGGATGACTCGAGGTTCCAACCCCCATTGTTTATTCTTCGAAAACTTTCTCTAGTTAGCCAGTGAAATCCTCCACTACTCCTTCCCATGGTTGTTCCAACACAGTTGTCTGTGATTCTTTTGGCACAACCATTTCTTCCCGGTTTGGAGCCGTCCTGTTGACTCTCAGGGATTCTATGGGGTTTTATGGTTGCACTTGGCTTCCTACATCTTCATTCTGTTGACCCTTCCACTCTTCCGACATATCAATGTCCATGCCCATAGGTTCTATCTTCTAGGTTTCTTCTTCGATGCATGTGGGGTTTCCCATTGTTGTATCCAATAATGGGATTTCATCCACATTGACGACTTATGGCGGCTGAGATGGTGGTTGTTCTCTTTCCTGTGACTGCATTTGTGCTCTGGTTCTAAATATGGATTGTCTAGATTTTTGGCTCGGTTCTCCTTGTTTAGGTGGTGCCATGGTGGTAAAAAATTGTCATTCTTTGAGCTCAGTAGCCTTTGCAACCTCTGCAAACTTCACTCTTTGTTGTATCTTCTCTATCGCTCTCTATCTTTTCCAACTTCGCAATTATCTTTTCTCTCCTGCATCCTTTCTTTGTATGGGCATCGTGTGAATCTTGTCGAAGATGTTACTGTGATTAAATATTCAATGAACTTCAGTCCCTTCGTAATTTCCATTAATTTCCCTCACTGTCTCTAGTTGGCGCGATTAATCTAGCATCTTGTCAGCCATTTGTGACATTTAATTCCACTAGCCTTCGTCACTTATTGCTTCTTTTTCCATAGCCTCCTTTCGTGATTGTTTTTTCTTTGAACAGACCATTGGACTTGTCTCCGTTAGGCTCATATTCCCAAGTGTGCGTGCTCCAAATCCTTTTAGCGCACTGTTCCTCTGTTGGTACCTTTTGATATCCTTCTCTATTTGTTTTTTCCACAAACTATGCAGTTCATTTCAAGGTGTGGGTGGTCGAGTGTCCTTGTACAACTTCAAGCGACTCCCATTGATCATCCCTCTGAGTTCTATGCCTCCTAAGTCCTTCAACTATACAATTCCCCCATCTGTGATAGTTTTTGATTTGTATGGTCCTAACCAGTGCATTCTGACTTTTCTCGGGTGTTGAATGGATTTACTGTCATACATCAACACTAAGTTCCTTCCTTGAAGGTTTCTTCTTGATATGTATTTCATGCCAATATTTGTCCCTTGATTTCTGAACTTGTTGGTGGAACCCTGCTAGGGTCCTATATTTTTCCATGATCATCATTTGATTAAGCCTATCCTATATTGTGCCTCGTTCTATTATGTTAGTAATCACACCTACGCGTAAACTGGGTACCAAAAATTCTAATGGAACCATTTCTTCTTGTCCATATACCAATCTGAATGGTGTGTGTCCTGTCAACTTCTTACATGTGGTCCTATATGCCCACAATACTTCTGGTATTTTCAGGTCCCAATCATCTCTATTCACATTACAGATCTTTGTCAGTGCATTTTCAAGGATTTTGTTAAAGGCTTCTACTGTTCCGTTCACTTGTAGGTGATATGGTGTACTCTTTTGATGATGAAATTCAAATTCCTTAGTCATAGCCTTAATAATGTTGTTAATGAAGTGAGTGCCTTGGTCGCTCATCAGAATTCTTGGGCAACCAAATCTAGTGATCACATGTTCAAATAGAAAGTGTGTTGTTGTTTCTGCACTACAATATTTGACTGGTGCTGCTTCTTCCCATATTTTCAAGTATTCGGTCATAGTGATAATGTACCTTTCTTCTGTCCTCTTTGCTGGTGGGTTGATTGGTCCTACAAAATATATTGCCCATTTTTTGAATACCCACAAAGTTACCTATGGTTGTAATGGCATCTCATACCTTCTATTGGGTTTACCAACCCTTTGAAAGACATCACATACCTGATAGTACTCCTTCGAGTCCTTGTGGATGGTCAACCACCATAGTCCTGCGTGAAATACCTTCTGTGCAGTAGCTTTTCCAGTGTAATTTCCTCCTACTATTCCTTCATGGGATTCTGCTAAAACCCTTGGTCTTTCATGTTCTAGCACATATCTTCTCAAGATGCTATCTGCACCCATTTTGTATAAGTGTCCTACAATCAACTGATAGTCTACAGCCTAGACTACTAGTTTTTTCTTCTGCATGATATTATATTCCTGTGGCACAATACTTGTACTCAAGTACTGGATGATGTCTGTGAAGTATTCATCGACGATATGAATTGAAAATAACTGTGCGTCTAGAAAGTTGTCCTCTAAATTTGTAGGCTCCTCTCCATTCATGACCCTTGATAGGTGGTCAGGTCCTGCATTCAACTTCCCTAGCTTGAATATTACTTCAAAATCAAATTCTTGAAGTAATAATAACCATCAACAAATTCTCCCCGTCAACATTGGCTTGTTGACTAGGTATCTAAGGGTTGAGTGATCTATGAACATATTAAAATGTTTTCCCAGTAAGTAATGTCTGAAATTCTAAAGCATGTAGACCATAGATAGGCCTTCCCTCTTTGTAGTGTTGTAGTTATGCTCCGATTCTGATAGTTCCCTGCTTGCAAATTCTATAGGATGATCCAAATCTCCTGCTCCCTGCTGCGCCAAAATAGCTCCAAGTTCTATGGTTGATGCATGTACATGCACGTGTAATGTCTTCTCCCAATTTGGAAATACTAGTATTGGCAATGTTACAGTGTTTTCCCTCAGCGTATGTAGATCGTGTTGACAATCCTCATTTCATTTAAACTTTTTATCTTTCCTTAACAATTTCTCCATTGGCACGGTGATCAACACATATCCTTTGATAATTTTTTTGTAGTATCCTGTATGTCCCAATGTCACTCTTAGTTGATGGACTGCTTTTGGTGGTGGTAGGTTAACAATTACTATAACCTTGGAAAGATATACTAGTAAACCTTTCTTGCATACTATATGGCCCAATAGTATCCCAAACGGTGTTCTGAGGATACACTTATTGATGTTTAATGATATCTGGCACTACCTGCATCTTTCTAACATTAGCCGCAAGAAATCTACATGGTGTTTCAAAAAACTATAGACTGTCCAATCGTCCAAATATACCTCTAGAAACTGGTGGATAAATTCCTTAAATGTAGCTATGACTACTCTAAAAAATATTGTTGGTACATTCTTCAGTCATAACGACATGACCGTGTACTGGTAGGATCCCCACTCTGTAGAAAATGTGGTTTTGTATATATCTTCGTGTGCTATATTGATAAACTTCATGTCCTCCTACGTTCTCCAACACTTAATATATGAAGGGTGTAGGGAATGGGTCTTGTAGGCATGAATCATTCAACTTCCTGAATGTGATGCATATCCTTATCCCACCTTGTTTTTTCTCCTAAACTACCATCAGGATTATCCATTCTGATTCTTCCACAGGTTCTATGATTCTGGCTTCGAGCATCTTGTTGATCTCAACTTTGAATTTTTGCTTATATATCAGGTTTAGTCTGTATGGTCGCTATATGATCTATCTTGCCTCAGATATGAGTGGTATCTTCATTTCACTTAGTTCTTATGCTATGCCCTTCATTTCTGTAAACATTGTAGGGAATGGGTTGCTGTACTCACGCAATAAATCTGTTATGCTTTCTACTATCTACTCATCCCAGTAGTCTCCAATGCTAGCCATTTTGGGATTCTCAACTATCCCAATGTTGACTTTCTTCACTTTGATCAGCACAACAATTACTTCTGCTTCTAGAGGTGGACCTTCCTCTTTGCTTTCTCCTTCAACTTCCTCAATCTAAATATTGTGTGGATCGTCTTCATCTGGTGATTATTCCTGCACATGGTAGCATAAAAATAGTTCTTTCACTATTTGTCTGTTTTGCTGTTGTTCCTCTGTTATGAGTTCAACTTTTTTTTCCTTAATGAATATCACCCTTCTTATTTGCTTAAGTGTTGTATCTATGTTGGGGTTCTCATGCTCAAATGAGAAAGTGACTGTAAATTTATGTTGTAGTGCTGGCTAGCTCGTAGTTCCTCTGCACAGTTCCTGGTCTATATACCAGTTTGCTAATATTCCCTCTAAGGCCATTCCTCTAGAGGTGTCATTTTCCATAGTGCTCTGCACCTCTCCAAGTGTTTCGTTGGTGCCCCCTGTCCATTGTACTTATGTTGTTGGCTGTTTCTCTATTTTGTGCCAAACCTTATGCATAGTAATCGCTTAAATTGGTAACAATCCTTGATTGTTTCCTTGTGTGTGCCCCACCATCTGGAAGGTGTGGCCTTGAGTGCTATATCGAGTGCTAAGAGTCTTTGATTTTCTAACACTTCATCCTCATACTATGTCAATAATACTTCTAGATCATGTACCCCATGGAAACTGGGTAGTTCCCTTATCTCTGTACCTACCCATCTTACTGCACAGTATATTCTTGCGCGTCTTCTTGTGGAGACTTCGTGTAGCCTCTGTTGCCAGTTCTCTAAATATGTATCTAAGTCTATTTCACATGAAGTAATGCTCTACCAACTGAGTATCACATATGAAGTTGGGTTTACGTAATCCTCATCGTGCGTAGTTTTCCTATACAAATGGCTGATTTCCTCCAAGTCTAAACAAGTGGGCTCTACAAACCTCTCCCCTTTTGATGGGTCTAATGGTGCAATGACCCTGAATTATCCTGACTCAAATGTCATTTTTCATGTCTTTAAATTGATTATGGCCTTGTTTTCAAATGCCCAATCCAAGTTGAGCAATGATGGATATGGTGTTGTGTCATCCACTATCGCTATTACTTTGAAGTCTTCTTTAGTGCAAACTCCATTCATATCTATTGTCACTCCTTTCAGACTGACAATTGGTATAACTCTGTGTTGGTTTGCTAGTTTCATATGAACGGGTGAATATCCTAATGTGGGCTCTCCCATACATTTCCATGTCTTCTTGGGTAATATACTAAATTCAAATCCTAGATCCAATATGATATCTCCCATGTTGAAATCTTCGATGTTGGCATCCAGCCTAAAATCTTGTTCTTCTCCTTGTATGGTAGGTGATTGACTATTTTCTGTTCTAGTTTTCTGTCTGCCTCTATGCTACATCTTTATAATATATTTTGCAATATTTTGATAGAGGATGGATCATTTAATAGTTTTACACATGATTGAAAAAATCCTTTGATCGTACTTACTTGTCCCACAGGTTGCATTTCTTTGGTATGGTCCAACGATGGAGGAATTTCATACTCTGGTACTTCCTTGCTCTACTGCGTAGTTGAAGTCAACTTGGTTTCTTGCTTCAAAATTTCTTGTCTGGCTTGCTTAAATGTTTCCTTTTCATTCTCCTTGTTGAAATTCTTCCTTGGTTTGGCATTCTTCTTCACCCACTGGTGTTGTACTGGCTCTTGTCAGATTGCATCATTGCCAGTTTTATCTCCTCCACGTGTAACTATGTTGATGTTTCATCCTTCATCCCTTCCTTCGGCTGAAATCCATTAAACATTCTGGTTGTTATGATTCCTCTTTTCCTAGATATTCCCTAGTAACGTAGGACATTCTTTCATGTCATGATCCGATGTGCGACAATACATACAAGTCGTTGGTGGAAGTGGAAATTATCTTGCATAGTGTCCTGGTTGTTGACAGTTGTGACATACCACTGGTCCTCTACCTCTTCCAAAGCCTCCTCTTCCTCGTCCTCTGCCTCTGTAGCTAGCTTGATCTCCTCACGGTGCATTATACTGAGGTTCCTAATTGAACTGTGTGGTATTGTACTGAGGATGCGTTGTGTTGTACTGTGATTGCGTGGTATTATATGGTTGTTGCGTAATATTATACTGTTGATGCGCAGTGTTGTATGGGGCTGGTACTTGGTTAAACTGAGGTGCGGTTTGCTTGGTCATCATTTCAGCCTGCACCCTATATGCATCTAATGTTATCTCTCCCATCAACTCCATAGTTCTATAGTCTTTGTCATCATGGCCCACTGACTTGCAAAAGTTGCAATATGAGATATTTGGGACTTTATGGTATTTCTGCATCATTGGGTAGTGATATGGATCATGGCCTGATTTCTTACATATTTCGCACCATAGTCCTCCTGTTGGTAACATATTTGGCATTCCTGCTACCATATACTGCGCAAATGTTGGGCATTCGTTCTTATGGTGTCCTTCTGTCCTGCATGTGGTACACCAAATGACTTATCGTTTTTCCTTAATTTTGTTATGGTTTAGTTGGAACGTTAAATTCTTCAGATCCTCCTTCAACTCTTCGATTACTGGATGCATCTTTTGGTATTGGTTTTCTTCCAGTTGTAGGGCTTCCTGCAGAGCCTCTACTTGCATCTAAAACTTCTGTTGTCTTAGTGGATATTTCAAGTGTGGTGGTAGTGAATTGACGAATAGGTTCCTATGCTGCATATCTATCATGAGATATTTAAACTTTATTTTTAGTCTCTTGAATCTCTGGTCAATCTCCCATACGCATTCTCTTGGTTTCTATCTAATTTCTATCATCTCGTTCATGTACTGATCCTCTGAAATTGGATTCTGAAATTCATTTATCAACAACTTCTTGATGTATGCAATTATTCTAGTTGTCCCTTGTGGATTGTTTGTCACTAATATCATATACAAATCTAGTGCACGATCCCTTAGTGTAATCGCTAGCTTTGCAACTTTAGTGTCCTTGTTTGTGATCTGTTTTTCTTCCCAAATATTCTCATAAATAAACAAGTGTTTTTCTGGGTCCTTCGACGCTTCTCCTTTGAATTTTGTTAACCTGATGGTGGGATCATGTCCAGCCATCCTGAATGCTAAACTACTACCTCATCATGGTGTAGATACTTGACTAGTTCTTCCTGAACTAGATCCTCCAATTGTTGTTTCCTGTGTAGATGTACTTCCTGCTGTCTTCCTTCTCCCAAAATTCAGTTTTCTAAATGGTGGTGTTATTTTTGGTGTGTTAGTCATACATGGGTTGATGGGTTCCACACTGACATTAATATGGATAGGATTGCTTCCTTCTCTTCCCACTCTTGGACCTATCGTCTTCCTCTCATATGTTGCGCGTAGGATTTCCTCAATCTGATCCACATCCTGGAGATCCTCTACCTCTTCTTCATCACTTTCCAAGCCTTCCTTCATGGCTACAACTCTCTTCTTGGTGTTCACCTTGTATTGGTAGGGTACTCCACTGTGCGTCTTTCCAGCTGTCGCCATGATCTGCATTATCTGGTCATCGTCCATCATGATTGGGTCCAAGGATTATTCCTTCTTGCCTTTATCCACTTCTTCTTCCATTTATCCTTCCATTTCTCCTCTTTCTGTCAGTGCTTCCCCCCTTCCCCCATGCACGCAAGGAAGCTTAGTTGTCTGACTCCATTTTCATTACACCTTTTCTATATAGCAGTATCTTAATAGAAGTATACAGGGATATAATATACTTTCCTTGAGGACCTCATATAAACTCTTTCTCCGCTGCACTATATGACTTCGTGATATCTACTGCAAATTCTGTTATAAATCCTGCTACAATATTGTTGAGCCAAAAATCTACTGCGTGGGTGAATTTGTTATTCACCTATTGTAACTTCTCAATCTGAACTGAAGTCCACTCTATCTTTTGGACCTGTTTTGTTGCGTGGTTATCCTTCAACCTCAATATCCACTCTTGCAATAAGTGTGGGAAATCACAGAAAAATAATTCATGCAGATCAGTAAACACATACTTCTCAAGGTATTTGCACGGTGATACTCTATCGTTTATGTTATCTTTCTATGCAAACTCCAGCTCGTTTGTCTTCAACCATATTTCAATCTCTATTTTTGTGGGATTCCACGGTCTCAACATCCCCTTCTAGCAGTTCATTCTCACCTTCTTGTCACCCATTTCAGTATTCTCTAGACCTGCCTTCCGCAGATCTTCCATATATTTTAGCATATTTTCAACAGATCCCATCTATTCAATCCTATATTGTTCCAAATGACAACAAATAAACCATTTTTTGGTTTATATATATGATTTTATACCTTTAAAATGGTTGACCCAGGGTTCAAGTCTATTGGGGTTCTAATAAAGCCTCTAAAACTATCAGCCCTCCTAGTAAACTAGAAGGCAATGTAGTGCACAAAGTGCAATGTGCAGTCTCACCTAAGATAGTCTTAATGGGTGACTGCAATACTCAGGTGTTTGCAATCCATGATTGAGTGGAGATCTGAGAAGTGTGCACTGAGAGTTCTATTTAACTTATTAAAGCAATATACTGTCATTCATGATTATGCATGTAATATAATCAACCCATTCATTCTTCATGCTAATATCTATTCATAAACAATAAAAGAGACATAAACATTCAATCACATAACACATGTTTTACCATGGTTCACCCCCTCCTAGGATACATCCACAAATATATGGCTCTAATCTCTTCTATTATGGAAGTTCCAAAACTACAACACTGTGTGCTTTACAACTCATCCTCATTCGGGTCGAGATCTATTATGAGGAAAAATATATCACACTAGGCTCCTCATCCTATGATCTAACCCTTGATATCTACCCTCCTATCCCTCTACATCTCAACAACTTACAAAATTGGGTCGTATGACAAAATCACTACAACTAGTTATCAAAACAAGACTCCTCTCTTCTGTCGTCTCTTCATATTACAACTATTGCCTTCTATAACTCTCCTTCCTTCTCCCTAGACGTCCTAGGTATCTATATATATTCATTTATGGGTCATCAACCATTACAATGTATTGCAAAAACCCTAACCCTAATGACGTTAGGTATTCCATGCATGCATGCGTGATGCTCTTCCTTCCAGTTGTCGATTTCCTCGTGCATGCCTTCTGTTAACTCCCAAAATGAAACTATCCTTTTGGTCAAGTTTTGTGGTGGATAGCATGGCTATCGATAGTGTCCTCAGGTCACTTTTGAGTTTATATAGTTGCAAAACTTAGGTTTTGGTTTTTTGTCTTAGAAAATAATATGATCCATAAAGTCTTCTTTTCAAAATTTGTATAATTCACTTTCAACAGCTAACGTGTGACCAAAGTTGAGTGTTAGCTGTGGAAAGTGGCGACTTTCAATAGCTAATGAGCGCTTCTCATAAGCCTGTGCACTGTTGAAAGTGGTGAATTTCAAAATGTCCAACAATCAGTTTTGCGGGTCGTGCGCTGTTGAAAGTGCATACTTTCCCCAGCTATGGAGCGATTTTTACAAGGTTGTGTGATGGTGAAAGTGAAAACTTTCCGTAGCTAAGAGGCAATTCTAAAAAGGTCATGCACTAAGGAAAGCGAAGACTTTCAAGAGCTAACCGGGGTTTTCCACAGGGTCATGCGTTGGTGAAAGTGGCAAGTATGAACAACTAATAGAGGCGTTTTCCACGGGTCGTTGGTTGAAGAAAGCGGGAATCACGTGCGTGATATCCGCGTCTAAAGGCAATGATGATATGATCATCCCATGTCAGGAAAATCCAAATCATGTGCTGATAAGAGTGGGTAATGATGGAAACTCAATTCTGCACGTTAGAATAAGATTGTGATGCGAATTCGGCTCAGACACTCATGCTCCATAATCATGGCATCTGGGATGTTAAGCTCGAATTCAGTGGTGCAAGTACAGAGGATGTATTGCCGGCCTGAAAAGAATCAAATCAAGTCGTTGTTTCCATATCATACCCTGTTCGCGGAGGTTTGTCAAAGTTTCAAATATTTTAAAACAGAGCCTACTCCCGAAGGGCTTTCAACAACGTAGAACCGTGACTCGACCAGCAGTTGCAGGGGTTAGAAATTGTCTGATCTTTGAGCTACAGAATGGTGAGAAAACGTAGTGGTTCTCTACTCAAGAGAGAGCTGGATAGCCTGTCCTTTTTATAGACACACCCCGAAGTCCAGATACATTTTTCAAACGCAGGGTGTATTGGGTTCGTTGAAAGATTGCAAATTGGTTGCCACCAGTCTACAGCAGAAGCTTTTGCCAAGACTTTCAATGGAAACAAAGGTCATGTTGGGTCCATGGAAATTAGAGTGGATGAAGCTGTCATTTCCGCAGCTACAAGCCTACCTAGAACTGGTCAGAGATGGTTTAAAACCACTGCTCCCAAAAATTTGGACTTCAAAGTTTATTTGAAAGAGGGATATACGCACAAGGCATGGAAAAAAGGTATGTTGGTTTCCTATCTAGAAGAAAAATGGCAGGAGTCGTTCAAAGGCATCCAACTGTACATTACTTCAGAGGGCAGATATGATAAAGTTATGATGTATCACATCAAACTCATGGATCATTTCATAGGCAAGAATCCCCTTAATTTACCTTTTTTCCTCCATAAAATTTTGACTAAGATTTGCAAGAAGATTAGAGCTCAACCCTTGAGCATAAAAAGTACTCTATGCCATTTCAGCCTCATAAAATTAATCATCCTGGAGGAATTGAAACAACAAGGAAGGAGTTGGGATCATTTTTTATTCTGGGAAGGTTTTGAAACATAGACCCAGCTGGCAAATGAACCAGGGAAAGCTTCAAAGAAACAACCTTCTCCTCAAAGTAGTTCAAGAAAAAGAAGGACCCTTCCAGGACCTCCAGAAGACAAAATTTCTGGAGTGAAGCCCTGCAGGTCGAAGAAAAGGTTAAAATTTGAGCAGATCACAGAGCAGACCACTGAGAAAATCATAGAGCATCCTATAGAGCAGAGTACAGGGAAGAATATATTAAACTTTCCCTATTCAGATTCAGAATCAGAGCAGCAAGATCAATGCCCTGTCACTGATAATACTGAGCAGAAAACTGAGTGTGCACAAAACTATGAGACCTTCACCCATACAGAAGAGGGAGAAACATCAAAAAGATCCAAATCAAAGAAGTCTCAGAAGATCAAGAATCTGAAGGAGGTAATTGCCCAACAAGAAGTTTTGGAAAGGGTAATTAAAGAAAGGTATAAGAAGTTGTCTGGGAACTTTGAAAAAACCAATACTGCATTTGAGAGATTGGATAGGGAAAGTGTTAAAGAGAAGAAAAGAAAGAAAACAACTCACCAAAGATTATAATAGCTTGTGGTGGCTTGCCAAATGCCTTAAAAGGCAGATAAGAAGGTTAAAGCAAAAACAGAGCCAAAAATCTCATCCAGATCTGAAGGTTCTCGCTCAAGTCGCCGTTAATATGCAAGGTGAGAAATCAGAAACACACTAAATTTTGATGAAATCGAAATTTTGGAGGTGAAAACTCATTTTGAGTGCAATCGAGGCTTTCAACAGCGCAAAGCTATATTTTATGACCCATTAGCTGTGGAAAGTGATGGCTTTCAACAGCTAACCTGCGAAAAATTAAACGAGTTAGCTGCTGAAAGTTGGAAAAGTAATTTTTGAAGCCAAAGACAGGACAGTTCATTCCAAACAGGTTTTGAAGGAGCTCCAGTATATCAATGGGCTATCAAAGCGCATGCAAAGGGTTCAGCATCAGAGGTTCGAGAGAATTTTGGTAACACATGCAAAACCATTTCCTCAAAAATTGACCATGAGCGTTGGGAGATCCAACTGTTAGACAGGTGTCCTGCTATTCTTCACCACATTGCAGATACCAGGAGCTGAAGGATGCAGATGGTGAATTTTGGAGATTGAAGACAGTTCGAGTTCTAAGTTTAGTGGTTAAGAATTTATTTTCAAGTTGTTTAGATAGAATTGAATTGTTTTTATTAAATACAGATCCATGTTTTTAGGATCTATGAAACTGTTTGTAAAAGGATATAAATGCCTATTTTTGAGATGAAACAGGGGTTCAAACTGGGAGAACTTTTATGTCATTGTATAGACTCTTTTTACAGAAATAAAGTGGAGTTTCCTTTCGTTTGCAATACCAGAATTGTCCATTTTTCATTCTCTATACTTTAATTTCAGTTTATTTTAGTTCATAAAGACGGTTACCTCTTTGTTGAACTCATAGGCTTGAAACTAAAGGATTCCTTGTTGTCTTGTATTAGGCCCTACTTTCATTTGTATTGGAAAATCAAGAATAGTATTCTCCATTCTCTCTTTCAATTATTTGATCTGGTTATTGTTCACTGAAAGCACTACATCTTTACATGTGTGATAAGTTGTTTCTTACATAAATCATTCAAGACCCCATTGTCCCAAACACATAAAAGACATTATTTCTAATTTACCAAGCATCCTTAGCCTACAACCCTAAGGAGTTTCTTGGAGTGATAACAAATTGGCGCCGTTGCCAAGGAGATGGAATTCAAGCTCTACTTTCCTGGGATACGAAACAGAGCTGATCTTTGATGATAGACAAAGATTAGACATTTTCAGTTGGTTGTAATCATCTATCTGGCGACTCCATGAAGGACGAATTCAGTGGCAACTCCACAAATTAAACCTGGCTCCTAAGAGGATCAGTACTAGGGAAAATCCTCAAGAATCACCGATCACACCAGTGTCCAATCCAGAATCAATCCTCAGGAAGGGAAAGATGATTCAAGGTCAAACTTTAAATCCAAAAGGTAATCCTCTTTCCAATTCTGGAAAATCTACTGCAGAAAATTTTGAGTTCTTTTCAGAGAACACTGATGATAAAACAACTGTAAATTCTGTAGAAGAGCAAATTCTTTTCGAACAACAAGAAAATCCTAGTTGATAGACTATAATTTGAATGAAAAAACTTTAGAAAGAAGCCACAGTTCTTCTTCCCTTGAATCTTTCCATTCTCAGCAACAAGAAGACCACTTGAACATTTATACTAGCCTCCTTGCTGTTGAACATCTCCTCCAAGAGCTAGATGCTAAGGGTGAAGAAAATTTAGCTGGCCAGCTTGCAAATTTTTACAGAGCCTCTTATCAGACCTCTTTCCCATTGGAAGATTCACCTCTTACACATTCCTCCATTGTTGAAGACTTGAAGAAGAAACTATCATTTTCCCCACCTCTGACAGTCATGGCTGCACCAAATCCTCCTTTGACCAAGATGCAACAAATCTTGGCTGCTAGGTATGCACCACTCATATTGCCAAATCCTGTAGCAGCCATGCCAACAGGAGACTACTAGAAATATATGCCTAAATTCACAGGCGAAGGCGATGTGTCCGCTGAAGAACATATTGAGGCCTTTTACAGTTATGCAGAGAACCTTAATATTGAACAGGAAGATGTTTGGACACGAGTCTTTGTCCAAAGCCTAGATGGTCATGCTAGGAAATGGTTCAAAGAACTCCTTGCTGGTTCCATTTCCGGAATTGAGCAATTGGATGAGACATTCATGAAACATTGGAGTGACAGAAGAGATTTTGTCTACTACATCACATAATTCAGAAACTTGAGGAAACATAATAATGAATCAGTCTCTGATTTCACCAAGAGGTTTAACCGGATGTATGGAAAAATTCCAGCTGAGATAAAACCATCAGATGCTTCTGCCAAAATCAGCTATTCCGATGCTTTTGATTCATATTTTTGTTTGCTGCTGAGAGAAAGGAGGTCACCAACGCTATCTCTCATGCAAGATGTTTCCCTTGAGGTGGAATCTAATATTTTGGCCTCTCAAAAATGGAAAGGAGATTCTGATAGGAGAAGACTGAAGAATGAAGCCTCATCTTCATCAAATGTTGTTCCAAAACTTGATAAGATGGCCAAGATGCTAGAGTCTCTAACCTCTGAGATCTCTAAGCTCAAGATTGAAAATAAACAGCCTGTGAAGGGTAGAGGAACTTATGATTCTACAGGCAGAAATCCTAATCTAAATCCCAACAACTTCAAAAGGAATAATCAGCCCACTCAGATCCTGCAAAGAGAAAAGAATTCTAATGAAGATCAGAGGATAAAGGTCCCCCTGCAAAATGTTGTGATGGACGAAGACAATGGTGAAGATCAATAAGATGGAGAAGGTGATATTCACTGTGTTAGAGAAGACACAGGGAAGTCTTATCTAACACAACAAGATTATGAAGAATCATTAATGACTGAACAGATTGAAGATGATCTCCTTGGTGATGGTATTTTCATAGCAGAAGATAAGAACAGATATAACCTCTGATCTAAATCTAATGCTGCTCAACAAGATGCATCAACCTCTCCTAAAAAGACTGTTGCCCCTGTTAAGCAGAAGGACCAGACATCAGAAGATCAGCTAGCAAAGCCTTCAAGGGTGAAAGCATTAGCTCTTCCCAAGAAGACTGCTGCCCCTGTCAACCATCAAACTCCAGAAAGTCGGCCTCTTGTCGAACAACCAAAAATTCAAGAAGCCCCTTCAAATCAGGTAAAGGTTTCTGATAAAGTTGATGATAAGGTTCCATATTCTTTTAATTTTGAGGTTGAAATACAAAAGATTAAGATTCCTATTCCTCTAGTTGAGCTGATGAAAAATGAAATGTTTAAGAGGGATATTCTTAAAACTTTGGATCCCCAATCTGTATCCCTTTCTACTGATATCCTCAACATTTATGATGATAAACCTACCATTACTCTGGGTCAAATGGTAGAAGACAGAGATGAAAGTTGTCCTCCTTTTTACATCTCTTTAAATATTCATGAGAAAACACTGCATAATTGTTTGTTGGACTCCAGTGCTCCACACAATCTAATGCCCAAGGCTATCATGGATGAGCTTGGGCTGGAGATCACCAAGTCTTATCATGACCTTTTCTCCTTTGATTCTTGAATGGTCAAATGCCTTGGGATGATTAAGGATTTGGCTGTGACTTTGACCCAAGCATCAATGAAGACAATGGTGATGGATATAGTGGTGGCTGACATACCTCCAAAATTTGGATGCTTACTATCGAGATCATGGATGAAGAGATTAGGTGGCACTCTTTAGATGGATCTCTCCTACGCTACTATCCCTGTTTTTAGAGGGGTGAACAGAAGGATTTATAGAGAATTTCAGTTGGCATATGTTATCAGTGATGAGAAGAATCCATCCAATCATCCTATCTATTCGGTCGACACATATATGGGATCTTGTATTCTACAATTTGATGATTCATTGCCTGATACATTGCTGCTCAGAAAGCCCATAGATCAGATCACCGTTCAGCCCACAGAGACAACAAAAGACGACCTTTGGACCATGTTCTTTGACAGTGCTTGCACTAAGGATTCAGCCGGAGCAGGAGTGGTATTCATTTCTCCCTCTAAGAAAACTTCTCATTTGTCCTTTAAACTTGATTTTAAAGTGACTAATAACATTGTTGAGTATGAGGCACTAATTTTGGGGCTGAATGCATCCAAGGAGAAGGGAATTAAAAAATTGTTGGTGTTTGGAGATGCAGATTTATTATTCAGCAGGTGAATAAGTCCTTTCAAGCCAAGCATGACAGGCTGAAGGCATACAGAGATGAAGTGTTGAAGGCAATTCGTGATTTTTCATATTTTAAAATTGCATTTGTACCTAGAGCAATGAATGAATTGGCTGATTCATTGGCTATGTCCTCTTATGCATTCATACCTCCTCTACCTCATAAATTATCTTACAAAATTCAAGTTAAATATAGGCCCTCTCTCCCTGACAATGTAAAATTTTGGAAGGTCTTTGAAGATGATGCTGAACTCACTAGATTCCTTGCAGTTATAGATGAGTTTGAAGATCTGCAGATTGATCGGGAGAATGAACATGACCTTGAAGTTGAGGAGCCAAAGTTCAAAAGCAAAATCGCAACACATGAGATAGTTCAACTGTCCACCAACAGAATTCCTAAAGGTTTAGTTCCGCTGGAAAGGCTGTTCGATAACAATGATGTGGCTGTCAAATTGCAAAGTAGGGAAAAAGAGTCAGATGTTTTTCAGTATAATGTGGCCAGTGAGAAAGATCCTAAACATGTCAACTTGGCCTCACATTTGACTGAAAAACAAAGGGCTGATTATGGAGAATTGCTAAAGGAATTTGCAAACATCTTTGCTTGGCAGTATGATGACTTGAAGACTTTTGACACAGAAGTGATTCAGCATAAGATTCCCTTGAATAAAGACACCAAACCATTCAGGCAGAAGCTTAGATCCTTCAACCCTTTGTTGTTGCCTACAATGGAAAGAGAAATTAAGAAACTGTTGGATGCCCGCATTATCATTCCTCTCAGGTATTCAGAATGGATTGCAAATCTTGTATCGATTAGGAAGAAGAATGGGGAGATCAGACTCTGCGTAGACTTCAAAAATTTGAATAAGTGCTCAAGGAAGGACAACTACCCTCTGCCTAAAATGGAGCATATTCTGCAGAAGGTGTCAGGATCAAAGATGATGTCTTTTATTGATGGGTTCTCCGGATACAACTAGATTGCTGTCCATCCAGAAGACAAAGAAAAAACTTCTTTTACCACTCCATGGGGTACGTTTATGTACGAGAAGATGCCCTTTGGATTGATGAATGCAGGAGAAACATTCCAAAGGGCAATGGACATTGCTTTCGTTGGAGAGAAAGATAAATTTGTCCTGATTTATCTTGACGATATCACTGTTTTCTCAAGAAGCCATGAACTTCATTTGCAACACTTAAGAAGGACATTTCTGAAATGTCGAAGGTATGGCATCTCTCTTAATCCAAAAAAATTGAATTTTGCACTTAAAGAGGGAAAATTACTTGGGCATATTGTTTCAGCTAATGGGGTTAAGATTGACCCAAAGAGGGTTGAAGCAATTAAAAATCTGTCCCTTCCCAGATCAAAGAAGGACATTCAGTCTTTCCTTGGAACTATTAACTTTGTCAGAAGATTTATAGTGAATTTTGTTGAACTCACAAAGCATATCACTGCTATGTTGAGGAAGGACTCTGAGGTAAAGTGGAATGAAGCAGCCAGACACTCATTCAATGCCATCAAAGAAGCCATCACAACAACTCCTGTTTTGATCAGCCCCGACTTCTCCAAGGTATTTTATATTTTTTCATTTGCTTCCAGTGATACAATCACAATAGTTCTCTTGCAGAAGAATGCTGATAATCAAGAGCAATCAGTTGCCTTCTTTAGTAAGGTCTTGAGGGACGCAGAGGTTAAGTATGAGTTGTTGGAGAAACAAGCATATGCACTTGTCAAGTCACTGAAAGCTTTCAGGGTCTACATTCTTCAAGCAAAGGTAATAGCTTTTGTTCCCTCCAGTTCAGTTAAAGATGTTCTTGTCCAACCTGACATTGATGGAAAAAGGAGTAAGTGGATAGCAAGATTGATTGAATTCGATGTTGAAATCAAACCAGCAAAAATAGTAAAAGTTCAGGGCCTTGCCAAACTCCTGGCAGAGGAAAATTGCAGGCTGCTTGACATAAATCTGATGAGTATTGATACGAAAAATGTTCTGCCTTCAAACAGCAAAGAAGGTGAGGGAATGCAAGTTTCAGATCATTTAGCTGATTGAAAATGGTACAGTCATGTTATTCAGGTTTTGAAAACTTTATCAGTCCCATCAGATTTAACAAAGACTCAAAGAAGGGCTTTGAAGCTCAAAGCTATAAATTTCTGCATAAATGACAATTTGTTGTTCTGGAAAAATCCCATAGGTCTATTGCTGAGATGTGTAAATCAAGAAGAGGCAGCCAAGGTCATGGTTGAATTTCATAATAGTGAATGTGGGGGACATCACTATTGTAAAACCACAACACACAAAATCTTAAGATCTGGTTATTACTGGCCATCCTTATTTTCATATGTATATGAGTTTGTGAAAAGATGTGACAAGTGTCAGAGATTTGAAGGTAAACAACAACTGAAGTCTCTTCCTCTCAAACCTATAGTGGTCACAGGGCCTTTCCAGTAGTGGGGCCTGGACTTCATAGGTGAAATTCATCCACCTTCTAGTGGTCAGCATCGGTGGATCCTGGTTGCCACCGATTACTTTACAAAGTGGATTGAGGCTATTCCCACCCGGAACGCCAATCGTACTGTCATCATAAACTTTCTGCAGGAAAACATATTTTCCAGATTTGGCTACCCCAAGAGATTGGTCACTGATAATGCTGCTGCATTCAAAGATAAACACTTGGTGAAATTATGTGAAGAGCTTGGAATTCAGTTGGTACATTCCACAGCTTACTATCCGCAAGGGAATGGTTTAGCTGAGTCATCCAACAAGAGTTTAGTTCGAATCATAAAGAAGTTGCTGGAAGAAAATGCCATAGGTTGGGATTCCAAACTGAAATTTGCCTTGTTGGCTGACAGGGTAACATGTAAGAAATCGATTGGTACATCTCCTTTCAAGTTGGTATATGGTACTGAGGCCATATTTCCTGTTCAACTTGCATTGCCAGTTGCAAAGTTTTTACAAGAAACTGATTCTGAACCAAGTGATTTGACCAGGAGAATTCACAATTTGGTATAACTACAGCAAGATAGAGAGCAACTCTTGGAAAAAACAGAATTTCATCAAGAAAGAATCAAAGAAACTTTTGACAAGAAAGTAAAATCAAGTGTCTTCAAAACAGGGGATGTGGTCTTGAAGTGGGATACAACAAGGCAGGAGAAGGGGAAACATGAAAAATTTGAGGCTATCTGGACAGGTCCTTTTGTCATAAAAACGGTACAGCAGAACAATACTTTTGTTCTCCAAACTCTTTCAGGCGAGCCAGTATCAGGGGGCCCTTTCAACGGGCGCTTCCTGAAGATCTATTTCTCATGAGGCTTCCTTTGAAGCCGGGTTCTTCTTGTACATATTTTCTTGTTCTGTTTTCTTTTCTGTCATTCAAATAACTCCATGCCCAATGGTACTAGCAACTATTTTTCAAGTTTTCTGTTTCAAGTTGTAATAAGGCTACTGAGTCTAGCTAGGTTCTTGGTCACCTCACAGGGAGATGCCCATCCCAGTTGGAGCCAAATGTTAACTCCCAAAATGAAACCGTCCATTTGGTCAAGTTTTGTGGTGGATAGCATGGCTATTGGTAGTGTCCTCAGGTCATTTTTGAGTTTCTATAGTTGCAAAACTTAGGTTTTGGTTTTTTGTCTTAGAAAATAATATGATCCATAAAGTCTTCTTTTCAAAATTTGTATAATTCACTTTCAACAGCTAACGTGTGCCCAAAGTTGAGTGTTAGTTGTGGAAAGTGGCGACTTTCAGCAGCTAATGAGCACTTCTCATAAGCCTGTGCGCTGTTGAAAGTGGTGAATTTCAAAATGTCCAACAATCAGTTTCGCGGGTCGTGCGCTGTTGAAAGTGCATACTTTCTGCAGCTATGGAGCGGTTTTTACAAGGTTGTGTGTTGGTGAAAGTGAAAACTTTCCGCAGCTAAGAGGCAATTCTAAAAAGGTCACGCGCTGAGGAAAGCGAAGACTTTCAACATCTAACCGGGGTTTTCCACAGGGTCATGCGCTGGTGAAAGTGGCAAGTATGAACAACTAACAAAGGCGTTTTCCATGGGCCGTTGGTTGAAGAAAGCAGGAATCACGTGCGTGATATCCACGTCTAAAGGCAATGATGATATGATCATCCCACGTCAGGAAAATACAAATCATGAGGTGATAAGAGTGGGTAATGATGGAAACTCAATTCTGCACGTCAGAATAGGATTGTGATGCGAATTTGGCTCAGAAACTCATGCTCCATAATCATGGCATCTGGGATGTTAAGCTCGAATTCAGTGGTGCAAGTACAGATGATGTATTGCTGGCCTGATAAGCATCAAATCAAGTCATTGTTTCCATATCATACCCTATTCACGGAGGTTTGTCAAAGTTTCAAATATTTTAAAACAGAGCCGACTCTCGAAGTGCTTTCAACAACGCAGAACCGCGGCTCGACCAGCAGTTGCAGGGGTTAGAAATTGTCGGATCTTCGAGCTACAGAATGATGAGAAAATGCAGTGGTGCTCTACTCAAGAGAGAGTTGGATAGCCTGTCCTTTTTACAGACACACCCCGAAGTCCAGAGACATTTTTCAAATGCAGGGTGTATTGGGTTCGTTGAAAAATTGCAAATTGGTTGCCACCAGTCTACGACAGAAGATTTTGCCAAGACTTTCGATGGAAACAAAGCTCATGTTGGGTCCATGGAAATTAGAGTGGATGAAGCTGTCATTACCGCAGCTACAAGCCTACCTAGAACTGGTCAGAGATGGTTTAAAACCACTGCTCCCAAAAATTTGGACTTCAGAGTTTATTTGAAAGAGGGATATAAGCACAAGGCATGGAAAAAAGGTATGCTGGTTTCCTATCTAGAAGAAGAATGGCAGGAGTTGTTCAAAGGCATCCAACTATACATTACTTTAGAGGGCAGATATGATAAAGTTATGATGTATCACATCAAACTCATGGATCATTTCACAGGAAAGACTCCCCTTAATTTACCTTTTTTCCTACATAAAAGTTTGACTAAGATTTGCAAGAAGATTAGAGCTCAACCCTTGAGCATAAAAAGTACTCTATGTCATTTCGGCCTAATAAAATTAATCATCCTGGAGGAATTGAAACAATAGGGAAGGAGTTGGGATCATTTTTTATTCTGGGAAGGTTTTGAAACACAGACCCAGCTAGAAAATGAACTAGGGAAAGCTTCAAAGAAACAACCTTCTCCTCAAAGTAGTTCAAGAAAAAGAAGGACCCTTCCAGGACCTCCAGAAGACAGAATTTCTGGAGTGAAGCCCCGCATGTCGAAGAAAAGGTTAAAATTTGAGCATATCATAGAGCAGACCACTGAGAAAATCACAGAGCGTCCTATAGAGAAGAGTACATGGAAGAATATATTAAACTTTCCCTATTCAGATTCAGAATCAGAGAAGCAAGATCAATGCCCTGTCACTGATAATACTGAGAAGAAAACTGAGTGTGCACAAAACTATGAGACCTTCACCCATACAGAAGAGGGAGAAACGTCAAAAAGCTCCAAATCAAAGAAGTCTCAGAAGATCAAGCATCTAAAGGAGGTAATTTCCCAACAAGAATTTTTGGAAAGGGTAATTAAAGAAAGGTATAAGAATTTATCTGAGAACTTTGAAAAAACCAATACTGCATTTGAGAGATTGGCTAGGGAAAGTGCTAAAGAGAAGAAAAGAAAGAAAAAACTCACCAAAGATTATAATAGATTGTGGTGGCTTTCCAAACACCTTAAAAGGCAAATAAGAAGGTTAAATAAAAAACAGAGGCAAAAATATCATCCAGATCTGAAGGTTCTCGCTCAAGTCGCCGTTAATATGCAAGGTGAGAAATCGGAAACACACTAAATTTTGATGAAATCGAAATTTTGGAGGTGAAAACTCATTTTGAGCGCAATCGGGGATTTCACCAGCGCAAAGCTATATTTTATGACCCATTAGCTGTGGAAAGTGACAACTTTCAATAGCTAACCCGCGAAAAAATAAACGAGTTAGCTGCTGAAAGTTGGAAAAGTAATTTTTGAAGCCAAAGACAGGACAATTCATTCCAAACAAGTTTTGAAGGAGCTCCAGTATATCAATGGGCTATCAGAGCACATGCAAAGGGTTCAGCATCAGAGGTTCGAGAGAATTTTGGTAACACATGCAAAACCATTTCCTCAAAAATCGACCATGAGCGTTGGGAGATCCAACTGTTAGACAGGTGTCCTGCTATTCTTCACCACATTGCAGATACCAGGAGCTGAAGGATGCAGATGGTGAATTTTGGAGATTGAATACAGTTCGAGTTCTAAGGTTAGTGGTTAAGACTTTATTTTCAAGTTGTTTAGGTAGAATTGAATTGTTTTTATTAAATACAGATCCATGTTTTTAGGATCTGTGAAACTGTTTGTAAAAGGCTATAAATGCCTATTTTTGAGATGAAACAGGGGTTCAAACTGGGAGAAGTTTTATGTCATTGTATAGACTCTTTTTACAGAAATAAAGTGGAGTTTCCTTTTGTTTGCAATACCAGAATTGTCCATTTTTCATTCTCTGTACTTTAATTTCAGTTTATTTTAGTTCATAAAGACTGTTACCTCTTTATTGAACTCATAGGCTTGAAACTAAAGGATTCCTTGTTGTCTTGTATTAGGCCCTACTTTCATTTGTATTGGCAAATCAAGAATATTATTCTCCATTCTCTCTTTCAATTATTTGATCTGGTTATTGTTCACTGAAAGCACTACATCTTTACATGTGTGATAAGTTGTTTCTTACATAAATCATTCAAGACCCCATTGTCCCAAACACATAAAAACCATTATTTCTAAGTTACCAAGCATCCTTAGCCTACAACCCTAAGGCGTTTCTTGGAGTGATAGCACCTTCCTTACCAAAATAGTTTTTCTTTCCTCTTTGGGCTACTTCCAACACCTTGGTAAGTTCAAAATTCATTGGCTAGGACCATATGAATTAAAGACTGTAAAAGATGGGGGATCTGTGAAACTAAAGGATTTGGGAGGAACAAAAATGAAAGGAATGATCAACAATAGTCGATTGAAACTGTACAGGGACAGTCAAACTACTAACTCTTAAAAGTTATAGCACAAAAAGAAAACCATGTATATAGTGTACTATAGTATAAATTAGGAAAGAAAATCGATAAAAATAAATAAAAAAGTAGAAAAAGAAGAAAAAGGAAGAAAAAGTAGAAAAAGAAGGGAAATACAAAACCATTGGAAAATGGCATGCGCAACAGACAACGAAATCAACATGACAAAAATAAAAATTTATCATGCGCATCATATGGCTGATAGGAAGTAAACACAGTACGCTAGAGAAAAATTCAGAGCAGAAACATGCGGTGCACCGGAAAACAAACCAATAATCAGAAAAGAAAAAATTGATCATCAAGATAAAAAGGTGCAAACATAGCATTTATGAAACTTAATGAAGGATTCTCAAGAATATTTAAAACATTTATGACCATCAAAGAAGTGTCTCCGAGAATATTTACAGAATTGATGATACTATTGGCAGCCAATAATTCCTGTCAAATTTTATCATAATAAAAAGTCATCACCAAGGGATAAACTTTTTTTGGTGTTGCCTCCTTGTCCTTACAATTTGTCTTTGAGGAGGTTCATTGGCCTAGCTTAGTACAAGAATGTTTCATTTTTAATCTATCATTTGTTTGGTTTAATTTCATGACTGAAAGCATGAAATTAGAACAAAGTTTTGGCTTGGGTAATCATCATACAGTTTGTGATTTCTTTGTCTCTTTTGATAAAAGGGATTACACCTAAAGGGCATCTATTTTTTTTATAAACCTTAAAGTTTGTAAGCTAATATTTTTATTTTTTGATCCATTACCATTTATTTATTCAATTCGAGAGTCTTTCCTATGGTTGGTTATATGGTTTTTCACATTTGGTATATGCTTGACTGCGTAGAACCTTATGGTTAAATTCCAAATATTAATCCTACTCTTACCAGTCGCATCACGATCTGATCACCATGGTACATAAATGACACACTCATAATTCCACATCACCCTTGGTCCTGCACAATTCAGACTCACATTCATTATTGGAATAGGTAAGTATTGGTGGTTTGGATTCAGTGTTCATTACGTAGAATGGTTTACTATCCTGTGTGTCCTCTGGTTCTTTCCCACCCAATGCTCAAATTGTCAGTTATGGTAGCCTCCCGAATACTTAGGTATCGGGCCTCTCTCGATTTTACAGAACGTTTTCTACTGCTTATGTGTTGGAAAGTGAAAACTACTTATTGTCACCCTTGTTGTGTCTATGTGATAATACCCATGGCTCCCATGGTAATAATTGAACCCAATGGTTCACAAGACCTCCTCGCCCATGATGATGTCATAGGCGATATTGTGGCACATGTCTGGGACATTTTCATCAAACAGTTTGAGGGTTATAACCTAGCAGTTTCACAGGTTTTCTCTCAATCGTTTGATGGCTCCAAGCTAAGATTGGGGATCTGCAACTTGAAGTAACTGAGGATTCCATAGCACAAGCTACAGGATTATCCCAGGAAGGAGAACGATGGTTCAAAAACACAAAAAATGAATGTGTGCCCTAGAATTTGCTCATGGTCTCTAATAAATCAAAGTGTTGCCCAAAAGGTACACCGATTAATCTTATCAAACCCCGATGGCATGGACTGATTCTAATTATTAAGCAATTCATAGCTTGTGAGGGTAGATATGGCTTAGTTTTCTTGTATCACATCCGCTTGCTGATGATTTTTCTAGGGTTCAAGTTAAACATTCCTTTCTATCTATTTATGAGTTTGTAGAAAATGTCTAAACTTTATCAGAAACAAAAGTTTAACCCACTGTCAAGCCTTTTCCACCATGGTCTTATTTGAGTCCCTGTGTTTTCACATCTATCCAAGACTGGGGATACTTGGGAAGATTTCTTGTTAAGAAATACATTTACCCTACCCGAGAATGCAGTAGAATCGCCTCTACACCTCAATGAAACCCCAACCCTTATATATCTAACCCTGCTATAAAAAACTTGTGTGTTGATCCACGAGAAGACCATGCGATCACATAATGAAACTCTGTTGCTATACAGAACCCTTTGGGAAAAATCCACGATATGATTTCGTGCCCAAAAAATCATTAGAGGAGGTTATATATGTGTTAAAGGATAGGGTTTCTTTTTCTCCTACTGTTGAGATGACTCAGGGTATTTTAAGGAAATCGAATTTCAAGAAAACTCGCAAGCATAAGGAACATAGTAATTTGGATTTAAATTTCACAAACAAGAGACCAGGTAGGATTATATACAGAAGTGCGAGAAATATCTAGTGAGATCATCTGAGCTGGATCCTAGTGATTGAGGTCGATGATCACTTGTCTGAGGATAAAATTGATAATTTTCTTGCACAGGAGGATGTAGATGACTAGTTCCTCAAAAATGAAATTGATATTGAATCTATACAATATGATTTTGTTTAGGAGCTACCTCCATTCCTAAAAGATCGAGAAGGCTCCACTGGTATACACCACGATCTGAAGCAAGTTGCAGAACATACCAAAATTCCCTCTGCAAAACACACTCAACCTTTACCTACCATAGCACCTGTACACTATGAATATTGTCTTGATTGGGTTGAACGATACTATAGGGATATAATGTATCTCCAAGCACACTTAAAAAATATGGTAGCTCAAAACTCCTTGCTTGAGAAGGAAAATGAATAATTAAAAGCATGTGTTCAATCGAACGATGACAGGAAAAGAAAAGGGTTTAAACGGGCTGGTAATGTGATTATCAAGAACACAATGAATTTCAACACTATCATTAATTCAGAGTTATCATATGCTTCCTTGTCTAATGTATAAAATGGTAAAAGATTGTTTTGATTCTCTTTGATTTAATTCTGTTGGAAAATAAAATAGATAGATTTTTTTTTTATTTTTTTTTTAATTTAAGACTAGATATATAATCGTGAGATTCTGTAGCTAGTCTATTTGTAAATATTAGTTTGTATTGTTATCTAAAATTCAATTTCATTTCATCATTTTCAGGAAAACAACAATTATGATGCTATTCTCAAGGAGAAGAAATCATGGATTAATGCACTCAATAGCTTAGTAATTTCTCATTTTTGATAAAACAATATCATTTATGTAATTATTTTTGATGTAAAGACTCCTACATGAGTGTTCTTTTGTTATCCTATTTTTTGTAAAGCAAACATATTTTCAAGGATTATCCTGCATCTTGTATGATAAGAGGTTATTGATCCAAGACATGTTTAAATAGTGGTTGTTGTTTAGTGTTAAAGACAACTTTTCCTGGACTATAGTATGGACATATAATTTTGGGAATTAATATGGGAAAGAAGTTCACTATTGGCTTTAGACCTGTGTGAATTATGCAACGTTTATTTCATTGCATTCTCTTGTTATTTCTATGTTATGAGTTATCATTTCTGTCAATTTAGCTTTAGTCTTGTCTCCACATGATATTTCATATTGATGATTATTTTAATGTTGCCCATGATTTGTCAATTCATTTTGTATTTGTGATCAATCAATCATTTAATTATTTTTGAGTTTACTTCTGATGTTAAATGATCGATAATATAAATGTTCAGAATTGAGATTTCTTCCATTCTTAGCTATTGATTATCTTGAGGTCATGGGATTTTTAATTAGTTTTCTTTATGCTATTATAAATTCACTCCAAGCATCAAACACTTCCTTGAATTTCTTCGAGAAGCGCTATCTTTTGTTTTTGTCATAGGTTTCCCTTAAATGCAGGACAAGTAGGAGGTCACACAACAAAGAAATATAAACTTAGTTTTGTTGATCAGTTAAAGGTTAGTAGATGCATTAATTTATTTTATTTAGAGTTGCTTATTAATGAAACAATGATTGAATTAATTAGCTTTGACTGTTTTTGTGTCATTGTTTCAATCGTATTCGCTTAGTATTTACTAGTTTGATATCTTTAAACATTAGAAAGATTTTTGTTATTAATTTATCTTATTTAGAAACATTATTATGAACATACACTTTCGCAAGATTTCAAGAAAACCTTGTAGACTGTATATAGATTGTTTATAATCATTTTATATATTCACATTTTTAGATAAACATTTGTAATTAGTATATCAATTGTGAGAATCATGGCTTTAGTTTAGTTTATTTCTTTTACTATTTTTAGGACCCTAGTTGGCTAACAGAGCCATTAAACCCGTCAGGTTAGATCATACTAAACGACTTGGGTTAATTAAACAACCCCGATCCAGATATAACCTTCCAGTTGATTGTGTGTCATAAGCGCCCGTCAACAAATGACACTAGAAGGAGGGCCTAAAATGTATTGATGGCACGCGTAGGTTGTAAGACTCCCCCACAAACTTGTACTCTTGTCGTAACATGAAGTCTCTTAGAAAATAACGTTACACTTGACCCGACTACTACCTCAAACATTACCTCTAACATTCCTATCGAACCAATGACACCGGTTCCTCAAGGGATTGATGTTCAAGAAATTGTATGCCAGTCGATCATAAGAACTTAGCGTGCTTTATCCTGTATTAGACAACCTGGTAGACAAATTAATCAACCTCTTGATTTTACAAATATTCAAGAACAACCTCAAGACACTAGTCTGCCTGAAAACCCTTTAGGTGGTAATATTACCAATCCTATTGAAGCACTTATCCTTGGTGCTGGTGGATCTAGTATCCCACCATCCCCACCTGATTCTTATCCATCCTCTTTGGGAGGACAGTCTTCAAAAGAAGGCATTTTTTCATTTGAACCATATCAACCTTTGACTCCACCAAATCCCATGGAAAACCAAAATATTCCCACCATACCTTGGCTCGATCAAGATGTCGTGGCTGTACCTGGACCCCATCACCCATTGCCTAAACATCCGAAGAAATGGCTGCCCAAATTTGATCCATATTTGAAGCAATCGGTTGAGGATCACATCAAAAAATTTATGCTATCTGTTAGACTCCGGAGTGTCAAACACGAAGATGTCGTATGCAGATTATTCCCTTACACTTTCGAGGGGAATGCCTCTACCTGGTATTTTTTCCAACATCCTCAGATCATCGTCTCTTAGGACAAGTTTGAAACTAGTTTTCTAAAAAAATTTGGAGATGATAAATCTCCAGAAGTCTTGATAATGGAACTCTCTAGTTCAAAGATGAACCCTAAAGAAAAATTTAAAGATTTTATCCAAAGATTCCTAACACTGAAAAACAAAATTGTTGTAGATTTGATGCCTACATAAAACTTGATTGTTGCATATTACACTAAGCCCATGCATAACAACATAGCCATATGGGTTAAAAGGTCCAAAAATAACACAGTATTAGAAGCCTTTGAGGAGGAGAGCTAGATTAAGAAACAAATTTGAGCTTAAAAGATAAACTAAGTAGCGAGGCTGAAACAACTTCATCTTCTAGAAAGCAAATAGAAAACTAGGCCTCCTCAAGCTAAAAATCAACAAGAAACATTAGACATAGAAAGTTTGCAGAAAGCTTTCCATAAATTATCCAATCATGTCGTTGACTTGAAAAGATCCACTAAGGAGGAATCTACAAGTAAAGGAGGCTTCAAACCACCTTTTAGAAAACCTTTTCCTCCAAACCAACCAAACTCGAACACAAAAGGTCTAATTTTTGAAAGTTTACAGTATGCTTTGCAAACAATTTTGGAAGCACATGACAATTATGTTTTTTCTCCTCCTAAAAATCATGATGATACAGGTGAGGAAGAAGCACTTGAAAAGGAATACACATCTCCTCCCATTTTCGAGCACTTGTCAGACAACATATTTCAAGCAAATTTTGAAACTATCCACCCCTACAACACTAGAAGTAAAACACAAAACAAGCCTCCACCCGAAACAAGTAAAAATGTGGTTTCAAAACATCCAAAGCAAACTGAAACTAGACAAAACTCTGCTGCTCTAGTTTTAGAGTATGATTTATTAGAATATCTTAAAAAATTAAGGGCTAATATTTCAGTTTTTAAGTTGCTGAAATTTCCACTTATCCTATAGAAAATGCTCCAAAGCATTGCTGAAAATCATAAAAAGAATGATTTTAGCAACAAGAAATCAACAGAAATTGACTCAAACAAAGCTAAAGATATCCTAGGTAAAAATCCATCTGAAAATCAGGATAAAATGGATACATCTGAAAAAACTGTAGGAAGCTTAGATAAAAATATTTCAGGAACAACCATAAAAAACTAACATAATTCTTATGTTTCTACACGGAAAAATGTGCCTCCATTTTTATTAACTTTTGAAATTTTCAATAGGAATGTACATAACTATATGGTTGATTCTGGAACCTCATCAAATGTAATTCCTTTGTCTGTATGCCAGAAAATTAATGCTGGAGTAAAACCTTATGATTTAAAGATCATTCAATTAGATCAGACTAATGTCAAAGTCATGGGTGAACTAAAAAATGTGCTGATTAGATTATCGTCCAATCCCAAGGTTCATCAACTAATCAATATTATTGTTGTTGACATTCCTGAAGTTTATGGTTTTTTTTTAGTAGAGATTGGTCAGAACAATTACATGAGTATTTTTCTACAGATTGGTCTCATTTATGGCTACGAGAAAATGGATAGCCCAACAAAATCAGAATAAACAGAGAACGTTACCTCAAGTACAATGTGATAGATCTGAACGACCCAAATGAGCCTTTTGTTACTGCTGGAAATTCGGTTGAAACACAGGGAATGAATACTTTTTTCGGTAATTTCATGACTGAAATTTCCTCTATCACTAATCGAGAACAACAATCTGAAATAACAGCCTATACTCAGTCACCAACTTTACCAGGTACACCAAATATTTTTGATGATGCATGTTGGAGGTAGGCCAAAGCGGAAAAGAAAGGCAGTTTTGGGAAAGAAATAAAGCATGAGGAAAGCGATAGCTGGAAGGAAGAAAAACACACTTGCATCCAAGGAATACCTAATGAAGGTAGGGTTAGGGTTTTGGTAATGTATTGTAATGGCTAAAGAGCCATAAACATATAAATATTGATACTTAGGTATCATAGCGGGGGGGAAAAGGTTCTGGTTATTATTGTTGTTTTTAGTTATGCATGAGTTGGTGCGATATGTAATATTTTTCTATATGATCTATTTTGTATAAGTTGTTGATCTATAGAAGATGAAGGAAGGTATATCTTGAGGGTTAGATTGTAGGCTGAGGAGCCTGGTGTGATCTAGTCCACCTCATATAGATCTTACCTGACTGAGAAGAGTTGTAAGCATGTGATGTTGTAGATGCGGAAATACTATAATAAAAGAGTTGAGAGACAAATATTTGTGAACATATCCTAGGAGGGGGTGAACCATGATAACATCTTTGTTATTTGATGAATGCATGCATATTGTTATTGTCCTCAATAGTTATTGTTATTCTTAATGAATGAATCGTTATATTTTCTTCTTATTTGTAAATAACAGTGTACTACAAATACAAGTTATAATAATGGTTCATCATACAAGTCTCATATCTCGTACTCAATCCTAGGTTGTAAACACCTGAGTCTTACAACCACCCATTAAAGCTATCTCGGGTGAGACTGCGTAGCGCATTCTGTGTGTTGTGTTTCCTGCTGGTTTACCATGAGGGCCGATAGTTTTAGAGGTTTTGTTGGAAACCCCAATAGACATAAACCCTAGGTCAATAAACTCAAACATAATAGAAGAGTAAGTAACGAAGAATTAACCAAAAAATGGTTCCATGGCCGGTGGTAGAAACAAGAGAGGATTGAGTACACGAGATAAGTTGAAGACCTGTTGAAGGCAGATCAAGAAAATATTAGGGCAGAGAGTAATGAGCCATTAAAGGGGATGTTGAGACTGTGGAATCCCACAAAAGAAGAGATCAAAAGATGGTTAAGAAAAAAAGAGCTAGAGTTTGCACAGAAAGACAATAGAAACCCTAGAGTAACACCCCATAGATATCTTGAGAAATACATGTTCACTAATTTGCATGAAGTCTTTTTCTATGATTTTACACACTTATTGTAGGAGTGGATACTAAGGTTGAAGGATAACCATGCAATGAACCGGATTCGACAATTAGAGTGGAACCCAGTACAGATTGAGTAGTTACAACAGGTGAACAACAAATTCACCCCCACAATAGACTTTTGGCTTGATAGTATTGTGGCAGGTTTTATCATAGAGTTTGCAGTTGACACAGTGAAGTCGTACAACGCAGCGGAGCAAGAGTTTCTATGTGGACCTAGAGGAAGGTACATTTGATTGTTGTATACTTCTATATAAAAAAGGCATACTGACAATGGAGTCAGAAAAATAAACTTCCCCGTGTGCATGGGGAAAGGGGGGAATCACTGACAGGAAGAGGAGAAATGGAAGGAGTAAAGGATAAGGGAAATAAGGAGGAAACCTTGGACCCAATCATGATGAACGACAACTAGATCAAGCAGATCATTGTGATAGCTGGAAAGACAGGTAGCAGAGTACCCTACCAATACAAGGTGAATACCAATAAGAGAGTCGTAACCATAAGGGAAGGCTTGGAGAGTGATGAGGAAGAGGTAGAGGATATCCAGGCTATGGAGCAGATTGACGAAATCCTAGGTGAAACATATGAGAGGAAGACAGGAGGTCCAAGAATGGGAAGAGAAGGCAACAATCCTATCCATATTAATGTCAGTGTGGAACCCATAAAGCCATGTGCAACTAATACACCGAAGAGAACACCACCGTTTAGACAACCGAATTTCATAAGCATTCAAACAACATGAAGTACATATACACAAGGAACAACAACTGGAGGAGCCGGTTCAGGAAGCACTAGTCAAGTATATACACCACGCGGAGGGAGTAGTTCAGTGTTCAGAATGGCAGGACAGGATCCCACCATTAGGTTACCATAATTTTGAGGGGAAGCAACATAAGACCCTGAGAAACACTTGTTCATTTATGCAAAGATCTGGGAAGGAAAACAAATCACTGATGAAGATAACAAACTTGCGCAGTTAGCGATTACACTAAGAGACAGTGCATTAGACTGGTGCATGAGTTTATACACAAACAATGCTCCTGGGATGATAATGACACTGATAGACATTAAGCAGTTACTGATAAATGACTTCCAGAAGAAAATCTCAGAGGATCAATACATGAATGAGATTATAGAAATCCGACAGAAACTTGGAGAGTCTATTTTGGAAATTGACCAGTGATTCAAGAATTTAAAATGAAATTTGAAGTATATCATGACCGTTATGGAACATTGACACCTGTTTGTCAACTCATTGCTACCACACTTAAAATACCCATTGCGAAAACATAAACTTCCAGACACAGGCAGAGGCTCTATAGGTAGCCTTGCAACTGGAGGAAAATCAGTATCAACAAATGGACCCAGCTATCAAAGAACTAAAGTTGAACCAGAATAAGAACAAGGAAAAATGAGAAGTCGTTTGGTGTACTACATGCAAGACATAAGGGCACCACAAGAACAAATGTCTGAAATTCACGTAGTATATGGCAGCAGGAATGCCAAATCCGTTACCAACAGGAGGATTGTGATGCAAAATCTACAAGAAACTAGGTGATGACCCCTATCACTACATGATGATGCAGAAATACCAAACAGTCCCAAAGAGTTCATATTGCAACTTTTGCAAGTCAGTGGGCCATGACGATAAATATTGTAGAAATATGGATTTGATGTGAGAAAGGACATTAGATACATATAGAGTGCAGGAAAAAATGATGATTGGGCAAGCCACGCCATATTTTAATTAAGTTCCATCTCCATACAACACTGTGCAACAATAGTATAATACTGCGTAGCAGGCATACAATAATGCATAGCCGCAGTACAACACAACACAACCTCAGTAAAATACCACACAGTATAATCAAGTGCCTCAGTATAATGCACCGAGAGGAGATCGAGTAGGCTATGGAGTTGGAGGACGAGCTACATGAGGTTTCACACGAGGTAGAGGACCAGTGGTATGTCACAATTTTCAACAACCGGGACATTACAAAAGGGAATGTCCACTTCCACCAACGACTTGTATGTATTGTCACATATCAAATCATGACACTGAAGAATGTCCAACATTACTGGTAAATATCCAGGAAAAGAGGAACCAGAACAATCAGAATGTTCAGTGGATTTCAGCCGAAGCAAGGGATGAGGGACGAAATATCAACATAGTTACCCATGAAGGAGCAAAAATAGGGAATGACACAGATCGACAAGAACCAGTAAAAAATCAGTGGGTAAATAAAAACACCGAACCAAGGAAACAATTCGACACATAGAATGAGAAAGAAACATTTAAAGAAGCCAGGCAAGAATTTCAGAAGGAAGACATGGCGTTAACTTCAACTGCGCAACAAAACAAGGAAGAACTAGAGTACAAAATGCCTTTGTTATTGGATCATACTAATGGAATGCAATCCATGGGACAAGCAAGTAAAATCAAAGGATTTTTGCAATCATGTGTAAAATTATTAAGTGATCCATCATTTGTGAAAATATTGAAAAACATATTAGAAAAATGTAGCATCGAGACGAAGGAAAACTAGAACCAAAAATAGTCAATCACATGCACACAAGAAGAAGAACCAGTAGAGAGTTCGAACTGAATGCCAACATCGGGGATTTCAACATAGTAGACATCATACTAGATTTGGGATCATAGGTAAATGTATTACCAAAGAAGACATGGAATTGTATGGGAGATCCCACATTAGGATATTCACCTGTTCAATTGAAACTGGAAAACCAGCATAGATTCCTACCAATTGGTAGACTGAAAGGAGTAAAAATAGACCTAGATGGAGTGCACACTTAAGAGGATTTTGAAGTCATTGAAATAGTGGACGATGAAACACCTTACCTAGCATTTCCTAGTCTAGATTGGGTGTTTGACAGCCAGGCCCTAATCAACTTGAAGACTAGGAAGATGACATTTGAGTCAAGAGAATACAAGGTCATCATGCCATTAGATCCAGCGGAAGGGGAAAAGTTCCTAGAACCCACTTGTCTAGACTTAGAGGAAATTAGACAGTTGTACAGAAAAATTGTGCATGATGAGGATTACGTAAACCCAAATGCAGATGAAATACTCAGTTGGAGGAGCATTACTTCATGTGCAACAAACTCAGACACCGGTTTAGAGAACTGGCAACAACAATTATGTTAGTACTCTATAAATTTGTCCGGTTGATAGAAAAATGATAGAGGTATTTGTTTCAACCTACTTTAGAGCTGGGCACTAGCCTACTCAACTCAGAGGGGCCTCTCTCGCGTCACTTGATATTTCTTTGGAAATTGGTGGCTAGATTCAGTTTGTTCAGGGGGTTTTATACAGTTGATGGTGAAGGAAACATAGGTGACATTTGGGGCTATGGAGTTGAAAATGAATAAAGCAGTGGTAGGCCATTAGAACTATATAGAGGAGAAAGGATAAATGAGGCAATGAGTCTGAGTTTTTAAAAATGAAATATGCATGGTGAAAGAGAAAAAGGGAAACAAATAACTACATCAACACATATCGAAATGAACTCTAAATTAGTTAAGAATAGAATTACAGCATTTAAATTTCTAAGTTGAGAGCATCATAAGACGAATTCTGGACTCTTAACTCTCCAATTTAAAAGAGGAAAATGTAAATGTGATTTCAAAGACATAAGAAATACATACTATGATAGAAAACAGAACTCATATCATAGCCATTATAATCTTTTCATAAACAGTTCAAAATGCTTTTGCATTGTATATTCACTTTAGCTCCATGGATTTACAAAGTGTTCATGTTACGAGGGCAGGGCCCTCTTTAGTTCATCTCTTTTATTTATATTTGTAATAGTATATATAGTTAGCTTACATATGGGATTCAGAACAAATCATCTTCCCCAAATTTCCAAAAATAGCTGTCGGTTACAAAAGAGTATCGTACAACAACCGAACTCCTATTTTATAGGGGACGTTATAAACAAAACTGACATATTTGGGGTTTTTTTCCTTGAAGGCCATTTGTCCATATTATTACAAAATTCTCTGACACACACTAAATTTAGCTTGCAATCTATTTCATCTTGGCAATTTCTTCTTTTAATGTATCAAGCCATGCAAATTGGTTTTCCCCAATGCTTTCGACCACCTCAGCTCTGATCCCTGTCTTTTGTTTCTTGGTCCACTTCCTCTTTACCACTCGCTTGTAGTGCCTTTCTGCATATCCGTTGATGATTAAATATTTCATGATGGGATTTAATCTGAACTCTTTATCTGCTTTTGGCTCTGTTGCAGGATCTGTATGAAATTTTGTTGCTAATATCTATGCGACCAATGTCTCTTTATTCTTCACTGATGAATTCACCATATTAGTTGAAAATCCTGGTTCACTGGATGTTGCTTGATCAACTTTATCCATTTTCCCAGTTTTGCAGAGAAACTCAAACTTGTCTCCCTTAATCATATAGAAATTAGGAAGCTGATCCTATTTGAAATTACTTCGTTAAAAAATGAAGTCTTGATTGCTTAAAACAGAGTAATTTTATCTATGTTTTGAAGGACAATCGTCATTGAGTGCCTAATCACATATTATTGATGAAATTACTTGTCCGAACAATAGCCTATCACACTCAGCCATTAGTTCTGAATGATGAGCCTTCATATCATCCTTTTGGTGGTGCTTACCTGACCTTGCACGACGTAAAGTACTCAAACAATTGTACTTATGTGATTTGATAAGCCATTAACTCTTCCCTTTTTGCATGCAATCTTTGGAAGAGACATATATCAAATGATTTTATAACACATGGCATTGGGGTG
>ML788908.1:127914-167795 GCA_009831015.1 Picea engelmannii
GTAGTCGGTGTGTCCAACAATGGGTATCAAAGCGGGCCTTCACTATAAGCCTTAACAAGCTTGGAGGAGATCCATGGACACACAAATGGATGATAAAGTTCCAATCCTTGATGAGGAAAACTATTCTACTTGGAGAATATAGATGAGAGTACTTTTGAAAGAAATGGGAGTAGGTATTTGGAAGGCAACCATTGGTGGATCAATTTCCTTGAAGAACGAGTCAAAGTATGCAGCTCAAAGGGAAGGAAAGAAGAATGATGCATTGACTCTCAAGACCATTATTAGTGTTCTCTCAAGCCCTATCAAAGAGAGCATGGGACAATTCACTTATGCCAAGGATCTATGGCTAAATATAGAGGAGACATATCAAAGTAAGAAGGAGAAGGAATATATTGAAGACCACTCCATCAAGATTATCAAAGGTAAAGAATCGACAAAAACCCTTGATTGTATTATTTCAAAATGTAATCTTGAAAACATTTCAAGTGAAGATAGCACAAAGGAAGATCTCAAAAATATTTCAAATGAAGGTAAAGAATCTCCAAAGACTCTTGATTGCAATGATTCAAAATGTGATGATGTTGAATTTTTCTCAAGTGAAGAAGAAGATCTAGAAACATTTTGTGTAAAGTTTGATGGTAGTTATCCCATGGAAAGAATAGAAGAAAATCTATTAGAACTTAAAAAATAAGTTGAAGAGGGTTTATATAGATATAGTAGTGATCATTATAATACACACTATAACTATCTTTCGGATAACACTAAGAATTTTCTTAGGAGGAGTCAAAGGAACATCTTGAAGTTAAAGGGAATGCTCAAAAATTAAGAAGAGATCACAAGACTAAAGAATGAAAAATAAGATATGAAGGTATATGATGAGATTAGCAAAAGTTTTGAAACTATTTCCTATCTCAAGACCCAAATTGAAGAAGACAAAAGGGTAGAGGAACTATTGAAGGATCAAATAAATGAAAAGGAAGAGTCATGTCATAAGTTAGAAGCTAAAGTTGTTGACCTTAGAAAGAAGGTAGAGAAGTCAAACAAATTCTTGAATAGCTTACAAATCTTGGATGAGATCTTGGAAAGTCAAATATCACCATATGATAAATCAGGTCTTGGATACAAAGAAGAAGCTACACATGCTGAAGCAAGCACCTCAAAGAAGCATGAGGTAAGTCCATCAAAGAAGGAATACAAGGTTTCAAAACAACCATCTACACAAGGCAAAGAAAATTTCAAAAGAGCAAAGAAAGGAAGACATCAAGAAGCTATCTTTGGGACACCAAAGAAAAGGTATAAAAGTATTTTTCATGGGCATTGTTATTCACATAATGAATATGGTCACAAAGATTTTGAATGTAGATCTTATGAAAGGAGATATAATGGAAGATTTTATAGCACCATAAGGTGTTGGAGATGTGATCAAGTAGGACACATTGTTGTTTACTATAACACCATGAGATGCTATAGCTATAGTGGATTTGGCCACAGATACCAGGATTGCTAGAACACAAGAAGAAAGTCCATGATGAGTACTTCACATAGCATGACTAGAAGAAGGAATGAAGTAAGGAAGGGAGACATATTTGAAAATATGGATGCTCAGAGATCAATTTCTGAGAAGTAGGGACACCTTCAAAAGTGGGTGAAAAAGACTGAGAATCCAGAGGAGAATGGAAGCCTTAAGGGAAGCTATAGTAAGCCATCTACTGAAGCATACGTGGGTGACAGTGGTATCAATTGCGTACATACACAGGCTAAACTTGAATAGGTCGTGTACATACGCAAGATGTATGTGCAGTAGGTCGCATATATGTGGTGAAGCATAAGGAAAAGGGCTATTCATAGGGGTTGCAACTTTATGTGATGGTATAACTCTATGTTGCAGGGTCTGACATGGTTTGTTGCAGGTTTTGACACTGTTTTTTGTAGGTTTTCATGATCCTATATTGATTTATGCAAAGTGATGATAAAAATTAATGAAAGGTCATCTTGGATGCATAGCACTAACCCATGAGTGTGGATTGAGGAATTTTATGTTAAAGAACAATGTTGGTTATTGCAGTGAAGTTATGTCACCTTCGTTATATGATAATGATGCTAGATAGAGATGCCATTGATCTATTGAAGCATACTATTAGTACATTGGTAGAGGCACCTACTAGAAGTTTTGATTGGCACATATTTTATGGTCGACTTGGCATACATCTGTGGGGATTCATCTTGTTGTGGTATTGGTGCATGGTTGGCATACATTCCTGGTACAAGTAGTGATACATGTTGATGTACATGTTTGGTATATGTTTGGATAATGAGTACCTGGCTAAAAGTACATCATCGGTATTAATTGATTAGCATATATTTTGGTACATGAGGCATTTGATGATTAAGGCACTTGGTTCATGGTAGAGACATATCATGAGTGATATGACACTTAGTTGGCATATTGGTGGATGTACATGGTTGGCATATTGGTAGATGCACATGTTGACATGTTGATAGAGGCATATGGTTGATACATTCCATGGATGATATCTTTTGTCACTTTGTATGATGTTGATGTACATGGTTGATGTACATAGGTGTTGTGCATGGTGGGAACATTTTTGTACATGATGTACTCGGTTGATATTTTGTTCATGATTCTCTATTTTATGGTTGACATATATTTTGTTTCATGATGTATGGTATGGCACAAGTTTGATGCATGGATAGGTTCAAGGATAATCATTGAAAGAGAAGTTGATCTATGATCTGTTTGAGCAGTAAAAATTGCATGTTGATCATATTACAGAGGAGATAGGGGAGACATACCCATAGAATGAGTCATTCTTCTTCCCATGATTCTAGGATGAGATATTTATCAGATGCATACCTAGAAAAGATCCCTATATTTGAAGAAAGAGAACAGAGGCATAATTCCAGGGGGAGCGATGGTCACAGGGGGAGTATGAGCGATGCATATTCAACATTACATCAGAGTGATATTCCTTGTTCAAAATGGGAGAGATTCTTTAGAGGAAGATCAAAGGAATTCAGACAAGGGGCAGCAATCCTAAGGAGAGTTCAAGCAAGGGCAGCAGCCCCAAGAGGAGAATGACCCTTTGCCATTAATGTCAAAGGGGGAGAGATAGTCACATTGATGTGATTGATGAGGGGTGATAGTCATATTGATATGATTGATGAATGTTGATGTAGATCATGCCTTGTCTACATGTTGACATCAATGATTAGTGTTGACATCAATGCTAGTATTGCCAACAATGCCAAAGGGGGATATTGTTGGATCATGTTGTCATTGATGGCAATGGTTTGATTGATTGATTTCAAGTGATTGATTGATGCCAAAGTATTTATTGATTGATGATTGATGTCAAATGTAATATGTATTATCCTTGATGATATTAGATAGATGTCAAATATATGATTCATATGATTTCATGCATAGATGAAGATGGGTCAATGTGGTTTATTTGATATATGATGCACAATTAGATTGATCATTATAGTCTTATCATGGTTGATAAGGTGCACAAATGGATGAACTCCAAAGTTGTCCCCTTATGGTGAAATCCCTCATGGGAAGATGCTTTATGGTTGAGTTATCCTAGAAGAATGGTTCGAGGACCCATGCTTGAGTGTGGAATAATAAGATTAAGATCAGGGAATTTGTCATTGAAACTATCCTAGATGGATAGTGCTTGTCATTCCATTTTTGATGGTATGTGGAATGTCACATAAATCCTCACGGTTAGAGAGTTATGACCATCAGAAGTTGGAGAACCTAGGTTTGGGTAATGGAGCCAAGTTTGTTTGATGGAAAATGGTATGAGTTTCTGATATATTTCCAGGTAAGACTATTCTATATGGATAGTAAATGTCATGCCATTTCTGGTGGTATGTGGAACGTCACATAACTCCTCATGGCTTGAGAGTTATGGACTTACGAAGTTGGAGGACCCATATATGTTGGCTTGAAGCCCCAAAAGGTCAAAGAAGTCAAAGAGCTTGGAAAGAAGAAATTATTATTTAAATGATAAAGTAAAGTGACAAAGTCAAGAAAGACTATTTAAATAATAAAGTGAAGTGATAAAATCAAAGAAGATTATTTAAATGATAAAGTGAGGTGACAAAGTCAAGGACGAATATTTAAATGATAAAGTAATGGAGAACTTTCTAACTATGGAAAGTGGTTAACCCTAAAAATGTGGAAAATAGGTTAAGTGACCTATAAATGGGTTAAGTGACCTAGAAATGGGTTAAGTGACCTAGAAGATGGAGAGTATAAATAACAGGCAAGGATCTCTCATTTCAAATCACACTTGAGAATATTGAATATATGTAGGTGACTGAGGTAACCAAAGGATATCTAAGCCAAATTTCAGAGGGAAGGTGAAGAAAGAGGGCCAAAATTCAAGGGAGGATAAATTATTTTCATGATGCTTTCTAAGGTATGTTATTTACAAGTCATCTCACCATTTTCTCAATAACATTTTTTCTATAATGATTCAGACCGTGGTATTGATATGCCATTGAGGAAACATATCCAAGTATAAGTGGTAAACAATTCATCTTGTGGGTCGTTTTATTTTTGGAGATACACTCCATGGAAAATAGGGTTTGTGGTTAGTCCTGAAACTAGTCTCAAACAAGTGTTTCAGGTAAAAACGTCATAACGTATTCATAACAGATCCAAATCCAGTGATATTAATTGTGTTGGTTATATTATAGTCTATATTATTCTTTGTAATTGTTTCATATCGATTCAACAAATACTTTTTGTGGGGCACGCTCTACAAGGTCGATATCTAGAATAAGCCAAAATTCAGCAAGGTATGCCATTTTTGCTATAACTCCTTTTATGAGAGGTTCCAAGTAGTGACACCTGGAGGAATTGCATAAAAATACTGAAGAACATTGTATATCATTTTCATATATTTATTCATTATAGGTACAAATTTATGATTATTTCAAGTTAGGGTTGTTGACTAATCCAAAACTAGTCATGGTTGAGACAAGCAGTTGATGAGTTGGCATGTACATGAAGTGTATAGTTGATAATGTTGGTACATATTGATGAGTCCTTGTTTATGAGTAGTTGACACATGATTGGTATATACTTGGTACATGATTAGATTCACTTGTTTATTGCGCAAGTTGATTACAGGTTGTTTGGCACAGGTTGGTGCATGGTTGATGCACTTGTTTATGGTACATATTGATATCTATTGAGGATTGTTGCCTCATACTAGTTGGTGCTGAGGGTCTAAGTTGAGTCTTGCATTATAGAGCTGGTTCTCTTGTAGAGTTGTACTCTATTTAGTTGTTGCTTAAAAACCCCAAGGGTTGTAGTCTGTAACAAAAAGAAAATTGTACATACATCTTGTGTTCTTTTTGTTCCTTGTGGTGATGACTTGTTGATGATATATTGCTGATATATGTTGCTGATATGTGTTGACATTTAACTGGTTATAAATGAAAACAATGAGTGATGAGTTAATGGTGATTGTTAACTAATTATTTTTGGGAAAAAGAGCCCTACACTATTCACCCCCCCTTCTCAGTGTAGTCAGTGTGTCCAACAGTTACCCTCCCTATGAGGTAGCAAAGAAATTGTAGACCAGGTGCTAGATCCATTGGGCTGATCCCAAAAAATGTGTGTGTACTGGGCTCCAAGATGTCACGAGTGTCTTCTGAAAACCAAGCTCCACACACTACTATCCACTAGCTATTGAATACACCGCTAGAAATCTGACTGTATACACTACTGGAAATCTAAAAAAAAATTCTTGACCAAGAAATTTATTTTCACTTACCTACCCTAAAACTACTGAAATGAATGCTCAATCAAGTGATGCTAAAGTGCCAATGCAACCAATCAAGCCATTGGCTTCCCGATTCGTTTTTGCTCACAACTTTCTCAAGTAGGCAGACAAATGTAAAAGATGGCAGTTGAAAGAAAACGTTTAATCCAAAACCCAATATTATGAATGAAAAAAACTCCTCCTTCACCACAAACTGTAATAGGATGGCCAAAAGATCTTGAAAATCATGAAAAATCATTTCTTCTTGGCGAGAAAAAAATAGAAAGACAAGCCTCCTTCATAAGTGTTTATTTCTCTTGTTCTATTTCTTCAGTTCTGGGAACACTTTCAAATGAAATGCCAGCAATAGGTTTGTCTAATATTCTATGCATATCAAGAAAAACATTCATACATCCTTGAACATATTTAAATATGACAACCATACTATGTGCATCAGGGTTATCCTCTTGTTCATCAAATGGTTCTGATTTGGTTTTATTAATCTTTTGGAAATTTGCTTGAGTATTGTCATTTTGGATTTCAATTGAATGAATGGAAATGAGTTTTTGCTCATAACCTTCTTGCAAATGTGAAAAGCAAACATCATGTACTATTTCACGGTCCAGATTTCCCATGGATGTATTTTCAAAACCATGATTTTTAAAATAATTGAACCAAACCACTGCCTCTTCATTATCTTTCTGTATTTTTGATTGAGAAATGACATACACTATTTTGTTTCTTTCCTGAAACTCTATGTAATTTGTTTGTTCACTGCTTAAAGTTTCCATATATGTAGTTTCAGAATCCTCATCTATGTCTAGACCATTTATAAATTGGACCACCACATCATTCTTAGGGGAGGAAAGGCATCTTTGAAACACTTTGATTTGCTGGAAATCTTGTCGCACACTTACATTAGTTTTAGAGGGAAGAAAACAGCCTTTAACAACAATTTCTTGATCAACTTCATATTCTTTTTCAGGCTAATAGTTGAGCATAGGCTGCAAATCTGAACTGAAGTAATATTCCATGTGATAAACTGCATGATCAATAAATGTGTGAGAAGGTTGTTGGTCTTCTTCACAGATAACAATTTGCTCGTGTAAAACAGTGTCATTGTGAATGCAATCGGACTTTCCTTGTTCCTCTGTTATCTCATAATTTGGTTTCAACAATTCAAAAGAAGAACAACATAGAGGAAGATATTTTTCATTTTCAATTCCATTTCTTTCTGAATATTCTACATCATGTCTAGAGGATTTATGACTTGAAATGTTATAAACATTTTGTTTCAACAATTTGAAAGAAGAAAAACATAATGGCAAGGTTCTTTCACCTGATTTAAAACCTTCTTCGTTTTCTTCAATGTTGTCATATGCACAATTTTCAATTTCTTTGGATGGATGGACACACACATTTTTAGTTTTATCTTCGACCAATGGCTGCAATTTTGAATTGACAAGACCTTCTACATAACAAGTGATAGAGGCATCAACCATATGAGAATATTTATGCAATATCTTGTCAATTTGTTCTGGTGAAATAGTGAGATTTGGCCTCAACACACATCCATCTTCTTCAATGATAATATTAGAATTTTCTTTCAATAATTTAAATGAAGAAAATCATAAGGGTAAAGAATTCCCTTTAGTTGATTCAGTACTTTATTCTTTGTAACTATGATATGTAGGTTGATTTCTCTCATGGCATTGTTGAAAAAGGACATTTTCTGATAGAGAACATATAGATGGTTGTTCTAGGAAGTCAACTTTATATTCATCATATACAGGAAATCAACAACATCTGCAATGTTTTCTAACAAGAAAAAACTTGGAGCATTGACCTTCTATTCAACAAACTAATATGCAAACTCATTTTTTCGGTCATCTACAAATGAATACATAAAAAAATCAACCCTCTGCTTATCATGGAATGGATCAACACCTCCTTGTTCAACAAATGGAATAAAAGTTTATTCAAAATCATTGGCATTAAAAAATTTGGGAGGGCATATGATATCATCAACTCTAGGATCAAGATGCCAATCAACTATTTCCTGTTCATATTCAATTTTATGTTCTTGATCATCCGACCCCTCGTTTCAAATCTATTCACATGCTTGGATATTGTGTTGAATATCCTGAGAATCATTAAAAATTTGTTGTAAGTATTCAAGTCTTCTTTCCATCAGAAGGAAAGACAAATATGGATGAAGGGTTGTTGTATACTGGAGCATGGTAGCAACTTCAGTGGGTTGAATTTATTTGGGTAAATTGTAATAGATGTTGGAAAACCTTCTGCTGAATATATAAATAGCTTCATCACTCTACCTTTTTAAGGCATAAAACTTTGTAAGCTGTAGATACAAAGATTTCTTCCTACCCCAAAACTTTAAAAAAACATTCTTCAATTCCTCCCATGTGCTAATTGTCTCTGTCTGCAAATTTTTAAATCAGTATTTGGTGTCCCCTTTCAAGGATTGAGATAAGGCCCTCAAACAAACATCCCCATGGTCAATCTCAAACAAATCGATAAAATGCTCAAACACTTGGATGTGTTTTTCAACTGATATGGCATCAGGTCCCCCTCAAACATAGGTAGGTACTCATTGTACTTTGGAGGAAAATCATGTAGGATTTGAGGTAACTTTAAGGGTCTGTATCTATGCTGAGTTTTGGAGGGTGTTGGATCAAGTACAGGAGGTGAAATATCAGTCTTCATTTCATGATTATCATATGGTTCAGGTGGGAGATTTTGATTGGATTCAGTAATAAACCAAGGAGATATTTTTATAATATCAAGAGGAGTATATGCAATTTCAGTATAAACATGATCATTATTTCCATGCAGTAGGAGAAGGAAAATTTGTCTATCTTTTTCAGGAAAGGACCAGAGGTAACTTACAACAAAAAATAAAATGTGTTGGAAAAAATCCAATTTTAAGTACTTGTTTTCTTTCATAATGCCTTTTCATACCTCTGTCAAGGGATATCATGCTCCAATGGAGTTTCTGCATTACATTTGAAGCTTGAGTGGGGTCGCCAATAATGTTTTGGAAGCTGGATTCTGCATTGAGAGTGGAGTCGCCATTGAAAATTTAAATTTATGGATTCTTCTACTAGTGGAATCATCTTCAAACTAATTTTTGATGTGTGGAGTCGTCATAGCAGGAATACAACTAATGTGTGCCTAAGTGTCTTCTACTCTCAGACCTTAGAACTCAACCGTGTCATTCTTTCTCAGGGAAAATTTTCCAATTTCATCCCCGACGACGGTGCCAAAATGTTAGCACTCTGTAAATTTTCTAGCTGATAGACAAACGACAGAGGTAACCGTTTCAACCTACTTTAGAGTTGGGCACTAGCCTGCTCAACTCTGAGAGGGCTCTCTCATGTCACTTGATATTTGTTTGGAAATTAGTGGTTAGATTTAGTTTGTTTAGGGGTGTTATATAGTTGTTGGAGAAGAAAAAGAGGGTGACATTTTGGGCTATGGAGTCGAAAATGAATAAAGAAGTGGTAGGCCATTAGAACTATATAGAGGAGAAAGGATAAACGAGGCAACGAGTCTGAGTTTTTAAAACTGAAATATGCATGGTGAAAGAGGAAAAGGGAAACAAATAACTTCATCAGAGCATATCGAAATGAATTCTGAATTAGTTAAGAAGAGAATTACATCATTTAAATTTCTAAGTCGAGAGTGTCATAAGATGAATTCCAGAATCCTAACTCTTCAATTTAAAAGAGGAAAATGTAAATGGGATTTCAAAGACATAAGAAATACATAGTATGATAGAAAACATAAATCATATCACAACCATTATAATCTTTTTATAAACAGTTCAAAATGCTTCTACATTGTTTATTCACTTTAGCTCTATGGATTCACAAAGTCTTCCTGCTACGAGGGCAGGACCCTCTTCGGTCCATCTCTTTTATTTATCTTTGTAATAGTATATATAGGTAGATTACATCCGGGACTTAGAAGGAATTATCTTCCCCAAAGTTCCAAAAATAGTTGTCGGTTACAAAAGAGTAATGTACAACAACCAAACTCCTATTTTATAGGGGACATTATAAACAAAAATGACATATTCAAGGTTTTTTGCCTTGAAGGCCATTTGTCCATATTATTACAAAATTCTCTGACACACACTAAATTTAGCCTGCAATCTATTTCATCTTGGCAATTTCTTCTTTTAATGTAACAAGCCATGCAGGTTGGTTTTCCCCAACGCTTTTGACCAACTCATCTCTGATCCCTGTCTTTTATCGCTTTCTTTGCTTCCTCTTTACTGATCTCTTGTAACACTCATTCACATACCCATTGATGATTAAATATTTCATGATGGGATTTAATTTGACCTCTTTATCTACTTCTGGCTCTATTGCAGGATTTGTATGAAATTTTGTTGATAATATCTATGTGACCAACCTCTCTTTCTGCTTCACTGATGAATTCACAATATTAGTTGAAAATCCTGGTTCACTGGAGGCCAATTGATCAACTTTATCCATTTTCCTAGTTTTTCAGAGAAACTCAGACTTGTCTCCCTTAATCATACAAAAATTAGGAAGTTGATCCTGTTTGAAATTACTCCGTTAAAAAATTAAGTGTTGATTTCTCAAAACAAAGTAATTTTATCTATGTTTTGAAGGACGATCGTCATCGAGTGCCTAATCACAAATTAATGATGGAAGTACTTGTCCTAACAATGACTTATCATACTCAGACGTCAATTCCAAATGATGAGCCTTCAGATCATCCTTCTGGCGACACTTACCCGACTTTGCACGACGTAAAGTACTCGAACAGTCATACTGATGTGATTTGATAAGTTGTTAAGCCTTCCCTTTTCGCAAATGATCTTCAAAAGTGGAATATATCAAATTATTTTATAACACATGGCATCGAGGTGAGCTTGGGTGGTTTCAACTCTACCCTCTTTTCCCCTCGATATGCACTTGGTGGCACCACGTGTCTACGTGGTGAAACAATGGTATTTTCCCCGACCCACTCACAAGTAATTAACCTCTACGTTATTTGCTTGCTCGATATGTCTTTTGACCATTGATTTGGGTGGCTCAAGATCTATGGCCCACTGGGTCCCATCACTCCTACGTCTCCACCAAATTTAACCCTGTCTGCCAAATATGATCTCACCTGCTAACATAACACTCTTCTATATTGATTTAGCGTTCCACCAAATCTCAAGATTTAGATTCCAAGAAATTATTATAGTGATAACAAGTTACACAAAGTGTCCACGAGAAGATTTGCAAGAATATACCACGCAGTAAGATGGGTAGGCACAAAAATTAGGGAACCACCCAGTTTCCACACAATAAATGATCTGGAAACATTCCTGACCTAGTATGAAGATGCATTTTTAGATAATGAGAGATTGTTATCACTTGATATTGCACTCAAGGCCACACCTGCAATATGGTGGGGCACACACAAAGAAACAATCATAGAATGGTACCAATGTAAGCAGTTACTGCACATAAAGTTCAACGCATAACAGAAAAACAACAAGCAACATAAGTATGATGGAAAAGGGGTACAAGAAGAACATTTGGAGGAGTGCAGAATGCTATGGAAAATGACACCCTAGAGGAATGGCCTCATCATTTTATACACACCCTGGAGGGAATACCAGCGAACTGGTATATAGACTAGGAATTGCGTAAGGGAACCACGACCTAGATGACATTGCAACAAAAATTTACAATAAATTTTTCATTCGAACATGAAAACCCCAACATAGATGCCGCTCTTAAATAGATAAGATGAGTGATATTCATCAAATAACCAGAGGTATAACTTATCACAAAAGAACAACAGCGGAACAAACAAATAGTTAAGGAACTGTTGTCATGTTACCATGTGCAAGAAGAAGCACCAGACGAAGACGATCCGTGTGACATTCGAAGAAGAAGAAGGATAAAGAGAAGTGGAAGGTCCAACTATAGAATCAAAATCCATTTCCGTGCCGATCAAGGTAAATAAAGTCAATATTGGGACATTCAACCATCCCAAAATGGATAGCATTGGAGATTATTGGGATGATCAAACAATAGAAATCATAATAGAGTTACTATGTGAATACAATGACCTATTTCCCACAACATTTACAGAAATGAAGGGTACATCCAAAGAGATAGGAGAAATGAAGATACCACTCAGACTTGAAGCGATATTGATCAGACAATGATCGTATAAACTAAACCCAATATATAAACAGAAAGTCAAAGCTGAGATTGATAGTATGCTCAAAGCCAGAATAAAAAAAACAGTCGAAGAATCAGAATGGATAAGCCCGATGGTAGTTCAGGACAATAAACAAGGAGGTATTAGGATATGCATCAACTTGAGGAAGTTGAACGATGCGTGCCTACATGACCCATTCCCTACACCTTTCACAGATGAAGTGTTAGAGAACGTAGGTGGACATGAAGCTTACTCATTCACTGATGGTTTCTCAGGCTACCATTGGATCAATATAGCGCATGAAGATAGATACAAGATCATGTTTGTGACAGAATGGGGATCCTACCAATAAACAGTCATGTCGTTTGGAATAAAGAATGCACCAAAAGTATTCTCTAGAGTAGTCATTTTCGCGTTTAAAGAATTCATCCATCAGTTTCTAGAAGTATACTTGGATGATTGGACAGTCTACAGTTTGTTAAAGGACCATGTAGAAGTCTTACGCCTAATTCTAGAGAGATGTACGCAATGCCAAATATCACTGAACATAAAGGAATGCATATTTAGAATACCATTTGGGATATTATTGGGCCATATAGTATGCAAACAAGGTTTATTAGTAGATCCTGCAAAGATTGCAGTAATTGTTAACTTACCACCACCTAAAACAGCCCATCAGCTACGAGTGACGTTGGGACATTTATCAAAGGGTACGCGTAGATTACTGCACCAATGGAAAAGATATTAAGGAATGATACAAAGTTTCAGTGGAACGATGAGTGCCAACACGGTCTGGATACCCTGAAGGAAAACATGGTCACCGCGCCAATACTAGTATTTCTAGACTGGGAGAAGAAATTTCATGTCCATGTAGATGCATCAGCCATAACGCTTGGAGCTATCTTGGCACAGTCAAGATTAGGGGATTTGGATCACCCCATAGCATTTGCAAGCAAAAAACTATCAGAATCAGAGCATAACTATAACACTACTAAGAGAGAAGGCCTAGCTATGGTCTACGCACTGCAAAATTCAGACAATACTTATTGGGGAAACATTTTAATATGTTCACAGATCAATTAGCCCTAAAATACCTTGTCAACAAGCCAGTGTTGGGGGGGGGAGAATCTATTCCTGGTTACTACTATTTCAATAATTTGACTTTGAAGTAATAGTCAAGCCAGAAAAATTGAATGGAGGACCTGACCACCTATCAAGAGACACAAATGGAGAAGAGCCTACGAATATAGAAGACAAATTTCCAGATGCATAGTTATTTTCAATCCAGATCACTGATGAACACTTCACAGATATCATTCAACACTTGAGTATAGGTACTTCACCGCAAGAATATAGCACCACACAGAAGATAAACCTGGTAGTTGGTGTTTATGACTATCAACTAATTGTAGTACACCTATACAAAATGGGCACAGATATCATCTTGTGAAGGTACATGTTAGAGCATGAAAGACCAAGAGTCTTAACAGAAGCCCATGAGGGAATAATAGGAGGGAACTATGTTGGAAAAGCTATCATGCAGAAGGTATTGTGCATAGGACTATGGTGGCTGATGATTCATAGAGACTCGAAGGAGTAATTTCAAAGAAGTGATGTCTTTCAAAGAGTAGGAAAACCCAACAGAAGGGACGAGATGTCATTATGACCAGAAGTAACATTGCAGGCATTCGACAAGTGGGCAATAATAGACTTTGTAGGACCAATCAACCCACCAACAAAAAGAACACGATATAGGTACATTATCACCGCGATGAAGTATTTAACAATATGTGTGGAAGTCGCACCAGTAAAGGATTGCTGCGCAGAAAAAACATCGCACTTTTTATTTGAACAAGTAATCACTCAATTTGGGTGCCCAATAATTTTGATGAGAGACCAAGGCACACACTTCATAAACAACACTATCAGCGCTATGACTAAAGAGATTGAAGTCCATCATTAGAAGACTACACCATATCACCCACATGCAAATGGCACAGTGGAAGCATTTAAAAAAATTATGGAGAATGAGCTGACAAAGATCTGTAATGTTAATAGGGATGACTGGGACCTCAAATTACTGGTAGTACTATGGGCCTACAGGACAACGTGCAAAAAGTTGATAGGGCACACACCATTTAAACTTGTCTATTATCAAGAAGCAGTGGTGCCATTAGAATTTTTAGTACCAAGATTACGCATAGAAAACATTATACACATGAAAGAACAAGGTGTCATACAAGAGCGACTGAATCAATTAATGACCATGGAGGAAGATAAGATTTTAGCAGGGTTCCACAACAAGTTCATAAAGCAAAAGACAAAGATTGGAACGATAGACACATCAAGAAGAAAACTTTCAAGGAAGGAGATCTAGTACTGATGTATGATAACAAATCTCTTCAGCACTCAGGAAAGCTAAGAATGCACTAACTAGGACCATATGAGGTACAATATATCATAGATGGAGGAGTTGTAAAGTTGTGAGACTTGTCGGGTGTAGAACTTAGAGGGATGATCAATGGGAACCGACTCAAGCTGTACAAGGATAGTTGAGCACCCATGTTGGCACAAGAGCAGACCCAGGGTTCAACGCTTTGACAACACACCAACAAAACCCTAACTACCAGCCCTTTCGGCAACACCTGCGAAGTAGATCAAGTCTCACCCGAAGTAGAGGTAGGGATGGTTGTAGCAATAAAGTGTATACAGCCTAGATGTGGCACATAACTATGATCATAGTACTTAATAGAACACTTAGCAGTTAACATTCATTAATATTTAACTCTTATTCACTTCGTAGGAGAAAACCCTAATTATAGAACAACACAGTATTCAATAAGATCTAACACATCCAAGCACTTAGTATATAGAAATAGATCATATCTAGCATTCATTCACATCACTAAGAACTAAGCTACTATATCATATGCATCTAACATATATTTCTTCACTAATCATAACTCACATAACAACCATAATGCACAAATCAACCACAACACAGGATATACGTGGTTCACCCCCAACGTGGGGCTATGCCCACCAAATCTTCTTCTCTTTATTATCTTCATTCAATGCACAGAGCTAGAATACCTACTCCGCATAGGACATGAGATCTATGCACACCTCGCCAGATCCTCCTTCCCCAAGTTAGGTAACAACACAAATCCATATTACACACTTTGCACACTAGCTTCTTACATTCACTTGCACTTAGCTCTACAAGTCTTAACACATAGTATGCACAAAGCCTCTAGCTCCACACTAAGCCACACAAATTCACTATTACTACTTTCTTACATTACCTAGATATCTATTTATACATTGAAAATGGGGCCTAAACATGGGTAAACCCATGGGATGACATCCCATACCCGTTACATAAACCCTAAACCCAAAATGCCCTAAAAAGGGGCTGAAATCCCACGATCTTCGCTTCACCTTGCGCTTCACCTTTGAACAGCCTGTCGAAGTCCCAAAAATGGTCAAACATGACCAAGGATTTCCAAGAATTGGTCAAGGGCCAACAGGCCCCCAACACTCACCTATGACTCATCTCGAGTCACTCAGATCTGGGTAACTCTTCCTCGAAGGCCTTGATCTTGGCTCGAGCTACCCCGACATGTTGCTTTTCCAGATCCTCCTTCTCGACAAAATCTTGAAGAACCTTCTCCATCATAGGCTCTTCCAAACACTTTTCTACTATGGTGACCACTTGTTCTAGTTCTTCACCTTGTCCTTCAATCTCCTCAAAACGTGTGCAATCTTTGTTCTGCACTGGTTGGAGATTCTGAGTCACTTCCATGAATTTACTATGGATGGCATGGACCTTCTTCTAAACTATGCATTTTTCTTTGGACCTTTTCATCCTCTTGACTGAAAACAACGGCTTCAACTACGCTTGCACTATTGTTGCCTGCTACTTCGCCTCCTGGAGATCTATGGCTTCCTCTTTTTCTTGCTTCAGGGCCTCTGTGGCCTGTTCTTTTTCCTCCTGGACATGATGAAGGAGAGGTTCTTGTCGCATCTGCTATTCTATGTAGTTGGGAAGTCTCATCTCCCAAATCAATCCCTTCATATGATGGTGGCACAATAGACACTACATGGATGGAGTAGAGGGTTTGCTATACCCCTTTCAACTCTACTGCAATCCTATCATACATGGTCTCTTGTTTTTATTTTCTTCGCTTCAAGATGTCCTTTGAGGTGTCTAACACAACAAAAATGATAAGGTCAATGTCATACACTGTTAGCATAGTCTAAAATGGTGGTTTTTTGTCTTTTGACTTCTTCCGTGATGTAGGTTTCTTGGGGGAAACCTTTATTTTCTTGGATGTCTCAGCTTCATCAAGGGTGTACCTAGGTGGTGTTACTTCACCCTGCTCCGGTTTGTCTTATTTCCCATTGTTCTCTTCCTTTTATACTTCATCACCTCCTTCCCCTCCAGGAGAATCTGAAGCAGTTTGTTTTGATGTGTTGTTCACCTTCTATACCTCTTCCTTCTTTTTCCTTCTGCTACTGTTGGGTGCATCATATTATTCATGAGTGACCATAGGACTTCTGATGAGGTCAGGGTCGGACAACTCTTCCTGGTTGAATGGTATAAGGAAATATGTGGGCCATTCCTTAGTTATTTATTCCATTTCCTCCTCAGTGAGCTTATAGTAGGATTGAAGCTCTTCTTTATGTTTGTCTCCTCGTGCAATGATATAAATAAAATGTCTATCTGCGCGGAACTTCAGAAATGGCCTGAACCTGTGCAAGGTGTTCGACATCATACGAGGGAAAGACTCAATACCCCTCTTCAACTGTAGGTAATAGGTGTGGAACACCGCGTTTGACTTCCATTTCTTATCCATGTTGCTCGAGTACTAGAGCGTAGTGAACTTCACAACTAGTGGTTCAGATGACTCAATATCAAGGAAGGTCTCTTCTTCTGGCATCTCCCAAGAAATGAAGGTGATGAGAATTAGAAACCAACTGAAATGGAACTCATAGCCCTAATCCTGATATTCGTGACAGTATTTCTCTAACTAGTTGATGAGGTAGCTCACCCAGCTCATTTGTAGTCCTTCAATGAATTTTCCCGTGAGGTAAAAAATGAACCCCGTGACCTAAGTGGGTCTATTCTTCCTCACTAGCTTACCAACGATCAACTGGCAGGCTAGGTAAACTGTACCGTTATGGATGGAATCTACCTTGTAGCCTCACTTCCCCTTCTCCACATCACCATAGGTGTCTTTGATTCTCTGCTCCAGGGCGCAATCTACAGCCTTTCCTGGATAAAAGTCTTGTGGGTCTGGTCCTTGCATGCTTAATCCAGTGATCCGATGGATCAGTGCTAGATCTATGGTGATGCGTCTGTCTAGCCACAAATAACCTCCATGGAAGAAAGACAATAGGAGTTTAATGCATGCGTTAACATCCTAATAACTTCCAAAGTGGGGTATCTTGATTATGTTTAGGATGGTGGACCTCACGATGTCCATGGTCCACGGTTGGGGGATGATCTTCAACTTCGTCTCTTTTGTCTTGGTAAAATACTTATGTGGGGAAAGCATGCCATAGTTCTTGTGATCTCCCAAGTTGAATTCACTGATCTTCAACATCATAATCTGTCCCAACTGTAGCCCAACTACGCATATCCCCTTCGGGAGGTACGCAGTGATCAAGGTGTAGTCGAAGTCCCTCGGGACACTGTCACGACTAACCGTGCCAGCTAGAGGTGGGATATAGTTAGGAATGATATATGGGATGAGCTTCACGTTCACCAAGTCATCACGATTCTTGCTATGTTTCTTAGTAGCGGGTCAACTAGACCAATGATGCATAGTTAACGGGGATGCTTCCAATCCTTGCGTTGATGAAGCTTGTATGCCTGCGAACATCACCTTTTCAGCCATGAGGTCTATTAGGTTCTCTTCGATGGAATTTTCTACTGTGTTAATTTAATCTGACATGCATGCCCAAGATTGTGTATCTCGGTTTGGTGAGAAAACACTCAATGTAACATAATGGGTGGCGAGCTCTCAATAGGCACTGCACAAAAGCAACTAGTTCTCTCTGGGATTGGATAATATCAATTGGAAAAAGTGTTCTTGGTGAAACGCTCAACGGAATAAATATACAACTTCATAATGAAATCTTCCAATGGGAAGGAATGCCTCAATTGATGCAATTCCATCCGTTATGGCATGGCCCAATGGTCCAATGGCGAACGTTCCAGCAATAACTGTGTTTCTAGACATTCTAGAGCATCATTCTAATGGTCGGGATGCCTCCAACGGTCATTTCTCTTCATCGTGGAGAAGTTCCAATCTATGTTATTTTGATATCCCAACAAAGTTCCAGTTCTGCAAACCTTCCTTCTGCGAAGTCCTCTCTGGAAGTTGCTGCAATTTTTCTAACTTTTCTTTCTTCTTACTGAGCTTTCTGGATTTTTCTCCTATGATTTGAGTCACTAGTTTCCCCTTTCCATTATTTTTCTTATATCCTCTTGGTATAGTAAATTCTCAATGTGGAGGGATTTTCATAGGGTTCAAGGGTAATACTTCTTCTCTTTATGGGGTAGGTGCTTTACTCTCCTGTATGGACAAGTGTTTCAAGTCTTCCTGTGTTCTTTCAACATTGATAGCCAGGTATCTGGTCCTTAGTAGCTTCAACTTTTCCTCCTATTCTTCTAGTAAGTGTGCTATTCTCCTAGCCATGAAATCTCTTAGTTCTTTATTTTTCTATTATAGAGCTTCCTCTTCTTGTTTCCTTCGTATTTGATCTTTCTCAACCCAAGTTTTTCCTAGCAAAATAGCAAATGGGGCGTTGTTCTCAATAAACTTAACGACCTCAAATTCTTCTTCTGTCAAATTTCCATGAGCACTCATAGGTATCTGGGTAAGTCTTCCACATAGGATTATCATCTTCCCTTTAAAAAAGCCTATTGCTCCCAATGAAGGAACCATAACAAGCTTTCCCAAAATTTCCCAAGTTCTTTTTGTCATGATATTCACCTGTGTTTCCTCATCCAGGACACAGTCTATGTTGAAGTATCCTATTCTTGTTTCTATGCACTCCTTCTCTTTTAATACCTCTGATAAGTTGATGTCTCTGTGATCATTTAGGGTTTCTTTCATCTGCAATAATATAGTCTCTGATTCTTTCTGGTTCTTGAGCATATTCTTAGTCTATTGACCTTCCTCATGGTCTTCTTGTCTCATGTTCATCTTTTTGACTTTAGCAATCATTCTAGGGAAATACAAAACTTCATGTTTAGTAGCCTTACAACAAAGGAAAATAGGACCTCGACAAGGGAATTCCTTAGCAATATGTCCCAGTCTTATACAATTATAACAAAGATTCAATCCTCTCTTTCTCTTGAACGATCCCCATCCTTTCCTGTACGACACACTGGGATCATAGTAGTGGATCTGGAAAAAATTATTTCTAGGATCCTACATCCACTTTTTAGTCCAACAGTTATTTCTATGCATAGGTATAACATATCTTTCACTAGTTCTATTAGATCTATTCATATCAAATATTCTTTCTTCTAGTTGTGCCCTAGTTTCCAGACTAGGAAAACATCTATCAATCATACCTAGATCCATTCTTTCGAACCAAAATTTTTCACTTATCTTACCTTTCACAGAGCACAAAGATTTAAGATCTTACCTCTTTTCTTCAGATCATGCTTCTTTTCTTAGCACAGAGCTTCACAAGTCAAGTAGAGTATTGTGCACTAAAGCAATAGATCTACACACAAAGCTTTCTCTTTTCTTCAGTTCCTAGCAATCATAGTTTCAGATCCCCGAAAATGGAACCATTTGTTGGCACATGGGTAGACCAAGGGTACAATGCTTCAACACCACACAAAAAAAACCCTAACTACCGACCCTTTTGGCAACACCTGCGAAGAAGATGAAGTCTCACCCAAGGTAGAGGCAGGGGTGGTTGCAGGACTCAAGTGTCTACAACCTATCTGGGACACAAATATGTGATCACAGTACTTAATAAAACACTTAGCAGTTAACATTCCTTAATATTTAACTCTTATCCACTTCGCAGGAGAAAACCCTAATTACTTAACAATGCAGTATTCAACAAGATCTAACACATCCAAGCACTTAGAATACAAAAATAGATCAAATATAGCATTCATTCACATCACTAAGAACTAAGATACTATATCAGATGCATCTAACATATATTTCTACACTAAGCATAACTCACATAACAACCATAATGCACAAAGTAACCACAACATAGGATATACGTGGTTCACCCCCAGCATGGGGCTACATTCACCAAATCTTCTTCTCTTTATTATCTCCTTTCAATGCACAAAGCCACAATAACTACTCTACATAGGATAGGATATCTGTGTGCACCTCTCCAGATCCTCCTTCCCTGAGTTAGGTCACAACACAAAGCCTTCTTACACAGTCTTCACACCAGCTTCGTACATTCACTTTCACTTAGCTCTACAAGTCTTAACACATAGTACACACTAAGCCTCTAACTCCGCACTAAGCCACAAAAATTCACTATTAATACTTTCTTACATCGCTTAGATATCTATTTATACATTGAAAATGGGGCCTAAACATGGGTATGTTGGACACACCGACTACACTGAGAGGGGGGGGGTGAACAATGTAGGGATATTTTTCTCAAAACTCCTTAGTTAACAATCACCATTAACTCATTACTCATTTTTTTCATTTATAACTAGTTAAATGTCAACACATATCAGTAACATATATCAACAATATATCATCAACAAGTCATCACCACAAGGAACACAAAGAACACAAGATGTATGTACAATTTTCTTTTTATTACAAACTATAATCCTTGGGGTTTTTCAGCAACAACTGAATAGAGTACAACTCTACAAGAGAACAATATCTATAATTCAAGACTCATATTACACCCTCAACACTAACTAATATGAGGCAACAATCCTCAACAGATATCAATCTATACCATAAACAAGTGCATCAACCATGCACCAACCTGTACTAAACAATCTATAATCAACATGTACCATAAACAAGTGAAACCAACAATGTGCCAAGTATATACCAATCATTTTTCAGCTACTCATCAATAATGTATCAATAATATGTACCAACATCATCAACTATACACCTCGTGTATATGCCGACTCATCAACTTCTTATCTCAACCATGACTAGTTTTGGATTAGTCAACAACCTTAACTTGAAATAATCATAACTTTGTACCTGTAATGAATAAAGATATGAAAATGATATACATTTTTCTTTAGTGTGTTTTATGCAATTCCTCTAGGTTTCACTACTTGGAACCTCTCATAAAATGAGTTATAGAAAAAATGGTATAGCTTGCTGAATTATGGCTTATTCTAGAGAGCGACATTGTAGATCTTTCCCCACATGGAATATTTGTTGAATATATATGAAACTATTAAAAAACATACTAAAGAATGTAATATAACCAACACAATTAGTCTCACTGAATTTGGATATGTTATGAATAAGTTATGACTTTTTTACCTGAAACACCTGTTTTAGACTAGTTTCTGGACTAGCCATAAACCCTATTTTCCACAGAGTGTATCTCCAAAACTACAACGACTCACAAGATAATATTTTTACCAAAAATAATTGGATATGTTTCCTCAATTTCATATCAATATCACAGTTTGAATCATTATGGAAAAACATTTATTGGGAAAATGGTGAGATGGCCTGTAAATAACATACCTTAGAAAGCATCATGAAAATAATTTATCCTCCCTTAAATACCGGTCCTCTTTTCTTCACCTTCCATCTGAAATTCAGCTTAGATATCCTTTGGTTACCTCAGTTACCTATATATCTTCAATATTCTCAAGTGTTCCACACCAAAAATTCTCAAGAAGCTCTCCATCAATACTCCGAAAGATATTCTCACAAGAAGCTCTCCATTGATCCACAAAAAGGATGATCTACAAGAGACCATTTCTATATTATTTATACTTTCATCCTCTAGGTCACTTAACCCATTTTTAGGTCACTTAACCCATTTCTAGGTCACTTAACCTATTTTCCTTATTTAGGGTTAACCACTTTCCATAAACAGAAAGTTCCCCAATACTTTATCATTTAAATATTCCTTCTTGATTTTGTCACCTTACTTTATCATTTCTTTATTTTGTCACTTCTCTTTATTATTTAAATAATCCACCTTGATTTTTTCACTTTACTTTATCATTTAAATAATATTAACCCATTTCTAGGTCACTTAACCTATTTTCATTATTTTAGGGTTAACCACTTTCCATAAATAGAAAGTTCTCCAATACTTTATCATTTAAATATTCCTTCTTGATTTTTTCACCTTACTTTATCATTTCTTGATTTTGTCACTTCTCCTTATTATTTAAATAATCCACCTTGAATTTGTCACTTTACTTTATCATTTAAATAATGATTTCTTCTTTTAGGTCACTTTGACTTCTTTGACATTGGGGGCTTCAAGCCTTCATGTGGGGGTCCTTCATCTTCGTAAGGCTATAAATATCAAATTATGAGGTGTTATGTGACATTCCACATACCATGGGAAATGGCATGAAAAGCACTATCCATATAGGATAGTTTCACCAACAATTTCCATGATCTTCATCTCATTATTCCACATACAAGCATGGGTCCTCCAACCATTCTTCTAGGATAACTCAATCTGCAAAACGTCTTCCCATGAGGGATTTAACCATAAGGGGACCACTTTGGATTTCATCCATTTGTGCACCTTATCAATCATGATAAGACAATAATGAGAGCATGGGTCCTCCAACCATTCTTCTAGGATAACTAAATCCACAAAGCGTCTTCCTGTGAGGGATTTCACCATAAGGGTACCACTTTGGAGTTCATCCATTTGTGCATCTTATCAATCATGATAAGAAAATAATGAGTCATCTATACATTTTTCCAACAATGCATAATATACCAATTAAAACACATTGATCCATCTTCATCATGTATCAATGACAACTCATTGATCCATCTTCATCATATCAATGAGAACTCATTGATCCATCTTCATCTATGCATTCTCATCAAGGAAAATACATGTTACATTACATCAATCATCAATCAATCAATCCTTTGGCATCAATCAATCAAACCATTGGCATCAATGACAACATGATCCAACAATCTCCCCCTTTGGCATTGATGGCAATACCAACATTGATGTCAATACCAATTACCGATTATAGATGTCAACATGTAGATAAGGCATGATCTACATAAATAGTCAATGTGACTATCTCTCCCAAATGTGACTATCTCTCCCAATCAATAATCATCAATCACATCAATGTGACTATCTCTCCCCCTTTGACATCAATGGAAAAGGGCCATTATCCTCTTGGGGATGCTCCTCTTGTTTGAACTCTTCTTGGGACTACTTCCCCTGTCTGAATGCCTTTAATATTCCTATGAATAATCTCTCCCTTTTAGAACAAGGGATATCACTCTTATAAATACATCGCTCATACTCCCCCTGTGACCATCGCTCCTCCTAGAATTATGCCTATGTGCTCTTTCTTCAAATATAGGGCTCTTTTCTAGGTATGCATCTGATAAATATATCCTCTTAGAATCATGGGAAGAAGAATGACTCCCCCTATGGCTATGTATTCCCCTATATTCTCTACAAGATCAACAATATGCTACCATATAACGATCCTTGGACCTATTCATGCATCAAACTCATTCCATAACAACCATCATGAAACAACAGATATGTCAACAATAAAATAGAGAATCATGAGTAAAATATCAACCAAGTACAGCTTGTACCAAAATTTGTGCTCATCATGCACAAAACTTATGTACATCAACCATTTACATCAACATTATTCAATGTGCCAAAAGATATAATCCATGGAATGTATCAATCATATGCCTCTATCAACATGCCAGCATGTGCATCTACCAATATGCCAACCATGTGCATCCACCAATATGACAACCATGTGCATCCACCAATATTCCAACCATGTGCATCTACCAATATGTAAACCATGTGTCATATCACTCTTGATATGTCTCCATCATGAACCAAGTACCATAACCGTATATCAAACAAATACCAATTGTTGTGCTAATCAAGTAATACTAACAACATAGTATCATCAAGCATATGCCATATATGAGTGTACCAAAACATGTACACCACTATGCACCAATACCACAAAATGATGAATCCCATACATGTATGCCAAATCCTCCATAAAACATGTGCCAATCAACCTGCTAGTAGGTGCCTCTACCAGTATACTAGAAACGTACCAATCATGCATCAACTATAGATCATCAATGATGTACAACATGATCATCTCATTAACTCACCAACCACATGTCCCAATGTGTAGCCCATCCATATGCCAAATGCATGCATCAAGCTTTTCAACAAGTAAGCTTCCAATACATCATCAAGATATATCACATAACTAAGGTGTCATAACTTCACTGTTATAACCATCATTGTTCTTCAACAAAAAATGCATCAATCCATACTCATGGGTTAGTGCCATGCATCCAATAGTTATTTTACATCATCATCTTACATAATCCAATATAGATTCATGAAAACCTCCATCAAATAGTGTCAGAACCTATAATAAACCATGTTAGACCCTGCATCATAGAGTTATCACATCAAACTCCAATCCCTGTGCATAGCCCTCTTCCTTAGGATTCACCACATATACATGACATGTTGCACAGATAACTCACGTATGTGTGCAACCTATATAAGGTCAGCCTGCGTATGTATGCGATTGATACCACTGTCACCCATATATGCATTAGTAGATGACACATTTGAACTTCCCTTTAGTTTTTCATTCTATTTTGGCTGCTCTATCTTCTTCACCCACTTTTGTAGATGTCCCTGCTCCTCAGAACTTGATCTCTGAGCATACATCTTTTCAAAAATGTCTCCCTTCCTTACTTCATTCCTTCTTCTAGCCATGATATTTGAAGTCCTCATCATTGATCTGAAAATAGGGTGCTGACTTGTTTTTCTATGCAAGCACCCTCTACTCCATTAAAAATAAACTTCAGGACCTTGCTCAATACCTTAGTTGTGAAAGAGAAGTTATGTGGCAAGTTTATGCATCTTTTAGGTTTTTATCTGTGAGGTTCTTGAAAGGTTAACTATGTTTTCTAAATAAATACAACAACAAACATAAGTTGCAACAACTAATAACCAACAAAACTCACAGTAATTACAACATGATAAAGGAGTTCACTCCCAACTGGGCTACATCTCCTTGAGCCTCCATCAATGGACTAGGCTCTCTGGGATTAGTTTGTCAAATATTCTTTTACAAGATGATGCTCAACTCCAATGGATTTATTGACTATACCATTGAGTTCATAATAGATAAAAACCCCAAAAATGACTATTAGATCTCTGAAAACAAACCATGGCTCATCTGGGCATGACCTCTTCTACTGGTGGCCTTGAGCTTCCCTGAGCTTCCTTATGGAACAAAAACCTGTAAAATTCCTCAAATGCCTCTGAAACCTATCCCAATGAGTTCATAGCATCTCAATTAGTCAATAATGACTATTAAGTCACTGAAAAAGGACTTTGGCTCATCTGGGCATGGTCTCCTTCAATGGTGGCCTTAAGCTCCCTAGAGCTCTCTGAAACTTCAAATTAGCAAAACCTGCAATAGAAGTCTCCAAATGCCTTTCAAAACTATGAAAATGGATTTAGAACATCCAAAGACCCCTATATGGGATTTTTTGGCACCTCATTTGGCCAAACAAATGAAGAAGATAGGCCTCCTGCCATTTTCCTCCTTCAAGCTTGTTGTCTCTAGTTCGCCAAAACACACCTCTTGTGTGAGTAACCCAGATCCTAGGAATTTCTCGTGCCTAAACCCAACACATGTACACATATCCAAAAAATGTGCCAATATGTCACACAGTTAGGGAACCTAGCCCCCAAAATGCGGAGGTGTTGGGCGCATGGAGGGGGCCATATGGCCACGTCCTGGTGCTAAAAAAGGGCACCATTAGCAAGAATAATTATGGGTTTGAAAATTATCAAGCGCATGTGGTTGTAACCATTTGAAACCCATGCCAAAAATGATTTGTGTGGTCGGGTCACATGAGCGCACATAAAACTGGGGGCTAGGGCTAAGCCCCAACCCAGACCCCCACGCCAAACATAAAACATTACAATTTTAATTATATATGAACACATATATAAAACAAGAAACAACACGTGGGCTAGTGGTATCCCATACTTTGTGAAGGTGCTCCACCTTGGGTGGAGGTCCAGGTTTTCATCCCCATAGATTCCATAAAATGTTAAACACCAAACCACAAAACGGGGCCACGTGGCAGCCCATGCCTGGGCCATGTGGCACCACCCCATTTGCTAATAAAAATGCCACGTGTCTCAAAATGATTCACCCACGTGTCTTGTCAACCGAATTCCAACTCAGATCCTGCCACATCACCAGCCATGTGTGAGGCACAACCCTACCAGGTCACCTGTATGGACTGTATAGTCAGCAAAATTTTTCCCTGTTTGGAAAATCAAACATAACACAATATCTCACTCATCCAATGTCTGTTTGAACCTATTCAAAGTGTGTTGGGTTCATGAGGATGAGGCCTACACACCTGTCTGTTTTGATGTGATTCTGAACACTTTGATGTTTTGGGCTAAATTTTGACCCCTGGTCCAGATTCTAATCACACCTTCCCACTGAAAGTCTTTTGGACCCACAAAAGATGATGATTATCTACCTGAGCTTCAACACTCTTCTACTTCCAAGTTCTATCAACTGATTCTACTTGAAAAGTCATTTGGCAATCACCTGGGTACCTTGAGATGCCTTGCACTGCAACTAGTTATGTCACTCAACCACTATTCTTTGGCTGCTGCTGACCCACTGTTCTATTTGTGCTTGGAAAACTACCATCCTTCCCATTGAGAATCAATTCACGCTTGTGAACTCTTTGATGTCAACACAATCTGCTCTACTATGGCTGAAAAATGCTTTCCTGTGACATCTTGTCACAAACCAAGAAAAACCATCAATCTTGAAAACAAACTTTATACAAGATTGAAAATGATGCCAACCAAGTATTTTTCTCTTCAAGCAATACCGTCTCATCTTCTACTTCATCAAAGTACATGGCATTTTCCTTCATCTTGGTGTACTCAATATCGACTTACAAGTCGACAAACACCATCAACTAAACATAAGTCGAAAAACATGATCGACACAATGTAGTCATCAAGACAACATCGACACAAGTCGAGACTCATTTGAAACATATCGACATTCCAAAAGTTGACATTCATGATACACAACCATGTTACATTCATGAGTCACTCATAGTGAAAATTTCACAAAGTTCACTGTTTACACATACAAAATCACATGCATGTGCATAGCTCTTCAAGTCTCGTTCAAGTACAAACATAAGTACATAAACCCAAAAACATGTGGGTACATAAGAGATTAAATGAAAATCTATATGGCTGCAATAAGTGAGTATCATACCCATCTTTTACATCCTCCTGGCGAAGTTGTGCAACAATAAGAATTCCTTCAATAGAATTGCATTCACATGCAAACTTGCATCATACAAGTTATGATAAGTTGGTACAACTTTTCATTATTTCAACAAAAATACATACATAAGGCTGAAAAGTGCATCTACAAACAAAGAAATGCAAGCCTTACTTGTTCAAGAAATCTAACCATTTCTTACCAAGCCAATTCAATGGTGAATTTTTCTGTTGAAAATCATCTTCTTGTGAATCATCTTGACTCACATCGATGATGGAATCTCCTCTTCCATTCTTGCTAGTCTATTTATTCATCTACTTCTTTTGTTGTGAATGAGTGGTTGGATGCAATGTCCAACATTGGTCAATGAGATGACCCCTCTTCTGGCAGTAAGTGCAAATCTTTTGCATCTTCTTTTCAAGTTGCCCTTGTTTGGAAAGTTTCTTGAATGTGGTCAATCTTTTCCAACATCTTGAAACATGATGGTTATCTAAACCACAATATGTACATGGAATTTTTCTTCCATTTTTACATCAAGATTTACCATGATTAACATTATCAAAAGCAACTAAATTACAGGTAGAAATATACCTTGAGCATTCACCTTTATTGCCTTCTTGAAGAGGTGAATTTGAAGAGTTACTGGCTCTCCTTTGAAGACCAACAACATTGTTCTTGTCCTCATGGTTGTCACAACTCTCTTGTTTCACAAATTTTCATTCATCTTGAACACACACTTTGCATTCTTGAGGGATTGAACTTGAAACAAAAGTCCTTGAACATTCACCTTTATCACCTTCTCGAGGAGGTGAATTTGAAGAGTTACTAGCTCTCTTTTGAAGACCAACAAAAAATTTCTTGTCCTCATGGATGTCACAACTCTCTTGTTTCACACATTTTCATTCATCTTGAATACACACTTTGTATGCTTGAGGGTTTGAAATTGCAACAAAAGTTGTTCTTGGAACTGTGTCCCTTGTCTCCTCAACTTTGGAATTTGCTCCATCTTTCTGTTCATATCCAATACCCCAATAATTGGGCCTCTCCTCAACAAAAATAGGCTCAACAATGCCTTGTGCCTGTTTTCCTAATCGTCTACCTTCATAGCCCATTTTTAACAATAAATTGGACCCTATTCCTCTAGTGTGATTTTCAAAAACACCAAAGCATTCATCTTGAGAGGAATTTGAAGAAAAACTAGCATTACATACCTCATGTTCATGCATGTACTTGGTAAGGGTTTCCTTTGCCTCATGGAGTTGAGTCTCCATCTCATGCAACTTTTCAAGAAGCTGGTGCTTCTCCTCCTTCATGGCCATCAATTGCCCTTGAAGTACAATGCTCTCCTTCATATCTTCCAACATATCTTGCACCATATCTCTCATGGTTACAAATGCCTTGAACATCTCTTTGTCAAAGAACTTCGCTAATGAAGATGTATGAGAACTTTCATGGCTTGAAGCTTCCTCCATCCTTGCAAGACATCAAAATTCAACACAAAACTTGCACAATAATACCAATAACTAAATCTCTAGCTATCAATGGCAATCACATGAGAAAAAATATGCTTTGATACCACCTGATCTGAAAATAGGGGGCTGACTTGTTTTTTTATGCAAGCACCCTCTACTTCACTAAAAATAAAATTCAGGACCTTGCTCAATGTCTTAGTTGTGCAAGGGAAATTATGTGTCAAGTTTATGCATCTTTTAGGTGTTTATGTGTGAGGTTCTTGAAAGGTTAAATATGTTGTCTAAATAAATACAACAGAAAACATAAGTTGCAGCAACTAATAACCAACAAAACTCACAACAATAACAACATGATAAAGGAGTTCACCCCCAACTGGGCTACATCTCCTTGAGCCTCCATCAATGGACTAGGCTCTCTAGGATTAGTTTGTCAAATATTATTTTACAAGCTTCTTCTCAACTCCAATGGATTTACTGACTGTACCATTGGGTTTAGAATACATACAAACCCCAAAAATGACTATTAGATCTCTGAAAACAAACCATGGCTCATCTGGGCATGACCTCTTCTACTGGTGGCCTTAAGCTTCCCTGAGATTCCTTATGGAAGCAACACATGTAAAATTCCTCAAATGCCTTTGAAACTTGTCCCAATGAGTTTAGAGCATCTCAATTAGTCAAGAATGACTATTCATTCACTGAAAATGGACTTTGGCTTATCTGGGGATGGCCTCCTTCAATGGTGGCCCTAAGCTCCCTAGATCTCTTTGAAACTTCAAAGTAGAAAAAAATACAATAGAAGTCTCCAAATGCCTTTGAAAACTATGTCAATGGATTCATAACATCCAAAAACCCCTAGCTGGGCTTTTTCAGCACCTCATTTGGCTAAAACAATGAAGAAGATAGGCCTCTTGCCATTTTCCTCCTTCAAACTTGTTGTCTCTGGTTCGCCAAAACACACCTCCTGTGTGAGTAACCTAGCTCCTAGGTTTTTCCCATGCCTAAACCCAACACACGCATGCATCTCCACAAAACACGCCAATATGTCACACGGTTAGGGAACCTAGGCCCCAAAACACGGAGGTGTTGGGTGCATGGGGGGGGGGGCATATGGCCATGTCCCTGCGCTAAAAAAGGGCACCATTAGAAAGAATAATTCTGGGCATGACAAGTGTCAAGCACGTGTGGTTGTAACCGTTTGAAATCCATGCCAAAAATGCTTCGTGTGGCCATGCTATTTGAAGTCCTCATCATAGATGTTCTTCTTGTGTTCCATCACTCCTAGGATTTGTGGCCAAATCCACTACAACTGTAGCATCTCATGGTGTTATAGTGAACAACAATGTGTCCTACTTGATCACATCTCCAACACCTTATGGTTTTATGAAATCTTCCATTATATCTTCTTTCATAAGATCTACATTCAAAAGATTTGTGACCATATTCATTACATGAATAACAATGCCCATGAAAAATACTTTCATACTTTTGCTTTGGTGTCCCAAATATAGCTTCTTGATGTCTTCCTTGCTTTGTTCTTTTGAAATTTTCCTTTCCTTGTGTAGATGGTTGCTTCGAAACATTATCTTCCTTCTTTGATGGACTTACCTCATGCTTATTTGAGGTGCTTGCTTCAGCATGTGTAGCTTCTTCTTTGTATCCAAGACCTGATTTATCATATGGTGATCTTTGACTTTCCAGGATCTCATCCAAGATTTTTGATCTATTCAATAATTTATTTGACTTCTCCACTTTCTTTCTAAGATCAACAATTTCAGCTTCTAACTATCACATGACTCTTCCTTTTCATTAATTTAATTCTTCAAAAGTTCTTCTACCCTTTTGGCTTCTTCAATTTGGGTCTTGAGATGAATAATAGTTTCAAAACGTCTGTTAATCTCATCATCTACCCTCATATCTTGTTTTACATTCTTTAGTATTTTGATCTCTTATTCCTTCTCTTCCAATTTAGTCTTATTGCTCTCTTCTTGTTCTTTGAGCATTCCCTTTAACTTCAAGATGTGCCTTTGACTCCTCCTAAGAAACTTCTTAGTGTTATTCGAAAGATAGTTATAGTGTGTATGAAAATGATCACTTCTGTATCTATATAAACCCTCTTCAACTTCCTTTTCAAGTTCTAATATATCTTCTTCTATTCTTTCCATGAGATAACTACCATCAAACTTTACATAAACTATTTCTAGATCATCTTCTTCACTTGAGAAAAATTCAACATCATCACATTTTGAATCATTGCAATCAAGAGTCTTTGGAGATTCTATATCTTCATTTGAAATACTTTTGGGATCTTCCTTTGTGCTATCTTCACTTGAAAATTTTTCAATATCACATTTAGAAATAATACAATCAAGGGTTTTTGGAGATTCTTTACCTTTGATCATCTTGATGGAGTAGTCTTCAATATATTCCTTTTCCTTCTTGCTTTGATATGTCTCCTCTAGCTTTAGCCATAGATCCTTGGCGGAAGTCCATTGTTCCATGATTTATTTGATAGGGATTGAGAGTCCACTAAGAATGGTCTTGAGAGCCAATGAATCACTCTTCTTTCCTTCGCTTTGAGCTACAAACTTTGACTTATTCTTCAAAAGAACTTATCTACCAATGGCCGCCTTCCAAATAGTTGCTCCCATTGTCTTCAAATACACTCTCATCTCTATTCTCCAAGTAGAATAGTTTACCTCATCAAGGATTGGTATTTCATCACCCATTTGTGTGTCTATGGATCTCCTTCAATCTTGTTAAGGATTGTAGTGAAGGCCCACTCTAATACCAATTGTTGGACACATCGACTATACTGAGAGGGGGGGAGGGCTGAATAGTGTAGGGATATTTTTCCAAAAACTCCTTAGTTAAAAATCACCATGAACTAATTACTCATTGTTTTCATTTATAACCAGTTAAATTTCATCACATATCAGCAACATATATCAGAAATATATCATGAACAAGTCATCACCATAAGGAACACAAAGAACACAAGATGTATGTACAATTTTCTTTTTATTATGGACTACAATCCCTGGGGGTTTTCAACAACAATTGAATAGAGTAAAACTTTACAATAGAACAATATCTATAATTCAAGACTCAACTTACACCCTTAGCACCAACTGAGATGAGGCAACAATCCTCAACAGATATCAATCTATACCATAAACAAGTGCATCAACCATGCACCAACTTGCACCAAACAATCTGTAATCAACCTGTACCATAAACAAGTGAAACCAACCATGTACAAAGTATATAACAATATGTTTCATCTACTCATCAACAATGACTCATTAATATGTACCAACATCATCAAATATACACTTCATGTATGTGCCAACTCATCAACTGCTTGTCTCAACCATGACTAGTTTTGGATTAGTCAACAACTCTAACTTGAAATAATCATAAATTTGTACCTATAGTGAATAAAGATTTGAAACTGATACACAATGTTCTTCAGTGTGTTTTATGCAATTCCTCTAGGTTTTACTACTTGGAACCTCTCAGAAAATGAGTTATAGAAAAAATGGCATACCTTGCTAAATTCTGGCTTATTCTAGAGAGAAACCTTGTAGGGCCTACCCCACACATAATATTCACTGAATCGATATAAACCTATTACACAAAATACTACAGACTTTATTATAACCAATACAATTGTTCTCACTGAATTTGTATCAGTTATGAATAGGTTATGGCGTTTTTACCCAAAACACATGTTTTAGACTAGTTTCCGGACTGGCCACAAACCCTATTTTCCATGGCGTGTATCTCCAAAAATACAACGACCCACAATATGAATTTTTTACCAAAAATAATTGGATATGTTTCCTCAATGTAATATCAATATCACGGTTTGAATCATTATAGAAAATAATTTATTGCAAAAATGGTGAGATGACCTCTAAATAACATACCTTAGAAAGCATCATGAAAATAATTTATCCTCCCTTAAATTCCGGCCCTCTTTTCTTCACCTTCCCTCTAAAATTCGTCTTAGATATCCTTTGGTTACCTCATTCACCTATACATCTTCAATATGCTCATGTTTTCCACACCAAAAATGCTCAAGAAGCTTTCACAAGAAGCTCTCCATCAATACTCCAAACGATATTCTCACAAGAAGTTGTCCATTAATCCACAAAACGGATGATCTACAAGGGACCATTTATATCTTATTTATACTTTCATCCTCTAGGTCACTTAACCCATTTTTAGGCCACTTAACCCATTTCTAGGTCACTTAACCTATTTTCCTTATTTAGGGTTAACCACAATACATAAATAGAAAGTTCTCCAATACTTTATCATTTAAATATTCCTTCTTGATTTTGTCACCTTACTTTATCATTTCTTTATTTTGTTACTTCTCTTTATTATTTGAAAAATACACCTCAACTTTGTCACTTTACTTTAGCATTTAAATAATATTAACCTATTTCTAGTTCACTTAATCTATTTTCCTTATTTTAGGGTTAACCACTTTCCATAAATAGAAAGTTCTCCAATACTTTATCATTTAAATATCCCTTCTTGATTTTGTCACCTTACTTTTATCATTTCTTGATTTTTTCACTTCTCCTTATTATTTAAATAATCCACCTTGATTTTGTCAGTTTATTTTATCATTTAAAGAATGATTTCTTCTTTTAGGTCACTTTGACTTCTTTGACCTTTGGGGCTTCAAGCCTTGATGTGGGGCTTCTACATCTTCGTAAGGCCATAACTCTCAAACCATGAGGAGTTATGTGTTATTCCACATACCACCAAAAATGGCATCAATGTGATTATCTCTCCCAATCAATAATCATCAATCACATCAATGTGACTATCTCTCCCCCTTTGACATCAATGGAAAAGAGCCATTATCCTCTTGGGGATGCTCCTCTTACTTGAACCCTTCCTGGGACTACTCCCCCTGTTTGAATGCCTTTGATATTCCTTTGAATAATCTCTCCCTTTTTGAATAAGGGATATCACTCTGATGTAATGATGAAAATACATCGCTCATACTCCCCCTATGACCATCACTCCTACTGCAATTATGCCTCTTTGCTATTTATTCAAATATAACGCTCTTTTCTAGCTATGCATCTGATAAATATCTCCTCTTAGAATCATGGGAAGAAGAGTGACTCCCTCTATGGGTATGCCTCCCCCTATATTCTCTGCAAGATAAAAAATATGCTACCATATAACAATCCTTGGACCTGTTCATGCATCAAACTCATGCCATACAAACCATCATGAAACAAAAGATATGTCAAGAATAAAATAGAGAATCATGAGTAAAATATCAACCAAGTACATCTTGTACCAAAATGTGTGCTCATCATGCACAACCCCTATGTACATCAACATCATGTAATGTGCCAAAAGATATCATACATGGAATGTATCAATCATATGCCTCTATCAACATGCCAACATGTGCATCTACCAATATGCCAGCCATGTGCATCCACCAATCTGCCAACCATGTGCATCTACCAATATGCCAACCATGTGTCATATCACTCATGACATGTCTCCATCATGAACCAAGTACCATAACCATGTATCAAACAAATACCAATTGTTGTGCTAATCAAGTAAGACCAACAACATAGTATCATCAAGCAGATGCCATATATGAGTGTGTCAAACTATGTAAACCACCATGCACCAATACCACAAAATGATGAATCCTATACATGTATGCCAAATCCTCCATAAAACATGTGCCAATCAACCTGCTAGTTGGTGCCTCTACCAGTATACTAGAAACATACCAATAATGCATCAACTATAGATCATCAATGATGTAAAACATGATCATCTCATCAAATAACCAACCACATGTCCCAATGTGTATCCAATCCATATTCCAAATGCATGCATCAAGCTTTTCAACAAGTAAGCTTCCAATACATCATGAAGATATATCACATAACTAAGGTGTCATAACTTCACTGTCATAACCAACATTGTTCTTTAATAGAAAATGCATCAATACATACTCATGGGTTAGTGCCATGCATACAAGATTTATTTTACATAATCCAATATAGAATCATGAAAACCTACAACAAATAGTGTCAGAACCTGTAATAAACCACGTCAGACCCTGCATCACAGAGTTATCACATCAAACTCCAATCCCTGTGCATAACCCTTTTCCTTAGGCTTCACCACATATATGTGGCCTACTGCACAGACAACTCACGTATGTACACAACCTACACAAGGTCATCCTGTGTATGTATGCGACTGATACCACTGTCACCCACGTATGCATTAGTAGATGACAAATTTGAACTTCCCTTCTGTTTTTCATTCTGTTATGGCTGCTCTATCTTCTTCACCCACTTCTGTATATGTCCATGCTCCTCAGAACTTGATCTATGATAATCCATATTTTCAATCATATCTCCCTTCCTTACTTCATTCCTTCTTCTAACCATGCTATTTGAAGTCCTCATCATAGACTTTCTTCTTGTGTTCCAACACTCCTAGGATTTGTGGCCAAATCCACTACAGCTGTAGCATCTCATGGTGTTATAGTGAACAACAATTTTTCCTACTTGATCACATCTCCAACACATTATGGTGTTATGAAATCTTCCATTATATCTTATTTCATAATATCTACATTCAAAATATTTGTGACCATATTCATTACATGAATAACAATGCCCATGAAAAATACTTTCATACCTTTGCTTTGGTGTTCCAAAGATAACTTCTTGTTGTCTTCCTTGCTTTGTTCTTTCGAAATTTTCCTTTCCTTGTGTAGATGGTTTCTTTTCAACATTGTCTTCCTTCTTTGATGGACTTACCTCATGCTTACTTGAGGTGCTTTCTTTAGCATGTGTAGCTTCCTCTTTGTATTCAAGACCTGATTTATCATATGGTGATCTTTGAATTTCCAAGATCTCATCCAAGTGTTTGAGATATTCAAGAATGTATTTGACTTCTCGACTTTATTTCTAAGATCAACAATTTTAGCTTCTAACTTATCACATGAGTCTTCCTTTCATTAATTTGATTCTTCAAAAGTTCTTCTACCCTTTTGGCTTCTTCAATTTGGGTCTTGAGATGAATAATAGTTTCAAAATTTTTGCTAATCTCATCATCTACCTTCATATATTATTTTTAATTCTTTAGTCTTGTGATCTCTTCTTCCTTCTCTTCCAATTTAGTCTTATTGATCTCTTCTTGTTCTTTGAGCATTCCCTTTAACTTCAAGATGTGTCTTTGACTCCTCCTAAGAAACTTCTTAGTGTTATCCGAAACATAGTTATAGTGTGTATAAAAATGATCACTTCTATATCTATATAAACCCTCTTCAACTTCCTTTCGAAGTTCTAATAGATCTTATTTTATTCTTTCCATGGGATAACTACCATCAAACTTTATAGAAACTATTTCTAGATCATCTTCTTCACTTGAGAAAAAATCAACATCATCACATTTTGAATCATTGAAATCAAGAGTCTCTAGAGATTCTATATCTTCATTTGAAATACTTTTGGGATCTTCCTTTGTGTTATATTCACTTGAAATGTTTTCAAGATCACATTTAGAAATAATACAATCAAGGGTTTTTGGATATTCTTTACCTTTGATTATTGATGGAGTGGTTTTCAATATCTTCCTTCTCCTTCTTGCTTTGATATGTCTCCTCTAGCTTTAGCCATAGATCCTTGGCAGAAGTGCATTGTTCCGTGATTTATTTGATATGGATTGAGAGTCCACTAAGAATGGTCTTGAGAGCCAATGCATCATTCTTCTTTCCTTCCCTTTGAGTAGCAAACTTTGACTTATTCTTCAACGGAACTGATCCACCAATGGTTGCCTTCCAAATAAATGCTCCCATTGTCTTCAAATAGACTGCCATCTCTCTTCTCCAAGTAGAATAGTTTTCCTCATCAAGGATTGGTATTTCATCATCCATTTGTGTGTCTATGGATCTCCTTCAAGCTTGTTAAGGCTTGTAGTGAAGGCCCACTCTGATACCAATTGTTGGACACACCGAATACACTAAAAGGGGGGGGGGGGGTAAACAGTGTAGGGCTCTTTTTCCCAAAACTCCTTAGTTAACAATTACCATTAAATCATTAATAATTGTTGTCATTTATAACCAATTAAATTCCAACACATATCAACAACATATATTAGAAATATGTCATCAAAAAGTCATCACCACAAGGAACACAAATAACACAAGATGTATGTACAATTTTCTTTTTATTATGGACTACAATCCTTGGAGTTTTTTAGCAACAACTGAATAGAGTAAAACTCTACAAGAGAAAAAGATATATAATGCAAGACTCATCTTACACCCTCAGCACCAACTCAGATGAGGCAACAATCCTCAACATATATCAATCTATACCATAAACAAGTGCATCAACCATGCACCAACCTATACCATAAACAAGTGCAACCAACCATGTACTAAGTATACACCAATCATGTGCCAGATACTCATCAACAATGACTCATTAATATGTACCAACATCATCAACTATACACCTCATGTATGTGCCAACTCATCAACTGCTTGTCTCAACCATGACTAGTTTTGGATTAGTCAACAACCCTAACTTGAAATAATCATAACTTTGTACCTATAATGAATAAAGATATGAAAATAATACACAATGTTATTCAGTGTGTTTTATTCAATTCCACTAGGTGTAACTACTTGGAACCTCTCAAAAAATGAGTTATAGAAAAAATGGCATACCTTGTTGAATTTTGGCTTATTCTAGAGAGCGACCTTATAGAGCTTTCCCCACATGGAATATTTGTTGAATTGATCTAAAAATATTAAAAATAATACTAAATACTGTAATATAACCAACACAATTGGTCTCACTAAATTTGGATCTGTTATGAAGAAGTTATGACATTTTTACCCGAAACACTTGTTTTAGACTAGTTTCTGGACTAGCCACAAACCCTATTTTCCACGGAGTGTATCTCCAAAAATAAAACTAACCACAAGATGAATTTTTTACCACAAATACTTGGATATGTTTCCTCAATTTCATATAAATAGCATGGTATGAATCATTATAGAAAAAAAAATATTGCGAAAATGGCGAGATGACTTGTAAATAACATATCTTAGAAAGCATCATGAAAGAATTTATCCTCCCTTAAATTTTGGCCATCTTTTTTTAACCTTCCCTCTAAAATTAGACTTAGATATCCTTTGGTTACCTCAGTCACCTATAGATATTCAATATTCTCAAGTGTTCCACACCAAAAATGCTCAATAATCTCTCACAAGAAGCTCTCCATCAATACTCCAAAATATATTCTCACAAGAAGCTCTCCATTGATCCACAAAAAATATGATCTACAAGAGACCATTTCTATATTATTTATACTTTCATCCTCTAGGTCACTTAACCCATTTTTAGGTCACTTAACCCATTTCTAGGTCACTTAACCTATTTTCCTTATTTAGGGTTAACCACATTCCATAAATAGAAAGTTCTCCAATACTTTATCATTTAAATACTCCTTGATTTTTTCACCTTACTTTTTCATTTCTTGATTTTGTCACTTCTCTTTATTATTTAAATAATCTACCTTCACATTGTCACTTTAATTTATAATTTAAATACTATTAACCCATTTCTAGGTCACCTAACCTATTTTCCTTATTTTAGGGTTAACCACTTTCCATAAATAGAAAGTTCTCCAATACTTTATCATTTAAATATTCCTTCTTGATTTTGTCACCTTACTTTATCATTTCTTGATTTTTTCACTTCTCCATATTATTTAAATAATCCACCTTGAATTTGTCACTTTACTTTATCATTTAAATAATGAATTCTTCTTTTAGGTCACTTTGACTTCTTTGACGTTGGGGGCTTCAAGCCTTCATGTGGGGGTCCTTCATCTTCGCAAGTCCATAACTCTCAAACCATGAGGAGTTATGTGACATTCCACATACCACCGGAAATGACATGACAAGAACTATCCATCTAGGATAGTTTCACCAACAATTTCCTTGATCTTCATCTCATTATTCCACATACAATAATGGGTCCTCCAACCATTCTTCTAGGATAACTCAATCCGCAAAATGTCTTCCCGTGAGGGCTTTGACCATAAGGGGACCTCTTTGGAGTTCATACATTTGTGCACCTTATCAATCATGATAAGACAATAATGAGAGCATGGGTCCTCCAACCATTCTTCTAGGATAACTCAATCCGCAAAATGTCTTCCTGTGAGGGATTTCACCATAAGGGGACCACTTTGGAGTTCATCCATCTGTGCACCTTATCAATCATGATAAGACAATAATGAGTCATCTATACATTTTTTCAACAATGCATCATATACCAATGAAACCACATTGATCCATCTTCATCATGTATCAATGACAACACATTGATCCATCTTCATCATATCAATGAAAACTCATTGATCCATCTTCATCATATGAATGATAACTCATTGATCCATATTCATCTATCCATTCTCATCAAGGAAAATACATATTACATTACATCAATCATCAATCAATTAATCCTTTGGCATCAATCAATCACTTGAAATCAATCAATGACATCAATCAATCAAACCAGACATCAATCAATCAAACCATTGGCATCAATGACAACATGATTCAACAGGCTAAACCCATGATCTGACATCCCAGACCCGTTACATAAACCCTAAACCCTAAATTCTCTAAAAAGGGGCCGAGATCCCACGATCTCCACTTATCCTTGCACTCCTCTTTCAATCATCATGTCAAAGTCTGAAAAATGGTCAAACATGACTAAGGAT
>ML788908.1:167885-191775 GCA_009831015.1 Picea engelmannii
AACCAACAACAACAACAAAAAAATTGTAAACAGTACCAATAGAGGTGCAATGCATCGAAAGACAGAAAGGGAACACACACTTAGGAATAAAAAATCAGTGAGGTGAAGGAAAACGACCATGTCCAAAGGGAAACAAGCGGGAAAAAGAAATTCGATAAAAGAAGTACGACAAGACAATGTTAGGCAGAATTAAAGGATGGAAAGGACCGATGAGACTCCACATTAATCGCACCAACTGGAGACTGCAAGGAAGAGTAATGGAAAGTACAAAACCACCGGAAGTGCATTGAACCAATAATTAAGGAAGCATCCTCAACAAGTTTCGTGTGTTTCCCAGACAACACACGAACATGGGAGGACATAGTCCATTTGTGAAAAGAGAGCAGACAAAGAGCGATAGAGGCTAAAAATAATATAGTCGAGTTCAAAGAGGTCGTAGAGACCATTCAAACCTAGCAAACATTCGACATTCACCACCATGGCACTACCAAAGGCAGTAGAACTGAGCCAGACTGCCAGACCAACCAGAGTTAAAAGCAGTTCACAAGTACATTTTGAAGAAAGTGAACAACAACTGCTAGAGATCGTCAATGTTGATGAAATCCCATCTCTAGACACAATACCAGTGAATCCTACACCTATAGTGGAAGAAACTCGATGTCCAACACCGAAGGGCACAAATATTGATATAACAACATAGGTATAGGAGCCACAGAACCAGGAAGAAGAAACACTGAAGGAGGTGTAACCAGAGAACACCAAAGCAGCTCCAAAAGTCAATAGAATGACAACGAATCATGAACCAACAATCGATCCAGATGAGTCTCAAACAACCATATCAGAACACACACTGGAAGGAACAGTCAAAGATGTCATAGGTTGGCTAGAATGGTATTTCGAAACACAACCAAAATCCGTTGGAACTTCGAGCCATCCACCACCACTAAAAAAAGACAAGTTGCAAGTACCCAGGTCACCTCACAAGCAACCTCTCGCAACAATCACTCTACCACATATACCATATGGGGTACAGGTACGACCATACCTGTTGGGTCATATAGGTAAGCTCAATTAATCAGACCACGATGTTGCAAACACAGACAAGTTTCCAAAACTTGGAAATAGGGTATACTTAGAGATTGTAGGCACGAATCGGGTTGGGGAACCGATTGATCAACCACTCCAATGGGAAATAGGGTTGCAGAAAATAGGGATTTTAGGTCTAGTGGACCTACTACATTTTGGCAGACATCAGTACGAAACCACATGCATCAAATAAAAGTTAGTATTCACACATGGTGGGGACATATGGTTGGACAACCTCGTGTCGATAGACATAGAGATTATTTCCAGCATAACAGGATTGTCATCCTAGGGCATGTATCTAGTGCACTTTCTGGATGAAAAATCCAGGGAGAAAGCACTAGCAGAAGAGATGAAGAAGAAGTATGGTATTGATAGGGGGACACAAGGGATCATTATCAAGAGAATCAATGTTGCTGCAACACAATTGGGTGTGAAAATCTTAGCCTGTAATTTTCTTTGAAAATGTCACTGAGAGGACATTATGGCTGGAGTTGTCATAGTTGCAGCTTAGTGCGTAGAGGAAACCACAGTGAGATGGGAACCATACCTCTTGAACTTGTTCCTGAATGACTAGAAGGATGCATAGGATCTAGGAACAAACTTTCACTATTCATGGTTGATCACACTAATAGCCTTTATGGGATGGAAGGAACCAAGGTATGTAAAAATTTTTACCAGACCCAAGCTGAATCAGGGAGAAAGATACTTATTGTTGAGATCTATGCTAGATGCTAAGCACAAAAGGATGAACGGGTCCATATTTGAGGGATACCTACGCGACCTGCAGGAAGCCATCAACAAAATGTGGAGAATAACACCATAGGTTGTCGCACGATATAGGGACATCACCAAATTCAATGCCACATGACATACAATATGGATACATGCATGGAAGGATCCCGATAAACGGTGGCTATAGATGTGCTACTGTATCATAGAGGGTGACATCGACCTGGTGATCAAAGACTAGGAATATGAGTGGAGGATTCCAATCCTCACCCAAGACTTATCGGAAAGAACAACAGAAGAAGAGGCAGGGCAGGGAGAAATGCAGCCTTATGGCATCCAAGTTCCCAAAAAATGAAGGATAGGTTAGAAAAATACAACGTAGACAAACGAAGGCACAACAAATATGGGGACCCAGAAGGGGAAGAAGGATAACATGCAGGAGGCTAAAGAGTAGAATAATCAGGTAGAGGTCGCGTAAGGGACCACAGTAAGTCCCAACTCACAGGAACCAGTGGAAATAAGAGGCCATCCACGTAGAAAAGAGCAGCACGCAAGAAAATGAAGGCTCAAAGAACACCTCTAGAGTATACGGTCATGGATGACTATGGGAAAATGATATCCCAAATGGTCCAGGATTATCTAACCGAGGATTTTGACCATGATGCACACCACAGAGATAGGATTCAAGAGGAGCTAGAAGACATGTGGCAATTCTTCAAGTAAATCAGGGAAACGAATGGAGTAGGGGAAAAAATTCATTATCACCACAGATAGAGGAAATAATGGAAAAATAAAAACGAGATCAAGTCCATCAAATACTGTAGCTGAACGTAACATTCCACATCAAACCCAGTATGATACATATGGATGAGATTGTGGGGAAGACACCCTTGAAGGACTTATGCCAAATCCAACTGGTGCTGACGCGGATACCATCCAGGGAACTACACAAGTTGCAGGTTAGCATCAATCATGAGGTACAGTCTCACGCACACAAAGACTTAGTAGAATTGTAGAAGGAAACAAAAAAATGGGACATGCTGGAAATAGTCTATGAGCAGGCTAAGCTAGAGACCCAGGAGGAAAGGGAGCACATAAAAGGATTGGAGAAAAAAGTGGAAAGAACTTATGAGAATATTCTAGAGGTTACTCAAAGGGATGGAATCAGAGAAGATAAAAATATTGATCAGATTGCATAGGCAATCAGTCAATATCAGAAGGAGATAGAGAATATCCAAGAACATCTCACACCAGCCACTCAACCAGTAGTGAAGGATCAAAGGAAGCAGGAAGCAACAACGCAGCTGCATGAGATAGAGAAGCAGGTTAGCATAGCAGCTAACTTGTTTGATAAAGAAACACAAATTTGGAATAAGTTAGAGGAGGATCAACAGGTCCAAAAGTGGGACAAGGAAGAATAAAGTATTAACACAGCGATCCAAGACCTCAAGCGGAGGCAGAAGACAATGCCAATCACAGAACACGTCAAAGGGGAAAAGAACATGAAGAAATTGTAGGAAGAGCTCACCACTGTGTAAACACAGAAACATGAGCGTCAGGATAAAATGGAACCATCGCAAGAATGGGTAGTAGAAGTCTTGGCATAAGAAGAAGTATCCAAGACACATATAGCAAAGACCCATGCATACTGTGTGGAATTGATCAGTGATGAAATTGCAGTCCAGATAGTGGAAACACCCAAGGAGAAGACTACACAGGCACAGACACAGGAAACAAAGCTCAAGGAAATGTTTCAGGAAATCACTAAGGAGATCAAGGAAGTACACAAAGGTTAGGTGGCTCAGGATGAGCCACATGTTAGTGTTGAGCGCCTCTTGGAGGCAAGCCAAAGAAGAAAATCAAGGCAGTTTTGGGGAAGAAAGAATGCACAAGGAAAGTGACAGCTGGAAGGAAGAACAACATGTGCACATGCAGGGAAGACCTAACGATGGTAGGGTTAGGGTTTTGGTAATGTATTGTAATGGCTGAAGAGCTAGAAATGTATAAATATCAATACTTAGGTATCATAGTAGGGGTGAAAAGGTTATGGTTATTGTTGTTGTTTTTAGTTATGCATGAGTTGATGTGATATGTAATATTTTGTTGTATGATCTATTTTGTATGAGCTATTGAGCTAGAGAAGACGAAGGAAGTTAGATCTTGAGGGTTAGATTGCAGGCTGAGGAGCCTGGTGTGATCTAGTCTGCCTCATATAGATCTTACCCAACTGAGAAGAGTTGTAAGCACATGACACTGTAGATGCAGAAATACTATAATAAAAGAGCTGAGAGCCAAATATTTGTGGACGTAGCCAAAGAGGGGATGAACCATGGTAACATATGTTTTATGTGATGAATGCATGCATATTGTTATTGTCCTCAACAATTATTGTTATTCTTAATGAATGAATCGTTATATTTCCTTCTTATTCATAAATAACAGTGTACTGCAAATAAAATTTATAATAATGGTTCAACATACAATTCTCATATCTCGTACTCAATCCTAGGTTGTAAGCAACTGAGTCTTATAGCCACCCATTAAAGCTATCTTGGTTGAGACTGCACAACGCATTCTGTGTGCTATGTTGCATGTTGGTTTACCAAGAGGGCCGATAGTTTTAGAGGCTTTGTTGGAAACTCAAATAGACATGAACCCTAGGTCAATAAAATCAGACATAATAGAAGAGTAAGTAACAAAGAAGTAACCAACAACGCACAAATTTGGTCTTTATATTTTGATGGATCCAAATCCTGGAAAGGGGCAGGCACTGGTTGTGTGCTTATCGATCCCACAGGTAATAAAACATCTATTTCTTGTCGATTAGAGTTTGAATGTACTAACATCACAATAGAGTACAAAGCTCTTCTGCAGGGACTAAGGAAGGCACTAGACATGAACGTGCAAAATTTGGTAGTATTTGGTGATTCAAAAATCATAGTCAAATAGGTAAGAAACACAATTCATTGTTTGTCACTGCATTTGAATAATTACCAAACCGAGGTATGGGGTTTAATGCACAAATTTCTAGCATTTAATATAAATTCCATTCCTAGGATGAGTAATTCAGACGTTGATTTACTAACCAATGCTGCTTCTAAATTGTTTCCTACTGAAAGTCTTTCTCCTAACGCGTTCTCGGTCGAATTTTTATTCAGGCCATCTATTTCGGAAAACATCACAAAATAGAGAGTATTTGATAATGATCAACAGGTCATCAATTTTTTTCATATGGAAGACACCTTCCAGGATGCAGTTATCGATGAAAGCACTCATGACGGAAATCTCCGAGATTTCACAGTAATATCAGATCCTCGATCTCCAGAATCATCATCCGAGATGGTAAACTCTATCCCCAAATCTGTTGTGATATTAGAGAAATTATTTGACTTACATGACAAGTTCAGAGGGGTAGTCAATTCTAAAACAAACAATTCCTCTTTTTTGTATGAAACCATAAATTTGGGAATGCAAGATAGTCCTCAAAATATCAATCTAGGAAGAGGATGTTATGAACATGAAAGGTATTATTTTATAAAATTGTTTAAATAAATTAAAGTTGATTTTTCTTGGACATATGACGATCTAAATACTTTCTACCCAAACATCATACAACACGTAATTCCTATGAAACCCCAAACTAGGCCTTTCCAACATAAGTTAAGGAAAATGCATCCTAAATTGGAACCTACCATCAAAAAGGAAATAAATAAATTTCTTACTGCAAAGATAATTTTCCCAGTTAGGCATACTCAATGGGTATCTAACTTAGTCCCTGTAAGGAAGAAGAGTGGAGAAATTCGACTTTGTGTCAATTTTCGAAATTTAAATCAAGCATATTATAAAGACAACTACCATATTCCTCCAATGGAACAAATTATGCAACAAGTATCTAGTTCTGAATGACTATATTTATTAGATGGTTTCTCAGGATATAACCAGGTACTTATGTCTCCTGCAGACCAACTTAAAGCCACCTTTCATACCCCGTGGGGCACTTACGCCTAGAGGAAAATTCCTTTTGGACTGATAAATGACGATGCCACTTTTCAGAGAGAAATGGACATTTATTTCCATGGCCTTGTCAACCATTCAGTTGTGGTCTATCTTGATGATGTCACTATCTTTTCTGAAAACAATAAAGATCACCTGTCTCATCTTAGGGATGTGTTAGAACGATGTTGCAAGTTAGAAATTTCACTCAATCCTAAAAAATCACTCTTTGCAGTAGAACAAGGCAAATTGCTTGGGTTTATAGTGTCTAAAGATGGAATGATAATTGATCCTGAATGAACCCAATCCATTGCCAACCTTTCCCCTCCATCGTCCAAAAAGGCCATGCAATCCTTTTTGGGGAAAATTATTTTTGTTAGACGATTTGTCCCAAGTTTTTCTGAAATGGTAAGACCTCTACAAAATCTGATTAAAAAGGATGTTTTGTATAGTTGCGGACCACAAGAGAATCAATCTTTTGATTCAATTAGAAAATCCATAATCGAGGCACCTTCCCTAATGAGCCCTGATTTTTCCCAAGATTTTACATTATATACTTTTGCATCTGAAAATCTTATGCCTCTCTACTCGCACAGAAAAATGCAGAAAGAAATGAGATACCCATCTCATTTATAAGCTCTGATTTTAAAGGAGAAGAACTAAATTACCCCACGGTAGATCAACATGCATATGTTTTTTTTTAAATCTGTGAAACATTTCAGATCGTACCTGTTGAAATCCAGGACAAAAATTATGGTTCCTTACCTTGCTGTGAGAAATCTGTTAGTACAGAAAGAGCTGGGAGAAACAAGGGAAAATTGGATGACATCGCTTCAGGAATATGATCTTGAAATAACCTCTGCCAAAATTTTTAGGGGTCAAGGCCCATGTAAATTAGTGGTGCATTCAGTTGAGAAATTAGAAATTCAAATAAATACATCAACTATAAATCAACATGATGAAAAATAGATCAACTGTACACAAATTGTTCCCAATTCGTGGTATGAGAATATCAGATTTTATTTACTGCACAGATATGCTCCTCACAATATTGATAACAAAAATAGAAGAGAACTTAGAATTAAATCTTTATCTTTCCAATTAATCAATCATATATTATTTCGAAAGAACTTTGATGGTGTTTTTCTGCGTTGTTTAGAAAAAGAGGAGTCTGAAAACGTGTTGGTTGAACTTCATTCCGGTGAGGTTGGTGGTCATTTTGGTGGAGATACCACTACCCACAAAGTGTTAAGGGATGGATAATATTGGCCTACCTTGTTTAAGGATGCCCATACACTGTCCCACAAGTGTGTAATCTATCAAAAGGCTGCAAGACGGGTGAAAAAGACAACTTTTCCTTTACAACATGTTATGGTGGATGCACCTTTTCAACAATGGGGCCTAGACATTATATGACCAATCATCCCCCTTCCTTGCAACAACACAAGTATATTCTCATGTCAGCATACTATTTTACAAGATGGTCTGAATCTTTACCTTTAAAAGTGGTCAATACAAATCAGGTAGTGTCATTTCTGAACTCTCATATTATCACTCGATTCAGAATGACTGAATGTCTGGTTTCTTACAACGCTTCTTATTTTTATTCCCTAGATATGAACGTTTTCGCTTTGTAAAAAGGGATCAAAGTAAATTACTTTGCCATCTATTACCCTCAAGGGAACGGTTTGGCTAAGTCAACAAATAAAAATTTGATCAAGATCATAAAAAAGGATAGTATCAGAAAACCACAAGAATTGGCACAATGCATTGTACAAAGCACTTTGGGCTGATAGAGTAACTCCAAAATCCTCCATTGGTAATTCTCCTTTCTTCCTCATTTACGAAAGATAATCCATTCTCCCCCCACATTTCTTGTTTCCTCCTCTGCAATTATCGCAGAAAGTTCAACAAGAGGAATGTCCTCCTCTAGAAAACTGGATAAATGCTTTATTAAAATTATAAAAGGTAAGAACACAAGAAAAACATAAACTCGATCAACACCAGCAAATTGTGAAGAATTGGTTTGATACAAGTTCATCCTCTAAAAGGAATTTTAATGTAGGGGAATTGGTCCTCAAATGGGACAAAGTGCACGAGAGTAAGGGAGAACATACCAAGTTCCAAAGCCTGTGGCTAGGGCTCTTTATAATTTTTGAAAAATTGGGTCCCAGTTATTTTCATCTACATAATTTGGAGGGACAGCCAGAAACTGTACTAGTGAATGGCTAGGCTCTCAAGAGATATTTTTCTTGATGAATTCAGATCCACCCTTTTGTACATATTTTTAATTTTCTTTTTTGTTTTTGTTTTTGGTTCTTTTCATTTTGTTTGATTTAGATTTGTTTTCTAGAAGATTATTTCTGGATCACCATTCGTTATTGAAGGGGATCAAAGTTTTTGTTCATTAGCAACAATTGATAGAAATCAATCACCTAAACAGTAAGTTCTAATCTCAGATCATGAAGAAGTAATTTTTTTGTCCAGTTATTGTTTCTGGTGTCTCATTAAAATCACAGGAAAACGCGATTATCCTAAAAAAACTTCTAACGTCATCCCTGTTTTAATGAGAACAACTCAATTTTCTTCCCCATCCCAGAGGTGATTTCTTAACTGAAATATAATTGTCCAAATTATGATGAAATTCATCAAAACAGAAAAATAATTCTTAAATGATCAATCCTTTCATTGCCGAACTGTGAGATCTTCAATATCACCCCGCTCTCTTGATATCATAAAGTTTCTGGAAATTTATAAACAAATTTTAGAGAGTTGGAAGCACAATAATGTGTGGGAATTGTGTGTAAACCCACCAGGACACTGAACAGGTCTACTAGCAGTGGGTAAATGCACACATGATACCAATACAAATTCATCGAGGTACTGAACAGGCCTACTAGAAGTGAAGCAATGTCGAGGTTCGAAGATCCTCAGGTATGTTTTTTTAAATTGATCAAATCTCAGGGTGATTTTATCATAAATGGACAACTCTTGGACGAGATAGAGGTACTAGAGTGGGTTAAATGACATCCCTATCGAGGCTATGGATTCCTACTAGAAGAAGTGGCCTTGTCAATGATATTGGAGTCATATGTATAAACATCGCTACCCCTGTGATCAAAATGAGATACCAGATTACAATTTTTGGACAGAAATGCATCCAATACTATGACTGTGTTATTTTTCTGAGTTATTGTCAAAATGTTAGGGTCCTAACCCGCACATAGGTAGAAAAATATATTCGGATGTAATAAAGGTCAATATTAATAAGGCCTTTCAATAAAATAGAATAAGGAGGATGTAAGAATACCTAATAGAAGCTTCCGCTTCTAGAAGGATCTTCCTCTAGATGCTTCTTTTTAGTATAAATAAGAGTCGAGGGTATGATAACCCTAACTTGGATATTATTGTAATAGAGCTCTACTCAACTGGAGGTTTCCCCCTCGAAGAGGCCCGTGAACATTGCTTTCATATTCAAAGTGTTATTTATGTTATTATTCTCATATCATTTCAGTGCTATTGTGGTGAATGTTCTGGTTATATTGTTGTTATTATTCCATTTCTAGCATTTTATTTATGTTCTACATACATTTTATATATGGTATATTACAATTGGTATCAGAGAACTTTCCTTGGCATAAAGTGTGGATTAATTTTTTTTTTCAGGGTAGAGACATATTATGGTGTCTTTAATCCACAAAGATCTATTGTTACACACATAAACTCGTGGTTGAGGGATTCATACACGCAGGAAATACAAGTGGTACTTAAGCGCACATCTATTGGCCACCCTTGTAACCCCTGTTGGTACCCCTTCGAGTGGTAGCGCATCAGACAACACCTGTGTACGGATCAACCTAGATTACCTGGAAGCCCTCTTTAGATAAACCGATCGGCCTCCTGACTGTTATAGTGTCACCAAGAACAACACTCGGGAAGATACTCTCTAGTACCTAGGTAGTCGGGTAGTACGGCTAAGGGTATGGTCTATCCTCCTTAGTTAGTGTCCTGAGATATTGGTTCGAGTACTACTGTTGGACCCCTCACGTATATCAGAGAGATATAGCACAGGGTAAACCCTTGTCTGTAGAACCCTTGAATACCTAACCCTTGGGTACAAAAACATAAAAAAATAAAAAAAAACAAGATCTATTGTTGCACAACTGTGTTCGGGTTGCCAAGTAAATACACATTTCTTTTTGGTGAAGAATTTGGGAATTTCCTCTCTACAGTATTCTTTAGACCGGAGTCTAACTCTGCAGGTGTAAAAAAAACGTCTGGAAATTTTTTCACCATTATTTGAGACCTATTCCATTGGATTCATCTCTTCTCCCTTATCACATTCATCTATACCATTTTTTGGAAAAAAATTTTACCTTGCCCACCCCTTTTCAATTTCCCCATCCTCATGGCCCATACCCGTAGCCAAGACTTGGAAGCTCGCTTCAACACCTTGCAATCTGGTCTCATCAAGACCCAACAAGAAGTGAAACAACTCAGTGCCAATGTTGCCGCCATCAATACAACCATGCAGTCCTCAAGGGAGGAAATCAAACAAGACCTCACCACCCAGCTTGAATCAATATTTTCAGCACTCTACACCAAACTTCATATCCCTATAGATAACCCTTCCTCTTCCTCACCTCCACATACTTTCGGTGACCATTCCCCTCATTCCCATAACTTTCAGAACCATCACTTTCAACGTGACCTACGCCTTTCGTGGGTGGATCTGACCAAATTTGATAGCTCAAACCCCACTGGTTGGGTAACCCAAATGGAACATTATTTCTCTTTATACAGAATTACATATGACTTGGCCAAACTCCGATATAGTGTTCTCCATCTAGATCAGGAACATTGGCAATGGTGGCAATGGAGAAAAACTTCTCGTCAAGGGTATATTGCTTGGATAGACTTTGTGGTAGATATTTATGAACGCTTTGACACTAAGACCAACCATTTGGGTCGTTTGACAAAGTTGAAGCAATTAGGAACAATGGAAGACTTTATAGCTGCCTTTGAGCACCTGGCTTTTAGAACAGAGGGCATGTCTGATGCCTTTTTCCAAGAGTGTTTTATCAGCAGCCTCAAGGATGAGATTCGGGCCCGTGTCCTCATGGCTCGGCCTCAAAGATGGGTGGAGGCTACTAAAATAGATAAAGAAGCACAACAGGTTTTATCTTCTCAAAACTGAAAACCCTCCTTTATCCCTCTTTCTCATGTGGATCGAGTTTTCCATCTACTCTCTCAACATCAACTTTTCCTGAAACAGTCTAAATGTGCTTTTGGCACCTTAGAAGTAGAATACTTGGGTCATATGGTTGGCAAGGATGGCGTTAGGGTGGATCCTAAAAATATTGAAGCTATGCAAGACTGGCCTCACCCAAAGACTCTTAAGATCTTGCATGGATTTCTGGGCTTAACAGAGTATTATCACATGTTTGTTAAGAATTATGGGAAGATTGTAGCACCTCTCACTGCTCTCCTAAAAAAGAACTCTTTCACTTGGACTCTGGCCGCTGCTCAAGATTTTCAAACCTTGAAGATGGCCATGTGCACCACTCCAGTCCTCGCCCTTCCCAATTTCAAAAAGACCTTTGTGTTGGAATGTGATGCCTCGGGGAAAGGAATTGGTGTTGTCTTTATGCAAGAGGGTCGACCTTTGGCCTTTACTAGCAAGGAACTATTTGAAAGAAATCTAGGAAAATCCATCTATGAAAAGGAAATGTTGGCTATTTTGCATGTCATTGATCTGCGGTGCCCTTATCTATTGGGGCAATGTATCCAAATTAAGACAGACCATCAAAGCCTCAAGTATTTTCTGGAACAATTCATTTCCTCCCCAAAACATCAAAAATGGGTGACTAAGCTCTTTGGATATGATTATGAGATCATTTACAAGAAAGGAAAAGACAATGTGGTTGCGGATGCACTTTCCCTAAAATATGAAGATGAAGGATCCCTTTTTTCTCTTTCATTCATTGTACCAGATTGGCTCCAAGCCGTTCGCCAGGAATGGCTACAAGATCCCAAAAGTTCATGGCTGATCCAACAATTGCAGTCCAATGCTATAGCTTCCCCAGGGTACTCTTGGCTCCATGATGAACTTCGATACAAAGGCCGTTTGTATTTAAGTAAACAATCAAAGCTTAAATCCACGGTACTTTCTGAGCTTCATGCTACACACACAACAGGGCACTTCGGGTTCACTAAAACCTATGACAGGGTCAAACATTCCTTTTTCTAGGATGGTATGAAACATGACATTCGTAATTTTGTCACTGAAAATGATGTGTGTCAACGCAACAAGGGAGAAACAGTCAAATCTCTGGGCACACTACAACTGCTCCCGATTCCACCTGCTATTTGGAAGGATGTCTCTATGGATTTTATTACCGGCTTACCCAAATCGGGAAATAAATCGGTCATCATGGTGGTTGTTGATCGCCTTTCCAAGTATGCTCATTTTTGCACCCTTCAACACCTGTTTAGAGCATCCACAGTGGCTCAAATTTTCATGGATCAGGTTTTCAAGCTTCATGGCGTGCCGCACTCTATTGTTTCTGATTGCGACCCAACTTTCACAATCAATTTTTGGCAAGAATTGTTCAAGATACAAGGCACCGAATTGCATCTCAACACATCTTATCATCCCTAGACTGATGGCCAAACAGAAGTTGTCAACAAGTGTTTGGAAACATTTTTGAGGTGTTTTGCCTCAAAAAAGAAAAATTAGTGGGCTCAATGGTTACCCCTAGTTGAATGGTGGTACAACACTTCATACCATACAGTTACATGCATGACTCCTTTTGAAGAGGTATATGGATAGAAGCCACCTTCAGTTCTCTCATACTTATCGAGTTCCTCGAAGGTCCAGTTGGTTGACCTAACACTTACATCTTGAGAGGCTATTATCCGTAACCTCAAAGAGAATTTGGTCATGGCACAAAATCACATGAAGCAACAAGAAGATCAAGGTCACTCTGAACGTCAATTTGCAGAAGGGGATCAGGTGTTTCTTCGACTGCAACCTTACAAGAAAACTTCCCTCAAGGCCGAACATTGTCAGAAACTAGCATCCAAATTTTACGGTCCTTATACCATTCTCAAGAATCTGGGACAAGTAGCCTATTAGTTAGCTTTTCCCAACCATTCGAAGCTACATCCTGTTTTTCATGTTTCATGCTTAAAGAAGGTGATTGGAGATAAGTGCCAAATACAAACCAACCTTCCAGAGTTAGCTGAGGAAGGATCCATTTGGCTACAACCAAAAGCCATTTTGGACCAGCATGAGCAATACCTATGTCAGAGAACCATCAAGGAAGTGCTAGTCTAGTGGAAAGATACAACTCCAGTAGATGCCACTTTGGAACCAGCTACCATTCTGCAAAAATTTCCTCATCTCAAGCCTTGAGGAAAAGGTTTTTTTTAAGGGGGAGGAAATGTTATGGTTCTAACCCGCACATAGGTAGAACAATATATTTATATGTAATACAGATCAATATTAATAAGGCCTTTGAATAAAATAGAATAAGACGGATGTAAGAAGACCTAATAGAAGATTTCGCTTCTAGAAGGGTCTTCCTCTAGATGCTTCTTTTTAGTATAAATAGGAGTCGAGGGTATGAGAACCCTAACTTGGATATTATTGTAATAGAGCTCTGCTCAACTGGAGGTTTCCCCCTCGAAGAGGCCTGTGAACATTGCTTTCAGATTCAAAGTGCTATTTCTATTATTATTCTCATATCATTTCAATGCTATTGTGGTGAATGTTCTGGTTATATTGTTGTTATTCTACCATTTCTAGCATTTTATTTCTGTTCTGCATACATTTTATATCTGGTATATTACACAAAATGCTTGATCTTTCTTTAACTATCTCTAAAATTTATTGCTAAGTCATTTATTCCCCTGATATGAAGTTTTGTTGATGTAGAGATAACTTCTTCATCCAGCGTGTCACCATTGTTGGCAACCAACAATAATTGTCCAATTTTATCATAATAAAAAGTCATCACCAAGGGATAAATTTTTTTTGTAGCTTCCTCCTCCTTACAAAATTTTCTGTCTTTTGGCTTTGAGGAGGTTATTTGACCTAACTGAGTACAAGAGTGTTTCATTTTTAATCTATCATTTTTTTTGTTTAATTTTGTCACTGAAAGCATGAAATTAGAACAAAATTTTGGCTTGGGTAATCATCATACAATTTGTGATTTCTTTGTCTCTTTTGCTAAAAGGGATTACACCTAAAGGGCATCTATTTTTTTTATAAACCTTAAATTTTGTAAGATAATATTTTAATTTGTTGATCCATTACCATTGATTTATTCACTTTGGGATTCTTTTCTATGGATGGTTATATGGTTTGTCACGTTTGGTATATGCTTGACTGCATGTTATAACCCTAATTTGCACTAGACATGCTTACCTGGCATCAGGCCATCTCAGATTCCTTTTTTTCCAAAGCATTGTTGAACAACTCTTCTTAAAAACCTCTTTTATAATGGCCCATGCACCCTACTCCATTACTGCATGCATGTACATGCTAGCTGACCCAGAATAGCCCGCGTGTACATGTTAGCCGAACCAGAACAACTCGCGTGTACTTACAAAATCACGAAAAAAGGAATGTTGCTGATGGAACACACAACTTTGGGTAAGTGAACTAAACCTTCCAACCATGCATGGCTGAGGGTTCGTCCAAATACCTAGCTTCTTCTAGCCTATAAAAGAAGGGTTAGGGGTCCCATTTGGGGGGGGAGAATAATAGTAAAGAAACTCTACCCAATTGCACATTCCCATTGTCCCAACCCTTTAGCCATCCTTGTGCAAAGAGAGATACAGAGAAAATAAGTTTGAGGACATTTGAAGAGGAGCCCGGGATCAGGTTTGCGGAGCAGTGGCCAATCTTGACATTGTAAGTTGATTCATTAAAGTTAATAATAAAGAAATGTTTTTCCCGTCCCACTATATGATTTCTTCATATATTAGTGAATACATGTTTGAATCTCTAATCCATTAATCTGTAGAACAAATGTATGTAGAGTTTGTTTCTTGTTTTGTACAAAGGTTAGTCTTGGGAGGATAGCTGCTAGCAAGAGATCTAGCATGAAGAAGGATCGACATTGAACGTCCGGAACAAGGTATGTTCATTTAACCATGTATTTGCTTAAAATAAATGGGGATTAGGTCTAGGACAACGATAGAAAGTAGGATCCTTTTGGTCTTATCTGCATGCATAATATAACCCTAAATGCTAGTCCTTAGGGGGATTTTCCACCACAACAGAATTGGCGACCGTACTGGGGAAGTCTCTAGGGTTCATAGGAATATTTTTGGGTATTTTTAAAAGACTGGTTTTCTTTCTTGTTTTTGAAGTTTCTGCAAAGTCTGAGCTAACAGAGATTCTAGTCTTCCATACTAGCTATACATGTTTCTTTTCTTGACTGTATTTTTTTCGAGACCCACAGATGTATATGTGGCCTGCATAAGGTCTGCACGCCTGTACCTGCGCCCTACTTTCTTAAAGCCCACGTGTAAACGCTAGCTGAAGAAGTAACAGTAGTGTGTATGATTCCAGAAAAATTTTGAGGCAGTCATCCTCTTCCCTATCAGAATTAGTCATTCTCAAGGGTTTTTTGGAACTCTTTCTAGTCTTTATCCTAGCAGGCAGTAGCTTAGGGTTGATCTCAACCATAGCTTTCTTTTTTCATTTAAAAGTTTTCATCAAAAATTTCTTTAGGGTTTTTAGACAAGTGTGAGAGTCTTTTTTTAAGTTGCTAGTGTGTGATTTCTTGAAGTGATTCTTTGCGATCTACGATTAGGCCATAAGTTTTTCTTGGTTTTTAACTTCTTTATGTTTTTCCCTTTTTCTTTGTGAGCATTGAAATAAAAAAAAATCTTTCATTTCTTTGTTTGGTTGAAAAGTGTTGTTTTGCATTAGTAACCAGGGAAAAGTCTTTTCTTTCATAATTTATTGACAGTTTACTTAGATCATAAGTAGCTCATGGTCAAGTGAAATCCTGCTTTGAGTTTGTTGTTCAAAAGATCTTAGAAAAAAATTTTAAATTTGAAAAGTTTGTGAAAATTTGCGTTAAGTGAAGGTTTTTGTTTCCATCTTTCTGTTCATTTTTACTTTCATCTTTCAAACATCACTAGTTTCACTGTCATAACCTTTGACATAAGACAAGCTATAAAATTAACACTAAATCTAAAATTCATTAGAATTTTATGTTTGTAGGATCAACCAATTAGTTCAGGATTAGGGCCTTAAAATAGGTTGGAGAGGAAACTCTTCAAGGCCATTAAAATCAAACATTGGAGTCTGAGTTAGGGAGTATCCAAGTCCAGTATCATGAAAGTTATTTGGGACCCCCCTCTAACACAGGGGATAAACATGAGGTCGCATACAGAAAGGTAGTGGAGATAACCCCTCCAAAGTTGGACCAATCGTAGTGGAGTACAGATATAGAGGGCTTGTCTTGGGATTTCTTCGATTGCATTTGCCACGGAGCTTCATGGGTATTGAATCCATTTGAGGTCCTCAGTTATGTTCCAGAACACTTTCTCTCGATACCCTTGACAGGTTTCAAGCTTGATACCCTTCTCATTGTGGTCTACCCGGCTTTCGACTGTACCCACCTAGTGACTGCTCGCGCGCTAGCAACCTAGTTGCCTATCTTTTTTAGGGACATACACAGGTGACTGCGGGGGTATACCATAGTACCTAGGACAAACATTGGGCCATGCTTTGTAGAGTATACCCAGAGGATGCTTTCGTGTTCAAGTTTCACTTGCACTGATAAGTTTCTCTAGTGTTGGTTGTTGTAACTATTCTTCCAATTAATTTAGTGTTTGCCTATCTTATCTTATAGGGACTTTTTTAGTGTGTGTTGTTTTTGAATGACTAGAACTCCCTAGAGTGTCTTTGATCTTCTCACACAGTGGAGGATCATGAGCTCCACCAGTCATGAAGGCTTCTTGTCCTGTCACCGGTTACACTAGAGCCACCCTCGCCACCACTAAGGCGAAGGCTAGACCAACAAGGGTATTTTGAAGTGACCGGGTCACAAGAAATTGTGCCCGACCAACATCCAGAGGAATCGATCATTTTAGACCTTGGAGTGAAATATTTTGGTCTAGTTGAAACCTCCACCACTAATCTTTCGGCACCCACCATTGTACCGGTTCATCCTTACGATTTCCAGATAGTGTCGCATGAAACAATGGAAACAAATGTTGTTACTCCTTCTAGGAATTCTTCAATTCCCACTATGGTTGTCACCACAGGAGAGTTTCCACCTCCTAACCCACCATCACCGGTCTGAGCCACCATGTTCTCGACTGCCTCTACATCACACAATGGTCCGATCCCATCTCTGACAGTGGCCACAACCCCTTTCACACCAAGTGCGATAGGCCCTCCGTTCTCATATGAGATTCCTAGTTTAGGTACAAGTCCTGTACTTTCCTACTCCACTTCACAGGCTTTAGGTTTGGGGGCATGGAGCTCTAATGCTCCTCTACAAGGCCACATGGGGGGGAATTATTCTCCCTTTAACACTTTCCCTTACAGAGGAGGTCATATACCTCCTTTGTCCCCTTTGCTCGGTGGCACACACCAGCCATCCGTCAGGCCGCCTGCACACTATATTTTATTTGGAGCAGGGAGTCAAGGACCACCTTCGCATAATATGTTAGTAGGTTTGACACCATTTTCTTTGTTCAGTGTGTTTGGTAACAACACCTTCTCATTAGTTTCTTTCCTGACTGGGGGAAATCCTGGCCTCGGACAATCTATTTCTATGCAGGGTACTATTCTAGCACAGGGGGCACACCCAGGAACTTCTTCCACATTAGGGCATTAGAATTCTTGGCAGGGCTCTGTTCCCTCGTTAGGAATGCCGATCTAGGGTAATTATTTTCACAATCAATAGAACCTCGGACAAAGTGCTATGCCTATCCCCACGGGCCCAACATGGGGCAACCCTTCCCAAATTCCTTCGAATGTAATGCATGCCCAACCATCTATGTTTGATTTTGGGAATCAACCGATGATGTCTCCTCACACGCAGAATCCATATGCTGGCCATGGCCATGGTTTTTATCGAAACCCAAGCCAGCAACCAAACTTTTCCTGGAAACCTGGTGCCAGTCAAACTCCAGGTACCTTTTTCCTTGGTTATCACCAACAACTCGAACTTCCTTTCCTGGCAACCTTGCCTTTGCCAGAATTGACATGGTTGTTGAATGACCCTATCTATCACGATCTAGGTTGGCCTCCTATGCTGACGAAGTTTCCTTCGGACATCCCAAAGTTCGAGGCCAAGCCTAACGAAGATCTAGGAGATAATGTGACTACCTTCCATCTTTGGTGCTCATCTAACTCATTGAAAGACAACTCCATATAGTTGTGATTGTTTCAACGTACTCTCATTGGGAGTGCCACGAAATGGTACATTGAGCTCTATCACTCAAGATACTCTTCCTTCAGTGAACTGGTGATGGATTTCCTAAACCATTTCCAGTTACTTGTGAGATACGATGCTAGCACCGAATTGCTGGCCAATTTCTCACAAACAAAAGCAGACCATATCTCTGATCACATCCAAGAATGGAGATGCCGAAAGAGTTTAATTAAGGTACCAGTCCCACCAGCATTCCTACTCGAGTGGTTCCTTAATTCTTTGGTCCCATAGTTATCCAAAGATGTTGCAACATCGAGAGTATTTTCCGAATAAGAAGTCATCATGAGAGTTCAACAACTTGAGATAATCTATTCTTAGTCCAGTTTATTATAAGAGATCTTTCCAAATTTGCCATGCTCAATGCTTGATAAAACCAGACAGAGAGTTGAACCACATGCCGATGGTATTTTTGGTTCAACACAAACAAATCCCATTGAGCAATTGACGAAGCAGTTGTAGCAGTTGTCTATACAACACACAACGACTAGACAAACTACTGCTTTGGATGCTCCCCCTACCAAAATGTCAAATGTACACATAGTGAAATCGACTAATCCAAAGGTCACCCAACTGCCTGAAGGAAAGAAAAAACAATGAAAGAAGGGTAAGGGGGATAAAAAACCTACCGATAATGTTGGCAGGGACAACACTGAGAAACAAAAGGTGAGGTATCCATGTAACTTGTGCGTGGAAGACCACTCGACCCATCTATGTCCTCAGCTTGTAGAAACCCAAAAGTTTGTGGCACAACAACAACCTGCTGTGTTAACCAATCCATTTCAACATGGGAAAAATCTAACCCAAGCCTCTACAAGCACGGAAGGGGGCATCCAAGGACCCTCTCCATCTTCGAACAACCCCACATCTGTGAATGTATATATGGTGAAGGGTGATTCTTTTATATCGACTAGAGCACATGACTATAGTAAACCAAGCACTTCTGAGAAGGGAAAAGAAGCCGAACTCCCATCTCTTCCTCTACAGATTGAGAAGATGTTGGCTGAAACAATGACATGCATCCCCAAAGGCATGTTCAAAAAATATTCTCACAACCCAAATGCAAGGGCCACCCAAAACTATTCCGTGGTTGAATATTTATCACAAACCCCTTGTGCGATGTCCACTTTGGAGGTCCTCGAAAGCTACCCTTCCCAGAGGAAAGCCTTGTTAACCACTTTAGGATCTACCGAGACTTGTAATCCGAGTACAATCATGCTGGATACAACCGACTTAAAACCTTGTCTTCCTTACCACGTAGCATTTCAGATAGTAGTGGCTTATCCCACGAAAACTTTTACTCATAATACCTTCTGCACGGTGGTTGATGAGGGCACCTCGACATGCATTATGTCATTGGCATGTTGGAAGGCCATTGGCCAACCCTCCATCACCTACTCTCCTCACTACTTTTGACGGTCGTTTATTCCAACCACATGGTATCATTCCCTCTTTCCCCATGTAGTTAGGAGGGAAGACCATGTGTGTTGAGGCAGAAGTAGTCGACGCGCCCCTTGACCATAACCTCTTGTTAGGGAGGAGTTGGACTTATGCCATGCAAGCTGTGGTTGCTACAGTTTTTTGGGTCTTGTTGTTCCCACACGAGGGTCGGATTGTGACCATCGATCAATTGTCTTTCTCCAGACCTGACCCTTCATTAAGGGCATCCACGGTCCTGATGATTGATAATACTCAACCAAGCATGGTCAATGTAGGGGTTGGTTTGTGCCCATATTTAATGGGTACCTTCGATTACCCGCCCACTCAAGACGATATCAAGTTTATATCCAGTCACCATAAAGTTGATATTTTTCAAGTTTCATCGTTCCACATGACTTACTTCAATGATTCATGGATACTTCCTTCCCCATTGGCCACAATGGATGGGACAGGGCACTCATGCATGTCCATGCCCTTGTCCATAGCTAAAGTAGCATACTCTTTAGTCTAGCAAACATTAGCCAATACAAATCCAACTCCTGCACAAGAGTTCGATCCACTTGGAGCCTATTTGGGCTCAAGGTTCTCTCACTCACATCGATTCATTAGACTTAGTATTTCCCTCTGATGAAGCTGTAATTGAAGCAATGACTAATCTGGACAAACCCTGGGAAGATCTTCATCACAGATCATACTTCCTCCCAGAGTTAAGAAGAATTGAAGCCGAAGAATTCACCTTGACTATGACGGGAGATAGGTATTGTCCTATTAATCCCTTAGCTACACACGAGGTTTATGCTAAGGGTAATATGGAAACTATCACTGAAACTTTACTGATCAATATCTTCCGAAACCCTGGCATTGTGGAGAATGTTTTCATTGGAGCTGACTGCTCCCCTAGAGATATTCAAATCGACATAGATCTTTTTAAAGAATTCCGCAACATTTTTTACTAGTCTTACGAGGAAATGCCAGGCATCGATCCAAAAATAGTTGAACATGAAATCACAACTTATCCAGATGCCAAGCCTATCCGCCAGAAAATTCATCCAGTTAACCCCAAGAAAGCAGTAGCCATTAAGGTTGAGGTTGAGAAACTACTAAAATCCGGTTTTATCTATCCTATCCATTTGACCCAATGGGTGTCAAACCCCGTGCCAGTCAATAAAAAACAAGGCACGATTCATGTATGTACAGACTTCTGTGATTTGAATAAGGCCTATCCAAAAGATAATTTTCCCACACCATTCATCGACCAGATCATTGATGAATGTGTCGGTTGCGAGGCCTTCTCTTTCATGGACATTTTTTTGGGATATAATCAAATACAAATCAAACCTGAAGACCAACACAAAACGACATTTATTTGTCCTTGGGGTACATTCGCATATTGTAAGATGTCTTTTGGTCTCAAAAATGTTGGAGTGACCTTTCAGTGGGCCATGTATTTTTATTTCCATGACCTCAAGCATATAGTCGAGACCTATTTAGATGATTTAGCTTCTCGATCTCGCAAGAGAATGGATCATCCCACACACCTCCAACTTATCTTTGAGCCTATTTGCTATTTCCGAATTCGCTTGAATCCAAAAAAGTGCAGCTTTTGTGTAACATCAGGATGTTTGTTAGGTTTCATAGTGTCAACAACAAGGATCATGGTCGATCCTCTCAAGGTCGAGGCAATAATTTAGTTGCCCCCATGCACAATCCTTCAACTTCAGAGCCTACAGGGCAAGGCAAATTTTTTAATATGCTTCATCGCTAACTATGTCGAGATCACCAAGGGATTTATGCGCTTACTTAAGAAAGATGTTCCTTTTTATTGGGACAATGCTGCTCAACGCTCTTTCACCGCATTGAAACATGTACTCACAAATGCCCCTCTACTCTGGCCACCTAACTATAACAAGGATTTCTTATTATATTTGGCTGTAGTAGAGTCAACCATTGGCATGGTCTTAGTTCAAGAAGATGACTTGTTCTCAGAATATGTCATCTATTACCTGAGTTGAGGCCTCATAGGACCAGAACTCAATTATTCTCATATCAAAAAACTTGTGTTGGCAGCAGTCCATGCTGTTCAACAGTTCTGTCATTATGTTCTGTTTCACAAGACCACCGTCATTGCTGTTGTGAATTCATTTCAATAAATGTTGACAAGACGGGTAATAGGCGGAAAGATCGGTAGATGGATAGTCATCCTCTAGGAGTTTGACTTAGATTTCATTTTAGAAAAATCCAAAAACTCGTTGGTCTTCGCAGAACTTATTTCGAAACTTCCAGTTGAGTTAGGTGATCTTGTGCTTGAAGAGTCGCCTATCAGAGGAGATATGTTTTTGATCACCTCTTTGGATCCCTGGTATGGAGATATACTTATCTATCTCTAGAATTTGAAGTGCCCCACCTCTTCTTCTCGTTATGAGAGTTGATGCATACGCCATCAGGCTAAGAATTATCTCATACTCGATGATACATTGTATCGGAGAGGTGTAGACTGCATCCTGCACTGATGGCTCACTCACAAAGAAGCAGTTATCGTGCTTAAAAATTTCCATACTGGAGCCTGTGGCAGTCATTTGTCTGGGTTGGAAACAACCCAAAAGATTCTACGAGCAAGTTACTTCTAGCCAACACTTATCAAATATTGTATCGAATCGGTCAAGAAGTGCCACCTGTGCCAAATCTTCTCTCGGAAGATGAGGGCACATCCTGCTCCCATGTTTCCTGTCATCATAGTTGGTCCCTTCACCATGTGGGGGATTGATTACACTACATGAAACCCTCCTTCAGCAAGGGGGCACCGCTATATCATCGTAGTTGTAGACTACTTCACAAAGTGGGTTGAATCTATGCCAACATTTAAAGATGATGGGGAGACTGCAAATCTCTTTTTATTCAATCAGATAATAGCAAGGTTCGACGTCCCAAGGGAGATTGTCACTGACCATGGAAGTCACTTTTAGAACCAGATGATGACTGGGTTAACATCAAATCTTGGGTTACAGCAAGAACATTCATCACCCTACTACCCCCAAGAAAATGGTCAGGTGGAAGCTATAAACAAATCTCTTAAGACCATCCTACAATCAACAATCAACTCAGCCAAGTCAAATTGGCATTTGATGTTATACTCAGCATTATGGGCCTACCGAACATTTGTTAACACTGCAACTAGTTTCTCACCTTTTCAACTCATATATGGGCTGGAAGCAGTCTTGCCTATTGAATGTCAGATCTCGTCCCTCAAGTTGGAAGTACAATTATTGCTAGACACTTCTCCACTTGAAGAACAATTAGTATACCTTGAGAAACGTCATGATATAGCCCTAGCCAATGAGGCTCACAAACATAAAGTCAAGTTTCATTATGATAGGTCTGTTCATCCTCAGATTTTCTCTGAAGGCGACCTTGTCCTGGTCTATGACCAAGATAAGGACCCCCTGGGGGCAGGAAAATTCAAACCCATGTGGTTCAAACCTTTCATCATAAAAGAGGTTTTAAAAAAGGGTGCTTATCGTCTGGTTGACTTTGAAGGGAATGCTTTGGCAGAACCTAGAAATGGGCTCTACCTCAAGAAGTATTACTCATAGGTATGTCACCATGGGTAACTTTTTGTAACATATGTATAGTCTTTGTACTATTACTTTCTAGTTCCTTTTAGTGTTATGGATGTGTCTTTGATATTATCTTTCGTCACTATGGTAGATGTCAAGTGATTCCGAGGTGTTCATTGGGTATGCATATGGTGCTAGCCAACACACTCGGAGGTTTGCCTCCACAGCTTGGGTAATATTTACACCTCAAGGTCAGTTATTATCTTCCAGAGGTATATGGTTAGGTGACACCACAAACAATGTCCCTAAGTATAGTGTAGTTATTGAGTTGCATCGTGATGCTTTGTCATTTGGTATCTCTCATCTTCGGGTCTATCTCGATGCTCAGCTGGTTGTGTCTCAGTTAAACAGAGTATACTGGGTTCATGATCTGACTTTACATCGATGATTCCTTAGGGTACGTCTCTTAGAATGAAAATTTGATTATATTACATATTTTCATGTTCCTAGGAGATTAAACCAAGTTACAGATACTCTAGCTAATAAAATTTTAGATTGGCATCTTGCACACATATGAAAGAACATTCACATAAACATGTAAATACATTTTTTGCACACATG
>ML788908.1:191825-216484 GCA_009831015.1 Picea engelmannii
TTACATATTTTCATGTTCCTAGGAGATTAAACCAAGTTACAGATACTCTAGCTAATAAAATTTTAGATTGGCATCTTGCACACATATGAAAGAACATTCACATAAACATGTAAATACATTTTTTGCACACATGATCCATAAGATACAAAAGACATAAAAACCCATATATAAGATCATAAAGTAACCAGAGTACACAGATGGACGCAAGCGCCTAAAAACTATGACCAATAATGAATCACGGGGCTTATGCCCTCAAAAAATATATACAAGTAGTGCTCGTGGCACATGAAATTTCTAACTAATGTCAGGGCCTATGGGCCCTGTTATACTGATTCACAACATTGGCTAAATGCCGAAACAACAGGACCCATGTCCATGGTGTCCCCACAACATGAGGTTGCATAGATGGTGGCAGGTCCTCAATCTCTACCATAGGGACCATGCGAGTCAACGCAGTAAAGTTCCACTCAAATCATCTCAATACCCTCTCAACCTTCCCAACTAGAATATCTCCTACTACTACCCGTCCCCCTATGGCGATAGGTGTGTCCCCTAGCCGAGGATAATGCTTGTTCCTCGCATAGTCAGGGGGTCGCACTGGTCCCACATCTACGCACAACAAACACATATCCGTTAAATACTCTGGTATAACAAAAAAATGATATATATATATATAACAAAAACAACATAAAAATTACATTTGTTTAACAAANAAAAAAAAAAAAAAAAAAAACAATGATGGAGACTTACCCATCTCTCCTCGCTCCTCACCAGGAGGTACTGGTATCTCAGGATCCCTCAAAAAATCAATCCCTACATAAGGGTAATCCTCGATAATTGGGATTGGTCGTGATAGCCAGGCGAAGAAATCATCATTGAAGGACTCATTAGTCCTTCCACCACCCTAACATGGCATCAATAATACCCATCTACACATAGCAGGAAGAGTGTCCTGATGTCCTCGTACCACTACTCGAGGAATAAAACTCGGAACGCTCTCAAAGAAGAACCAGCACAGAACGGTCCCAAACCCAAAGTTCCTCTATGTCCGCAAACGGAAATATGTCAAATGCCTCTTCATACACTCAAGCAATGTGGTACTCCAATCAAATATTTGTGCATTTAAGCACTGGACTGCAAAGTTCATTTATGCATGGGACGCCTGATGTAGAGCTGCAGAACTAGTGATTCGCCCAATAAGAAACACTATCACCTGTAGCGATAAGTTAGTAATCTTGCTTATGGGCACCTATGATCTTGAGCAGTCTGTATCAGCCTCATAGTAAAGATCTATCAATTCTGCTATGTTATGCAGCCCCGAAGGAAAATTTCGGAAGTTGAGTGGTTCCCCTCTCTGGGAGAGGCCAGTCAAAAAATAAATGTCCTCGGTCGTGGGCACCAGTGACTTCCCCTCTAACATGAATGCCTCTGCATCTGGATGCCAGTAGTCAACCAAGGCATTCAGTATCCTAGGTTGTGCTTGCATAAAAGGACATAAAAAGAACTTGAGTAACCCACATTGCATCAAGGCAACCACAACATTGGGGTCTTCCCCGACCAACTCACTAACCTCTTCATGCTCTCTTTCTCTCCAGTGTACATACATCCTGCAAAACACCAAGGTTCAGGAGGGTTAACCCTTGTTTTTTAATCTTTTTTCATTCTAAAAGGGGGTCCACGCAGGCTGTAATATTGACAGTCATGTGTACACATGTGTAGGGTTTACTCTACCTGAATGTACACATGGCCTGTCCTGAGACAGCCCACATGGACCTAGGGCCGACCTTTTGAAGGTCAACACCCCCCAAAAAAATGAAACCTAAAGAAAAAAGAAAGACTTAAAATGAAAGATAAGAGAGTTTGTACTTACTTGGTCCAGACAGAAGTTCGTTTCGTCCACTGTAGCTCCCAGGATCACCACTTTTGACAAAGTTTTTTTTTTGGCTCCAGAGTCAATTTCCAAATCAACAATGGTGATAATGAGTTGCCAGCTTCTATTTATAGACTTTTTGGCCTCTTTTTGTCACTTTTTTGGCCTCCCTTATCATTTTCTTTAAACCAAAAACCATTTAGAGTGATTTAGGAGTTGCATGGGATGGATATGATCGGGTATCGGGATAGTTTTTTTTGGAGTTTTGGGTAATTTTCGACGGTCCGTGAAAAGAAAAAAATTTCGAGGATCAACTTGAGCATGTAGGTTAGGTTTCTACCCTAAATTTTGTATCTCGTTGTCTTTTTACTTTGCCATAGGATCGATCCCATCAGGTTGCGACATGGAACCATCATAGCTTCTTTAGAAGTGTCGCAACTTGGTAGTAGAGCTTACTGGAACATGGATGCCCTAGGTATATCCTGGTTGCATTATGGTATCCATGTTGTCTCTAATCACTGTAGGCTCGGGAGTCCTTGTTGTTTTTCCTAATTACGATTTTGAGCCTCATTTTCATGATTCCTTTTCAATCTTGGAACTCACCCTCGGGACTCCCAAAAGATATAACGGGTCTTCTTTTGATCCCTTTTCAGACCCTCTAAACATGAAAAGATTGTCAAGCAATCTTGTGGCCTTTCACGCTCATTAAACTGAAATTTGAAGTCACGTCTGTCCGGTGGTAGTTTACCCATTTTTCAGTCCGGATGGTCAACTATATGAACACAAGTATACTCTATGGAACTTTAGTTCTCTAGAAGAGTACTCTCAGGTATCATTTTAACCCTTTTTCGGGCCTGAGGGACTAAATTTACGAAAAAGGAACCCCCACAAAATCCATAGTTAATCTCTTTTCAGACTCCCTAAAATTGAAAAGATCGTCGAGTGACCGTATTCTCTCACACTCGTTAAACTGGTCCAGAAGAACATTCCTGACAGAGTCCATAGTTAAGATTTTTTCAGACTCCTTAAAAATGAAAAAATGGCCGAGTGATCTTGTCTTTCTCACACTCGTTAAAATGGTTTTGAATAGAGGTCTTGTCGGTGCTAGTTTACCCCTTTTTCGAATCGACTAGTCTATATTCGAAAAAGGTACCCCAATGGAGTCTCCTTTTATGTTTTTTCAGACTCTCTAAATATGAAAAACCTCCAAGCTTACCTTCTCTGGGCTCGTTAAACTTACATCAAAGGACATTACCATTGTGTGTTTTATTAATCGCATTTGCATAACCACGTCTTTGGTCTAATGCCAGCTCCATGTTGCTCTCAACTAAACCATATGAAGCATGCCTCATACGCAATCCCTATAGAACTTTGCCTCTACGTCTTGACACCTTTGGCCCCTAGAGGATTTTTTCCAAGTGTCCTTTTCTTGCATATGTCCCTTTTCCCTAAGCATCCCTATGTTTCGTGTGCTTGGAACTAGTATGTTTGCAACACTCGATCCTCCTTTGTAATGTAACATTATTTTATTCTTTTTCCAAAATCATTGAAAAAGAGAAAAAAAATCAAATATACCCCAAAAAGAGGAAGGGAAAAGTATTTTCTTTATTAGCAGCATAATGAGTCGCCCTTGGATAAAGCACATATGTCTGTTTGTTCATCAAACCCTGGGATGTAATATGAATTTAGGAAGTTGTTCTCACTACATAGAGTTGTTTCCTCCTCCATTTGGTTATTCTTCCAAACATATGGAGAGTTTGCGTTGCCTCCTGCCTCGTAAACTTATGTCAATGCCATGCTGCCTGAGTCTCATCATTTTTCGTGTTGTTGTCCAAGAGAAGTTTGTCACCAAGCCTGAGTTATCCCCTTTGCAGTTTGTCTGTTTCCCTCATACCTGACCATCCTGAATGTCCAATCAAGTCCTTGTTTGGAATCAATGAACCCTTCAGTATGATCATCAAGATTATCTAGTCCATGACCGATGAGCCATCAAAGACCTCTGGGTAGTAAATTCATACACTCATATTACACTCCTTCCTGAGTTTTGAAGATTTTTTGAAGTTGTTGCTCGATCTCTGAATATCTCATCTCCAACCATCCAGCCTTATCAACTTCTAGAAGATGGATACTCTATATGTATATCTTTTTGATTTCGAGATGTAACTCCACTGTGTATTGTTCATGGCTACACTTTATATAGTTATTTGACATGGATCTACAATGTATTTGATTGGTAGCCATGATTCTATTTTATCTCGAGCATGGGTATGCCCGCCTCGGTGAGGCATTTGTTATTTTGCAGATGGCGCCTCCCAGTTCCTGGTCCCTAGGCTCACCTGTTCAGCGCATCAGTAAAGATTGGTAATGTATTTCGGTCATCAGATGCTATTCTAACCTCACACATTAGGGGGCATCTGTTATAACCCTAATTTGCACTAGACATGCTTACCTGGCATCAGGCCATCTCAGATTCGTTTTTTTCCAAAACACTACTTAACAAATCTTCTTAAAAACCTCTTTTATAAGGGCCCACACATCCTACTCCATTACTGCACAAGTGTACATGCTAGCTGACCCAGAACAACCCGTGTGTACTTACAAAAGCATCAAAAAAGGAAAGTTGTCGATGGAACACACAACTTTGGGTAAGTTAACTAAACCTTCTATCCATGCATGGCCGAGGGTTCATCCAAATACCTATCTTATTCTAGCCTATAAAAGAAGGGTTAGGGGTCCCATTTGGAGGGGGGGAATAATAGTAAAGAAACTCTACCCAATTGCACATTCCCATTGTCCCAACCCTTTATCCATCCTTATGCAAAGAGAGATACAGAGAAAATAAGTTGGAGGACATTTGAAGAGGAGCCCAGGATCAGGTTTGTGGGGCGGTGGCCAGTCTCGAAATTGTAAGTTGATTCATTAAAGTTAATAATAAAGAAATTGTTTTCCTGTCCCATTATATGAGTTCTTCATAGTTTAGTGAATATATGTTTGAATCTCTAACCCATTAATCTGTAGAACAAATGCATGTAGAGTGTGTTGCTTGTTTTGTATGCAGGCCAGTCTTGGGAGGATAGTTGCTAACAAGAGATCAAGTGTGAAGAAGGATCGACATCAAACATCCGGAACAAGGTATGTTAGTTTAACCATGTATTTGCTTAAAAGAAATGGGGATTAGGTCTAGGATGATGGTAGAAAGTATGATCCTTTCGGTCTTATCTACATGCATAATATAACCCTAAATTCTAGTCCATATGGGGATTTCCCACCACAACATTGTGCGGAACCTTATGGTTAAATTCCAAATATTAATCCTACTCTTACTAGTCACATCACGATCTGATCACCATGGTACATAACTGAAACACTCATAATTCCACATCACCCTTTGTTCTGCACAATTTAGACTCACATTCATTATTGGAATAGGTAAGTGGTGGTGGTTTATTTTCAGTGTTAATTGCGCAGAATGGTTTACTATCTATGAATCCTCTGGTTCTTACCCACCAAAATCTCAAATTGTCAGTTATGGTAGCCTCCCGAATGCTTAGGTATCGGGCCTCTCCCGATTTTATAGACCTTTTTCTACTGCTTATGTGTTGGAAAGAGAAACCCACCTCTCGTCTCCCTTGTTGTGTCTATGTGATAATACCCATGGCTCCCATGGTAAGAGTTGAACCAAATGGTTCACAAGAACTCCTCGCCTATGACGATGTCGTAGGCGATATTTTGGCACATGGCTAGGAAAATTTCATCAGAAAGTTTGAGGGTTATAACCTAGCAGTTGCATAGGCTTTCGCTCAGTCATTTGATGGCTCCAAAGATAATATTGGGGATCTGCAACTCAAAGTAACTGTATATTCCATAACATGAGCTAAAGGATTATCCCAGGAAGGAGAATGATGGTTCGAAAATTAAAAAATATAATGCGTGCCCTGGAATTTTCTCATGGTCTCTAAGATATCGAAGTGTTTCCCAAAAGGTACATCAATTACTCTTATCAAACATCGATGGCACGACCTGCTTCTAATTCTTAAGAAATTCATAACTTGTGAGGGTAGATATGGCTTAGTTTTCTTGTATCACATCCATCTGCTGATGATTTTCTAGGGTTCAAGTTAAATATTCCTTTCTATTTGTTTATGAGTCTATAGAAAATGTCTAAACTTTATCAGAAACAAAAGTTTAACCCACTATCAAGCCTTTTCCACCATGGTCTTATTCAAATCCTTGTGTTTTCGCATCTATCCAAGACTAGGGATACTTGGGATGATTTATTATTAAGAAATAAATTTACCCTACCCGAGAATGCAGTAGAATCACCTCGCCACCTAAATGAAAACCCCAACCCCTGTATATCTAACCCTGCTATAAAAAAATTGTGTGTTGATCCACGAGAAGATCATGTGATCACAGAACGAAACTCTATTTCTATATAGAAACCTTTGGTAAAAAATCCATGATACGATTTCGTGCCCAAAAAATTGTTAGAGGAGGTTATAGATGTGTTAAAGCATAGGGTTTTTTCTGCTCCTGCAGTTCATCCAACTCAGGGTGTTTTAAACAAATCGATTGTCAAGAAAAATCGCAAGCATAAGGAATAGACTAATTCGAATTTAAATTTGACAAACAAGAGACCATGAAGTATCATATCCAAAAGTGTGAGAAATCGCCAGCGAGATCATCTGAGCTCTATCTCAGTGATTGAGGTCGATGATCACTTTTCCAAGGATGAAAATGATAAGTTTCTTGCACATGAGGATGTAGATGACCAGTTCCTCAGAAATGAAACCGGTATTGAATCTATACAATATGACTTCCTTTCTGAGCTACCTCCGTTCCTAAAAAATTGAGAAGGCTTCACTGGTATACACCATGATCTGAAGCAAGTTGTAGAACATACCAAAATGCCCTCTGCAAAACACACTCAACCTCTACCTACCATAGCACCTATACACTATGAAAATTGTCTTGATTGGGTTGAATGATACTACAGGGATATACCTTATCTCCAAGCACAGTTAAACCATATGGTAGCTCGAAACTCCTTTCTTGAGAAGGAAAATGAAGAATTAAAAGAAACGGTTTGATCCAACGCTGATAGAGAAAACAAAAGGTTTAAATGGGATGGTAATGTGATTATCAAGAACATAATGAGTTTCAACACTATCATTAATTCAGACTTATCAGATGCTTCATTGTCTAATCTCTGAAATGGTAAATTTTTTTTTATTCTCTTTGATTTAATTCTGTTGGAAAATAAAATAGATAGATTTATTTTTTATTTTATTTTTAATTTAAGACTAGCTACATAATCGTGAGATTCTGTAGCCAGTCTATTTGTAAATATTAGTTTGTATTGTTATCTAAAATTCAATTTCGTTTCATCATTTTTAGGAAAACAAAAGTTATCATGTTATTCTCAAGGAGAATAAATCATGGATTAATGTGCTCCATAGCTTAATAATTTCTCATTTTTGATAAAACAATATCATTTATGTAATTATTTTTTATGTAAGGACTCCTACAAGAGTGTTCCTCTATTATCCTATTTTTTGTAAAGAAAAATTAGTTTCAGGGATTATCCTCTATCTTGTATGATAATAGGTTATTGATCCAAGACATGTTTAAATAGTGGTTTTTGTTTAGTGTTAAAGATAACTTTTCCTGGACTACAGTATGGACATATAATTTTTGGAATTAATATGGGAAAGTAGTTCACTGTTGGCTTTAGACCTGTGTGAACTGTGCAACGTTTATTTCATTACATTATCTTGTTATTTCTATGTTATGATTTATCATTTATGTCGATTTAGCTTTAGCCTTGTCTCCACATGATATTTCATATTGATGATTATTTGAATGTTGTCCATGATCTATCGGTTCATTTTGTATTTGTGATCAATCAATCATTTAATTATTTTTTATTTTACTTCTGATGTTAAATGATTGATAATATCAATGCTCAGAATTTAGATTTCTTTCATTCTTAGTTGTTGATTATCTTGAGGTCACGAGATTTTTAATTAGTTATCTTTCTGTTGTTATAAATTCACTCCAAGCATCAAACACTTCCTTGAATTTCTTCGGGAAGCGCTATCGTTTGTTTGTGTCATAGGTTTCCCTTAAATCTAGGATAAGTAGGAGGTCACACAACACAAAAATATAAACTTAGTTTTTTTTATCAGTGAAACGTTAGTAGATGCATTGCTTTCTTTTATTTAGAGTTGTTTATTAATGCAACGATGATTGAATTAATTATCTTTGACCATTTTTGTGTCATTGTTTCAATCTTATTCGCTTAGTATTTACTAGTTTGATATCTTTAAACATTAGAAAGATTTTTGTTCTTAATTTATCTTATTTAGAAACATTATTACGAACATCCACTTTTGCAAGATTTCAAGCAAACCTTGTAAATTGTATATAGATTGTTTATAATCATTTTGTATATTCACATTTTTAGATAAACATTTGTAATTAGTATATCAATTGTGAGAATCATAGATTTAGCTTAGTTTATTTATTTTATTTATTTTAGGACCCTAGTTGGCTAATGGAGCCATGAAACCCATCAGGTTAGATCATACCAAACGTCTTGGGTTAATTAGACAACCCCGGTCTGGATATAACCTTCTAGTTAACGGTGTGCCATAAACGGTCGTCAACAGGCACCCCATATATAACTAAAACATGGGCCAAACACTATGCATTGTGAATTTAAATATCCATGGACCTAAGTAGCATGGAGACAGGTAGTGAATAGGTGAATTCAGAGAGATTAGCAGTTGAATTTCAACCGAAGAAGGAAGATTTACCCAATATGGCACCTCCAAAGGTCGGCGCATGTGGCCAAACAACATGAAAAACATGAAGCAACCACAAGTCACCGCAGGAAACCACAAAGGAAGAATAAGGTTTTACACAAACAGAGGGAATCGTCAATGTCGACGCAATTCCTTCATGACAGGGTGAACCAAAGAGCACCACACTGGTAGAGGAATAGGGACAGGCTTAGACAATGGTTGGGATGGACATCGACCCACAGGGTAGTGCATAGGGCCACAACCCATTGGAAACATGAAACCTATAAGAACCTCCCAGGGAGGAAGCAACCCTTAAGACAAATGGCGTAGACAGTGAAAGGATAGAATCTGATGGGCCAGGGTCACAACCTATGATAGGTTCTGTGCAACACGAGGAAGTGCAACTCGAAGAAATAATAGGGCAACCAGAGTCAGGCTAGGAAGAAAGAGAATCATAGGTTGGGACATATAGCGTGCCAACACAAATAAAGGGGAAACATCCCATCGCACGGTTCCCGTGCAAGCATCTTGACACCTCTATATTTTTATCAATAATTCTATATGGGGTGCATGCCACACCAAGTTTACAGAGATGCATTGAAAGGTTACGATATGCAGACAATGATTTCTTTGACACCAACAAGTTCCCAGAATTTTCACAACACATGTATATGGAAAGCGCAGGAATAGGGCCATTAGGATATCTAGTGTTACAGCCAAAGCAGCAGGTAGAAGGCTTGGTAAATACAAGGATTCTTAATTTACTGGAGATTCCTCACTTTGACAAGGGAAATACGTGAACAACTACGTCAAGAAGTTACTATCGGTCCTCCATGGAGGATTTTTGTGGCTGGACAACCTAGTGTCCATCGATGTCAATCTAATTTTGTTCATCACACGACTGCCATCAAATGGGGAGAAGCCCACACAATATATGAATGATAAAACCAAGGAAAATTCACTCAAGATAGAAATGAAAAAAACCTATGGGACAGAAAGGGGTTCATATGACATAATCATAAAATGGATCAGTGATGCAACCAACAAGATGGAAACAAATTTGATGGCATGCAAACGCCTTCAAAAATGTTGCAAGAGGAGGTCCCTGCAGGAGTTGTCGAAGTTGTAGTGTAGTGCACAAACAACACCCTGCTAAGTTGGGCCCCATACTTATTAAATATGTTCCTATATGACTGCAAGGATGTGAAGGACATGGGAATCGAGTTCCACTGTTCGTGGCTCATCATGCTAATAGTGCTAATCAGATAGAAAGATCCTACCTACTCATATTTATGTGATAGAGTAGGACGATGTCACACAACATGTTACACATTGTTGGGGAGCATGTCTGATGCAAAGAAGAGAAGTGGAAATGCCAACACTTTTTCTCGATATCTTAGTGATATATAAGAGAAGATAGGCAATACATGGAGAATAAATCCAGAGGTGGTTGTGCAGTACCAAAGAATAACCAAAATTAAGGATACACGACACAATATGTGGATCCAGGCACTCAGGGATACAGACAAAGAATGGCTACAACATTGATTCTACATCAACGTAGAGGAAGTTGAATGGGAAATAAAAGACTGACAGGATGACTGGAAGATTACATTCATCACCAAGGAAAAGACCAAGGGGAATGAAGTTTAAGTAGGGTCATATAAGACATCTGTAGGAGGAAGCGTCACGGCCAAGAAACAAACACAACAGATGAATCCTGTCCCGAAGAAAACACAACAGAAGAAGGGAAACGCCCCAAAGAAGGATCAACGTATAGGAAAGAAGGATAATTTCCCCGCACAAGAACAAGGAAGGGGGGACACAATGATACATGGAACCATGAAAAAAAAAACTTTGCAAGATGCAGGGCCACCCAAACGGTCGATCATACATATAGGTGGGCTGCGCAAGAAGGCCAAGGCCCACAAATCCATCCTGGAATACACAATCATCAAGGATGATGCTAACTTAGTCACAAAAAAGGTTTATGACCATGCAATAGAAAAGTATGGGGAGGATGAGAACCAGCAAAAAATAATAATGAAGGATTTTTTCGATGTTAATCAGATCCTAGAATGGATACAAGTACCACAAGCATGAGAGAGGGGAGAAGAAATGATGCTATAAGCCATAGAGGTAGGGGAAAGAATCATGCAAAACGAAGAAGAAAAAATCCAACTCATAGCACAAGCAAGTCCTATATTTTACATTACAATAGATATGTTGTAGTTCGAGGAAGCCATGGCGCAGACGCCACTTAAATACATGGCTCAGGTAGAGATGGTCTTGGCTAGAATACCAACTAAGGAATTTTACAATATGTAAGTCAGTGTCACACAGGAAGTGAAATCATGAGCTAGGGAAGATATGACAGAATTGTAAGTTACCAGAGATGGTAAGGACACACTACAAATTGTGGTAGAGAAAGTCCATCTTGAGACACAAGAGGAGAAGTAACGTGCAGATAACCTTGAGCAGAAGTTGAAGGAAGTCTTCACAAAGATTTTGGACAATGCACAGGAAGCTATGAGAAATGTTGAAGAAAATATTCAAATTATCGCACAGATGCTCAAAGGGTACAGGAAGGAGATCGAGGTATTCAAGGAAAAATTAACACCAACAACTCCTCCCGAAGTCACAATTGAAAAGGAACAACATGCAACCCTTTCAAATAGAAATGATCGAAAGAGAATCCAAAAAGGTCACTAAACTTTTTGATAGGACCGCGCAACTATGGACAATGTTGGAAGAAGACAAGAGGGTCCAACAACTAGGCCAGTAAGAGGAGAAAATCATTGCTTGTTGGATAAAATCAACGCAAGAGTCATTACTAGATCTGAACCATCTAAATGCAAGAAGTGAACCTACTTATGTTAATAGCAGCGGTTAAACATAGAACCATCAAGTATAAATCATAAAACATAAAGAAATGTTGTAATGTGGCAGTAAACATACAAAGACACATCATATTTTGAATTTTTCTCCTTCTTCATATTACCCTTGAGATCTTTCTCTGTTACAGACTCAAACTCACCCAGTAGGGAATATCACAGACTCTTACCTGTTGTCTCTCGACTTTACAGCAGGTATCAAAAACTAATCCTAGAACTTGGTTGACTCTGATCAATATGAGCCAACACAGCCTAACTAACCAACAAGAACAAAAACCCAACCCTTTTACAATTATATTCAGCCCTATATATAGCTGGGTTGTGTCTTCCTTCTCGACTTGCCTGATTTCTTGTTCTGTTGCAACCGTTTGTTTCTTAGTTGGTGTTGTACTGACTTCCACAACTATTTTATGTTTCTCTTTCTCCTAGCCTCTGATGAAGTTTGCGCAACTCGTGCTTAGTTAAAAATTGTGCAGTTTATTCCCAAAAATGAAGGGCCCAACAGGATCCAACCACAATCCTTGACTCGTCCTCGAGTCAAGCATTTGGTCCTTTCACATCCTCCAGGAGAAACTGTTGTTTTCCCTTGTCCATATTTTCTTCTTCTTTGGGATCTTTTGTTTGTTCCTTTTCTTCCTTTGCCTCCTCAAATGAAGGGCCCAATTTTGGTACCAACTCTAAAGCTTGGTGTTTTACTCCGTGAAAGATTTCAACTTTGTCCTGCCACTTTTGGGCAAGGAGTGATGCTTCTGCAAGGAATTGTTTGATCATTTCTTTGTTGTATTCCTTTGGCTTGGTCATAACCAACAAGTACCACTCAGAGTTTGTTTTGGTTTCAACCTGATACATTTTCATGTAGGCTATTTGGATTACTAATCGGAAGTCACACAACTCTTGCTTGGCTACAGACTGTGCCTCATAGAGTGTATTTAGTTCGTTGTCAGCCTACTAGATTTGGTTGAACTTCTGCTGCTGCACCATAGGGTCCATTTTGACCGCAACTTCCTCATTCAACACCTGGATTTTTGTTCTAACCTCCTCTAAAACATGATTTCATCGAGTAATGATGCCCATCCAGTCGCTAACTTCTCTGAATATTTTAGCACAGTCCATGGTGTGTTTATGCAGTGCTGCTCTAGCATTGTTTCCTTGCAATATTATCTTCTGCATTTTATCCTGGAGCTATTGCGGTTGTTGTTCTACTTCTTGCTGGACTTGTTGTAGCTTCACTTTTATATTCTTGGTGTGGGTAGTGAGTTGTGTCCATGCTTGTTGTAACAACTCGATCTGTTCCTTTGGCTTGCTTGCACCACTAGCCTTGGGTAGTTCAGGTGCGACATTTTGAATCTCCGGCCAGGCTTCTGTAAGTTTTTCCTACACTTTTCCCAGTTTGTGCTGGACTTGGAGTTTGTCATGTGATTCCTACATTCTGTATGTGTGCTCCCTGATTTGTTATTTTCTTGTGATTTCGGCAAATCTCTCAGCCTCCTAGAGCCTCTGCTCCACCTGGTCCATATATTTCCTGATTAGGCCAAGTAAGTGTGGTACCGACCACTGTATCAGGTCAGTGGGTGAAACAACTGCGTCGATGGGTACTCTCCACTGTAGTGGGAGTCCACTTCATGTTGAATGGTCTGAGCGAGTTTCTACCTCATCCTCTATTGGTGGTGTAGGTGCGATTCTCAACCTAAGCTCTGCTGGAAAAAGAATCATAACCTTTGTTCTGGTTATGCAGAGTTGCATCAATTCCATACATTGTTGGGGGTTCTGGAGAACTTGTTCCATTTGAGATCGTATGGCTATCGTGTCTTGCTCTATTGTTGATTCTGGCGCATTATGCACATCTAGTATCTTTGTATCTTTTGGTGCGTTTGTGTCATGCACCGTGATCTATTAGGTACCCTCACCTTTGGTAGATGAGGTGATTTTTTGGTCGCCATCGGGTTCCTGCTCCTCTCTGTTGTAGAAATATTCTTCCTATGTGGAAGACTCATGTTTTTTTTCCTAGGTGTTTGGATTCAGAACATCCATCATCGTGTTCTTCTCTGATGCTTTAGGGTCGGGGTCGGGAATTTCTGATCTTGGCTTGGGTGTTTCTCTAGTTATTTGTGGGGTTTGTCATTACTCTTTCTCTGGGTGGTCGAGATGGATAATCTCTGAGGTTATTATCTGATGTGGACTAGAAATGATGAGGTTTAGTAATTGGAGTGGTGGTGTAGGGTGCTCAACAATGATTGTGGACGGAAATGTTTCAGGGTCCGGGTCATCTTGAATGTCAATGATAGTGGTGGATTTGGTCATGGCACGAGTCTAGGGAGAGGAATATGCAAGGGGTTGTGGGTTTAGGGGTTTGATTGATGAGACCCCTATTCTAGGCCTCTTACCATTGGTTCAGTGCCAAGCACAGTGCCCAAGATCTGGTTGACCTTCCCACTTGACCACACAATATCGTCTGATAGTTGTTGGGGGGGCGGTCTTTTCCTCCACTCCAGCTGTAGTGTTTCTTCTTCCTCCTCTGAGTCTGTTTGTGTCAGAGCATCTGAATTCTTATGTTCAAGGCCTGAGCTCAGTCCCTCTCCTATTTCCTTGTATTTTTTCTTGAGCAATTCTGTAGAAAAAATGTAGTGCATTCTTGATTTACGCTAGCCTCATTTGACTCCTGGCCATGACATGACTTCTTTATCAAAGGATTCCTCATCCAAATAGAATGGTAGCATCTGTGTGTGTAAATGTTCACTACTGGCATGCCTCGGCCAAATGAATGTGTTGTGTCAGTTCATGCTGAATGCAATATTCCTCGTGTTAGAGTTGAGGAGCTCCTACGGGATGTGTAACCTCTACGTTGCATCTATCATAGAATTATACTATTTGGAAAAGGCTGCATTGTTGAGTGTTGTGTTCTCCAAGTTTGGTCTAGACTGCCATGGCTCAAACATCTTCTCCATGTGCCCCTTATCTGGTATTGTAGATTGTCTGCCCATAGGTGGCTTCCATTTGAGCATTGTGAATTCCAAAAGTAGGTATCCATAGGTGAAGGTTCTTCCCTTGTCCTGTTCTTCCTCACAAGCTACTATTAATTACTCCAGCATAAAACTGCACCAATTGAATACTACTCCCTGTGCAAAAAAATTTGCGACTGATAGTGCATCTAGGGTGCATTCTCCCTTATAGTAAGACCTCATAACCTTGTTGGCTATGATGTAGCAGCCAGTCTGGACTATTTTGGGTAGTATTGGTTCAATGACTATTGTGCGTCCTCCTCTCTTTGTGTTGAAATTCTCATATAGGCTAAGCTTGCCTTTCTTTTTCCCATGCATGTCGAGGCCCTGGAATCCCTTCGACACATCCTCTCCTTGGAAGGATAGTCTCGTGAGTTGCTGGATATCTTTTGCATGGATTGGATATCGCTTATTTAACCATAGACTTCTGTCATGCACTCTGCTTATCGGGAATTTTGTGCAACATGCAATATCGCCTGTGGTACTGAAGACTGCTAAGTCTCTCAGGTTCATGACGATGGAATTGAATAAGTTGATGAAGTATTTTCTCAGTCTAAATTGCATGTCTCTGGTGTCATCCGAAGCGATCTACCAAAATACGTTTGAACGCATCCGAGGGAACAAAGATGATTCTGTGAGGTCAAGGTCGAGTAGCTTAACATGCTCTACCTTCCCTTTAAGGTCACCCACGATCTCAACCTAGGGGTCGTAGGGTTTGTCTGGTACTACTTCTTTTGTCAATATGCTTTGGATTGCGGTGGCTCTCGGCATTCGTGCTTCTTTGCAGATAAGAACTAGGGCTGCATCTGTGGCTTTTACAGTGGTCCCAACTGGTTCACGCTACTAAATTCAGAAATGGGTATGCTCGTTTTTGGAAACAATACATTCTTGGCATAATTCTGAGAGCCATGGACCTGACTTAACTGGGAAGTTTTAGAAGTAAATTCTTTTCATGATGACCGTATAGACTCGATTGGGTGTGAGTTGTCCGGTGGGACAGTTTAATCAAGGTAAATCTGATTGGGGGATCTTGGCATTTACTTATTTGAGTGGAATAGGGATGTGGCCGAATTGAGACCTTTCTGTTTGATGGGTGGGTATCCTGGTGTGAAATTCGATGGAATTTTGGCATAATGTGGATTTATGGCTTAAAAATGTCATTTGGGGTACTGGAATGGAAATAAAGGTGTGTGACTAGACTGGTTTTTCATGGCCTATACCTCGAATTGGATGGGGATTCCTGGTGCCTCCGACCACAAAGGTTGTCTCTGTCATCTTTAATGACTGTCATTAATGGACTTTTATGTGCTTCAAATCTTGTACTACTGAGTCATTCGTTCTGTAGAAACCAATGCTTAAACAAAACAAATGAACTATGTATTATGGCGTTATGCACATAGACATTATTGACTGATTCTACAAAATTTCTGAAAGAAAATAAAACTCAAATCTAACTATTGTACAAGCTCCATCGAGTTGGAGTGATTGTCCTTCTTTCTCATTTTTGAGATAGGTAGGGATTCAGGTGAGCACCATTCACCCATCTCGGTCATAACACACCATCGAGTTGTGTGATTCTGACTGCTCCTGAGGGTTGGATCTCCACAATGATGAAAGGTCCCAACTAGTGCATACACAACTTGCCAAGATGCTTCTAGTATTGGCAGTCGTAGAGTAACACCTTATCTCCTTGTGTGAATATCTTGGTCTTAATGTGTCTATTGTGCCAATATTTTTGTCTTGCCTTTTCAACCAACTGATGGAAGTCTGCTAGAAATCTAGTTTTCTCGAGCTCATGTAGCTCCGCAAGTATTTGCACCACTGATGCTTGGAGTGTGTTGGGTTATGAAAAAGGTACAAATATCTTCCTTTTTCCCACAGTTCATGATATGATTTTGATTGATTCTTTAGATAGTTAGGGATAGATAGGAAAGAATATGATTAATATGTCTCTTAGGGTTGTTATTAAAGTTTTATTAAATAGATTCTAATTTATGATTGGAATGGTTTGATTTTGTTGCAGAATCAAATAAATAACTATCAAAGATAACCAAAGATATTTTGGATATGCGCAAACTATTGAAGGTTGAAGACTTTTTAGGTGCAAAGAAGTTTGAAGATAATGTAATTTCTATATTGTAATTTTATAATAGTAAAGAAATCCTGAGGATCTTTCGATCCTCAGGATAGCTTGATTTACCCAAACTATTGTAATATATAAGAGGGTAATAGATCCAGAAAAACAGAGGAAAAAGCGCATTCAAGTAATTAGATTCAGAATTGTTCTATGCAAGTAGTTTTTGTAAATGTTTTACCAGTCATGGAATCAATGAAAGTTTTGGGCATTTTTATCATTTTTGTGCTCTGAGTTTCTCGTAGCAGTACTTCTGAAGACCGAGGGCCCAGTCTGAAGGAGCTACTATCTCGTTCTGTAATTGTATCAGTTCGAAGTTTCATTTCCATTTTGTGATTTAAATTTCTTTTACAATAGCCAAGGATAAATGCATAAGTGTGTTGATGATTTTATGATTGTTTGTGTATAGAAGACATACATTTCTATTAGTTATTAATGATTTCTATTATGATTCCCATTTCTGAAGTTATTGCTTGACAGTTCCTCACATTTTCATCTGCACTATTCCTTTTCCTTAGATTTACAATTGATGTTCCTTTCGTTAAAGTTACAATAGTTATTCCTTTCAGTTAAAGTTGCAATAGTTGTTCCTTTCGACAAAGTTACATTAGTTGTCCCTTTCAATTAGATTATAATTGTTGTTTCTTTCTGCAAATAGAGTAATTTGTCATTTCCTTTCCAGTAATCAAAATTCATAATTGATAGTTAAATTTGCAATTCCTTAGTTAGATTCAATTACTGCTTTCTAGTTAAGTGAATTCAATAGATTAATTAGTTCCCTTCCATTTCACAACATCTTAGTAATCAGATTTCAATTCCATTTAGTTCTTAGAATCTTTGGTGAACGATTGAGGAACTTGATTGTTGATGAACTCAGATTTGGTTTGGCTACACAATTTTAGGCTACCTGCATAGACTTTGCTGATATTCTTGAGATAAAAGATGAATCTCCGGGTTGATAAATTAATGTTAAACTAAGGTTGTTTTTAGGACATCTTTAGACACCAACATTTTGGCGCTGTTGCTGGGGAGAATGTCAAAGGTAGCATAGGTTGTGTCTCTGGAGGACCAGGTATTGAAGACAGAAGGTAAAAACCTATGCAGGTAATAAGTAAAATGCTTATGCCAAGGCTTACCTCCAGTTGACACTTGAAGTGTGTATGACTAGAAAAAAGGATCTTGAAAAACCAAAACCCCCACCAAAAATTACCAAAACCTAGGCTTCGGTGATTACTAGAAGAAGCACTTTCATAGACGAAATCATCAAAAAGGGTGAATCTCAAGCTTTGGTTGGACCTAGGAAAGGACCCACCTGAATCCCTCAGGCAATAGTTTCACCAACTACGGCCCATGCTGAGATTCATAGAAAATATGAAGGGACCAAGCAGAGTTTTCAGAATACAGATCTCCCATTGCTCAACCCCTTAGAAGAGGGAAGCTCTAATAATATGGAGGAGGGAATAGGAGAAACTAGCAAGGTTTCCAAGGCATACCCACCACCACCACCACTTGATCCTGAGTCTCCTGCGAAAGAAGAAGGAATATCCAAAATCCCATATAAAGGGAGTGCAGCTAAACTCCTTGGTAGACCAAATAATCAACAATTTCAAATAGAATACCCGGATCAAGAACTTCCTAAAATTTTTTGGCACATTTTCGATCAAATGGCACAAGCAAATCAATAGCAACCCCAGACCTCCATGCTGGAGTATCCAATAGTTGATCCAATTGCCAATGTCCCCATGAAAGCAATCCCCTTACAAAACCTACCAACCTTCCATGGACTGATTTCAGAAGACCCGGATGCATTCCTATTTGAATTTGATGTCCTGTGTAGAGGGTATGATTACACCTCTGAACCCCAAAAATTAAAACTATTCCCCTCTACCTTGAAGGGAGAAGCCCTATGCTGGTTTATGGGATTGGGAGGTGGAACCATCAATTCATGGGACCAGATGAAACAAACCTTCTTGTTAAAATATCAGGATTATTACAGAACTAGAGACCTAAAAGATGAAATCTTTCAAATGACTTCTTAGAAAATGAATCATTAGAAGAATATTTCGAAATATTTCAGTATAATTTACAAACATCACCCTATGGTACATTACCAGGTGAAGTACTCAAAGAAACTCTGATCAAAGGCATGAGAGATGAATGGGTAGAAACATTGAATTTAATGGGGAAAGGTGACATTTATCAGGAAACTTATGAAGACATTGTTCCATTGTATATTAGGTGCTCACGAGGAAGTACACGGACCAGGTCAGGAATGCGGACGTCCCTCACAAGAAAAAACAATATCACTAGTGAGGGTGTTATGCGAGCTGAAGTTGGTAATCTCCTAGAAAACTTTAAAACAAATATTTTGAGCACTCTGACTACACAATTGGATGTATTGCAGGCCAAACAAAAAAAGGTATAATAAGAGCAGACCTTGGTTATATTTTTCCACAGGTGTAGAAAGAAACATGGTCCAATGGAATGCCCCTTGGATATAGTTCAGGTTTGCACTATTTGCGCCAAGGATCACAAAACAGATGAATGCCCATCACTCCCTGGATTGAAATATGTATTCAAAGAAGCATAAGAGGAAACAAAACCATTATATCTAATGGATCAGCACTATCAGTGGCAGTCTCAGCCTCAAAATACATTTCAGGACCCTTCCCCTTTATTTCCTGGATAGTACAATCAACAACAGAATCCTAGAGAGTATAATCAATAGAAAAATGTTGGCAGCACATGGCAGGGCCAACCATTTACTAATCAGAATTGGCAGCAAACTACAAGTTCCAATTGGCCAAAATCGCAATACCCCACCTCATCCTTGAAAATTTTGAATAATACCTACCCTCCACAATGGCCTAAATCGACTGCCCAAAACCCAAATTGGAACTAGAACTGGAAGCACCCCATGGGGATGAATAACCAACCTATGGGGATGACCTCTCAAACCCAACCTCTGTTACAAACTCCACTCCCATTGCCCCAATCACACCTGTGCCCTCAATTACCTGCCCAAACCCACCTGAATCCCAATAACAAAACATCTCAGCTCATCCAGATCATGGAAAGTGGAGAAGGGGAAATCAATTCAGTAGGGTGCAATGAACTTTAGTTAAGATCAGGGTGCATCATATGCCCCAAACAAAATGACGTTCCCCAAGAACAAGGGAATGAAAAACAACCAACAATAACACCCTCGACTGTGGTAATAACAGAAGAAATCAGGCAAGGGAGGAACACAGTCGAATCACAACACTCTGATAAGGATGCAATTCCCTCCCCTCCGTTCCCCGAAAGACTGATGATAGTGAAACCCACTGTATATCCTGACTTCAACATTGTAGGGGAACTCAGGAATTTATACATCAAAATTCGACTCCTGCAAGACATACTGATCTACACAAAGACAATCAAGGATCTATGTGGGACGAAGCTCGTTAGAAAATAAAAAATTCATCATCAACAGTTCGCGTAGTTGGAGCCTTATTTGATCTAATTTTGGGTAGAGAAACACCAGTTAAATATGCAGATCTAGGAAACCCCATAGTAACAGTGCAAATTCAGGGTTGTTCCTTTCCAAATACCCTAGTCGATTTGGGGGTGGCCATCAACATTCTAACTATGGAAACCTACAATGCCCTGGGATTTCACTCTTTCAACCCAACCCCACTTATGTTGCAATTGGTCGATCGATCAGTGGTAAAACCACTCGACACACTACATGATATAGCCATTTCAGTTGATTCCTCTGAATATCTCACAAATTTTCTCATCATCAACCCAAAAAGTGGACTCAAAGGGCATCCACTAATATTGGGCAGACCATCGCTCACAACAACCGATGCATACATAGGATGCTGATCAAGTACAAGGAAAATTGTGAGAGGAGGTGTTACAAGGAATCTCATCTTATACCCTCCATCCAAACCCAGTCCAATGATCGTATATCTGCAATTGCCACCCCCATGATATCTAGAGAAGGATCTACGTGCCCCACTCACGATGGAAGAAGCCCTCAAGCACAAGAATCAGCTAGAAGATGATGTAATCAGTGGGTTTATTAACAACCCAACCACTGTAAGTAACCCAACATGCCAGATGCTCCAAGTTGTTCTAGACTGTGAAGCATAGGGAGACCTGCTGGAAGATTTAATGGAACACCAAATTCTGACTACCATTGTTCACAATAGTAAATCCGTTGAGATCACACCAGGGAAGTCTCTCAACATTAATGCCAACCTAGAAGAGCAACAACAACAAAAGATAATCCAAACTCTCTCTAAATACCAGCAAGATTTTGCCTAGGAGTACTCTGATATGAAAGGTATTGATCCACAACTCTGCATACACCACATTTATATTGAGAAAGACGTCTGACCTATCCGACAACCGCAAAGAAGACTGAACCCCCACCTTAGAGATGTTGTTAAAGAAGAGCTACAAAAGATGTTGGACACAGATTTTATATACCCTATCTCAGATAGTCGATGGTTTTCCCCATTAGTCATCGTCCCAAAGAAAAACGGGAAGTGACAAATCTGTGTTAATTACAGGTAACTAAGAAAAGCTACTCAAAAATATCATTTTCCATTACCTTTCATCGATCAAGTCCTGGATACCTTGGCAGGGAAGAAATTCTTCTCTTTCCTAGATGGTTTCAGTGGCTACAATCAGATCCAGATTACCCCAGAAGATCAGTTTAAAACAACATTCAGATGTCCCTAGGGTACCTTTGCCTACAAAGTATTTCCCTTCGGACTCTGTAATGCTCCAGCTACATTACAAAGGGCCATTCTGACCATATTCAGTGATCGTATTAGCAAAGGGCTCAAAGTCTATATGGATGATTTCACCTCGCATGACAACGAATTCGATCAAGCCTTGAATAATCTGGAGAAGGTATTGGAATAGTGCATCGCTACCAGGTTATGTTTAAGCCACGAAAAATGTCACATGATGATGACAGAAGGTGTGGTATTAGGGAATTACATTTCTAAAGATGGAATTAGAGTAGACCCAGCAAAAATTGAGGTAATTCTTAATCTACCTACTCCACACACACAAACTGAGGTACATAGTTTCCTTGGTGCTTTAGGATACTATCGCAGATTTATGCCAAAATTTTCAAAAACTGCTATGCCTTTACATGCTTTGACAGGAAATGTAGAATTACAATGGTCTAATAAAAGAAATATGGCTTTTGTAGGACTCAAGACACTGATCTCAACAGTGCCAATGTTGAGAGGACCTAATTGGAAAATACCATTTCAAATCTCCATTGATGCCTCAGACATTGCCATCGGCCCTGTTCTGGGACAGGAAGAAGAAAATAAACCCTACGCCATTTATTTCATTAGCAAGAATCTAACTCCAACCAAACTTAATTATACAGTAACAGAGAAAGAGTTCTTAGTTATTATACATGCCATCAATAAATTTCGTCATTATATAACAGGCTATCCAGTTATCCTGTATGCTGATCATTCTGCCATTAGATATCTAGCTAATAAACCAATTACTAATGGACAGGTCACTCGATGGTTGTTATTATTGAAGGAATTTGATATCACCATCAAAGATTGACCTGAGAAATAAAATCTTGTCGCAGACTTCCTGTCCCGATTCCCAAAAATAGACGACTCATTAGCAACTAAGGATCAATTCCCAGATGAGGATATGTTTGTTGTCAACACAAAACCACCTTGGTACGCTGATGTAGCAAACTATCTAGCAACGGGAATATTACCAACACATTTATCATCCAGGGAAAGATGATTGATCATCGAACATAGTGCACGATTCACTTGGATTAGTGGATATCTTTTCCACACAGGAGCTGATCTCCAGATCCAACGATGTGTACGAGAGGACAAAATCTATGACATACTGAAAGCAGGACATGATGAGCCCTATGGGGGACATTTTGCAGACCACGGGACTGGACACAAAATCTTACAGATGGGCTATTACTGGCCCTCAATATTCATATATGCCAAGAAATATGTCCAGACATGCAAAAGCTGTCAGTGGATGGGGAAACCAGGTCAGGCTGATGAAATGCCCTTGAAAACACAACTAGTTGTAGAACCATTTGAAAGATGGGCACTGGACTTCATCCACCCCTTTAATCCAAATTCAAATCAAAAGGCCTATATTCTCATTGCAATGGACTACATGACCAAATGGGTAGAGGCAGAAGCTTTACGAAATGCAACAGAAGAAGTAGTCATCAAATTCCTTTTCAAATTATTTGTATGGTATGGACTACCCAGAGAAATAATTATTGATGGAGGGTCACAATTTATAGGTCATAGAATCACCGCCACCTTGGATAGCTATCACATCAAGAACAAAGTTACCTCTCCATACCACCCACAAGAAAACGGGCAAGTAGAAAGCACCAATAATGTCCTAGAGACAATTATGACGAAGACTGTCTCAACAAACCGATAGAATTGGGCTACTGAGCTCCCAAATTCCTTATGGGATTATCGTACAACCTGGCATAACACCACTGGCTACTCTCCTTACCATCTATTCTATGGTAAAGAACCCATCTTCCCAATATAATTCAAGATCAAGACCCTAAGAATGGCCCAGGAAATTGGACTAAATCTTACAGAAGCACATAAATGACGCCTTCAGCAACTCAACAAATTGGATGAAGCATGCTTGTCTACTGTGGAGTGCACAACTATTATCCAACGACAGAGAGAAACCTGGCACGACAATCATATCAAGAAGAAATCATTCAAGAAAGGTGACTGGGAACTCCTCTACGATTCCATATTTTAGGAATTTCCTGCGAAATTACAGACATGATGTCTAGGGCCGTATGAAATTAATGAAGTCCATGATAATTGCATGGTTACTTTGAGCACCATCAATGGGTCTGGATCACTCTTTCTGGTCAATGGACACCGGCTGGGACATTACCACCAGCCACCTTCAAAAGATTATTTCTATCAAGAAGTAAGTAAAGACCCTATGGTGCAGATTTTGGCTGGCTGGGAAGGTAACCCAACCACCCCAACTCCATAAATGATGTATTCTGTTTATATTGTACATACTGTACATAGTTTTCCAACTGAGTGGTTAGTTTTTTTTTTTTATATAAAAAGTCATCTAGGAAACAAGAATCGGGACAGATAACTACAATCAACACCTTCTTATGTTCCATACTCCCATTTTGTTTTATCATACAGACTTTGTCTTTTACATGTTCATGATGATGTTGTTCCTTTTTGAATGGAGCAACTGTTGTTCCCTTTCTCGCGCACCTATTTTTCCATTTTGAAACGGAACAACTATTGTTCCTTTTCACGCAACTGTTGTTCCTTCTCGCGCAACTGTTGTTCCTTTTTTGAACAGAACAACTGTTGTTCCCTTTTTGCGCACCTACTATTCCTTTTTTTTTTTAACGGAACAACTATTGTTCCCTTTTCATGCACCCGTTGTTCCTTTTCTGAACAGAACAACTACTATTCCTTTTTGCGCAATTGCAGTTCCCTTCTTTACCATTCAAACACTAGCCATTCCTTCGTAAGTGTGGATTTCATCAAATAATTTTCACCAGCACTATTTCTAATCATCATTACAATGATCTATCATTATTTTGTGGATGGTCCCTCACACCTTAACAAAAAAAAAAAATCTGTGGAATAATCTCTCTGAAATATCTTAAACCTTGTTCATAATCAATCACCACCATAAGTTGTTTCTTTTCCTTATATATACAAATATACCTGAATGATATTTTTCCTCTATATTATAAGGAGTCTTCAGCACACTTTTACTTGGCATATTTACACTTCCTTATACCATCCCTTACTCTTAAGGAGTAGATGATCCTCCCTTTATTTATATATATATATATATATATATATATATAAAGGGAGGATCATCTACTCCTGAAGAGTAAGGGATGGTATAAGGAAGTATATATAT